>JAUMHF010000025.1:16463086-16482242 GCA_032359275.1 Microctenopoma steveboyesi | reverse complement strand
ACACACACACACACACACACACACACACACACACACACACACACACACACACACACACACACACACACACACGCGATAACGTTACCTTACTATGCTTCAGTGCAGTAAAAACATTTGCATGTGTATAAAATATGCAGACACACATATTTATGTTCCAAACCTTATACAGCGATGCAGGGACACACACACAAACACTGTCCTTCCCTGAGCCCACGTAGGCTGCACATCCTCAGCCCTCCCACGTTATGTAAATCTCTGACCAGACTTTCCATTAATCTTGATGAGACCGCACAGTGGCAGGGAGAGGCTTTCATCCACTACCCGAGGTTCCAGAGAAGGACAGATTAAACTTTCCAAAGAAGCCGGGCTCATAAAATATGGACTTACGAACACGGTGGTGAGCTGCAGCAGCATGCACAACAGCTGGCTCAGTGACATATCAATATAGAGGCCGTGCTGTCACGTGACACCACACATCATGTGGGATTTCTGTCATTTTAATGCTGTTGTCTTTTGTGCTCCCGAGGGTCCATTACTTCACAGTGTTTAATCTTTATATTCACATTTTACACAGTTACATTCTTACATTGCCTTTAGGATCTTTTTCTGGAAGCACTCACTGTTTAGACCGTTTCTCTGAGTTATGCTCTCATTTCTTACATATAGATCACAGCTAACACTGGAGCACAGAGCAGTGCTGCAGCTGGTGCCCACGCTGGTATGAAAAAGGTCTGATTTATATTAAGACAGCCCTACTCAGCCCAGCTCATTTTGCAGGGACACTGCTGTAGGATAACAGAGTCAGTACTTGTGAATCAAACTGTGTTTAAATAAACACTGCAGCTGTTTCTTGCTGAAATATTTATTGGTAAATTCAATTTACACCAACAGAACAAGTTTGTTTTGGCGTCTGAGTAATCTGCAAAACCAAACCACAGCTGTTTAAAATGTGAATAGATAGGGTGAGGAGGCTTTTGTCCAGTCAGCAGCCAAAACGATGTGTGTGTGTGTGTGTGTGTGTGTGTCTCTGTCTGTGTGTGTGTGTGTCTGTCTCTCTGTGTGCGTGTGTGTGTGTCTCTGTCTCTTTGTGTGTGTGTGTGTGTGTGTCCCTCTGTGCGTGTGTGTGTCTGTCTCTCTGTGTGTGTCCCTGTCTCTCTGTGCGTGTGTGTGTCTCTGTCTCTGTGCGTGTGTGTGTGTGTCTCTCTGTGCGTGTGTGTGTGTGTGTGTGTGTCCCTCTGTGCGTGTGTGTGTCTGTCTCTCTGTGCGTGTCTGTGTCTCTCTGTGTGTCTCTCTGTGCGTGTGTGCGTCTGTGTCTCTCTGTGTGTCTCTCTGTGCGTGCGTGTGCGTGGTATTACCTGTCTTCTTGCTGCAGAGCGAGGTGTAGCATTATCACCAGACAGTACTGAGTGGCCCGTGGCCCTTTATATTCACACAGCTGCAGTCCTGGGACTTCACACAGCAGCGAGGGCCAGTCTGACACACGACAACACACAGAGGGAAGGTTGTGCAGCAGAAGATTCTCCACCTCCTCCACGTCTGGTGGATGAGAGTCAAAATAAAACAGCATCAAAGAGGAAATGGGTTCATTAATCAGTGTGAAAGTTCTAGAAGCACAGTGAGAGTCAGAGACAGGAGAGGAAAGAACAAAGGGTACAGAGGAAGGAGATAGATGGAAACGAGTGCTTTGTGTGTTTATGATGGATGCTTGTTCATCTGCAGGATAAATTCATCTGGGGATAAAAGTGAGTGCAGTTTACACCTGTAATAATCAATGTTGTATCCAAACACGGAGCGGTTGCTTGAATGAGTATAACCAACCTGTAATTTAGCTACGTTACAGAAGTCTGAACACGAGGTTCCTAAAACCTGGAAATGCAGGTGCTGCGTGAAAGGAGGCTATAAGAGAAACAGCGAGAGAGAGAGGCAGGTGAAACAGTGCAGAGGAGGTTTTCCATTTCTTCAACGAGTGGAGGACTGAAAGACAGGAGCAGGGGGGCAAAGGGAAGGAATATGTGCTGTATAAATAGCAATACTGTAAAAATGGGGGCAGGGACGATACAGACAGAATCTGAAAGAGCTAAAAGGGTAGGAGTGTGTGCAGTGAGATGTTGCATCCACGCTGTGGTGGTCTTCAGGGAGCTGGAGAGAGGGAGTGAGGGAAAATAAAGGGAATAAGATGTAATAGCACACAAAGAGATGGAGACAGTATGGCGTATAGCGATGAAGAGAGAAAACAGAGCTTTGCATCTTCCTGCAGGTCGGGGGAAAAGTGAGAGAAATGGCAAGAGGGAAATAAATGCCATAGAATGAAGGAAACACAAGGACGAGGGGCAAAGGAACAGAGAGAAGGACGGAGCAAAGATAAGGGTCACTGATGAATGAGTACGGAGAGGACATAAAGCCATGGCACGGTCTGAGGGGAGTGAGGCTACCAATCAGCCACGAGAAACAAGCGGCAAACAGAGAAGGGCAGCTTTCATCTCAGGGGACGTGGTGACACAGTGTAGAGGGGAGAGAAGGGAGACAACAGATGGGAGAAAGACAACAAGCCACAGTGACATGTTGCCTCCTGCTCAGGTTCTGATCAAGAGGAGAAACCTTTTTACACAAAGGAGAGCGAGCACTACTTTCATGTCTATTTATAGTTATATAGTGTTAATAAGAATAGCTTCAAAACATCAACAAACACCTGAGAGCAAAGAGAAATGAGAGTATGCAAGCGGCTAGAAATTAAAAAGAGATAAGGTTGATGAAACGGGAGGAAGATGTTGACAGGCAGGAAAAGACTCAAACAAGCATCATTCAAACACACACACACGAGCAGAGCACTCTCTCCTACGTCTCATTACCTCAAAGAAATGTCAACGTCAACTCTGGTCTCAATATCACAACATCCCTTTGGGAGCAGTTCCCAGTAAAATGTTTTATATTTACGATGTTAGGGAGAAAAAGAGAATGGGAAGAAAAGAACGCTGGATTTTCAAACAATGACCTTTTCTTTGATAGAAATATCTTCAGCCTGGAATAACCAGGGGCATCGGCCCTTTAATCTGAAGCATTATTTACATTTCTGAAATTTAGCATCAGCGTTCTCCCAGTGGAATATAAAGCAGAACAAACGTGGTTCACTGCTCAACTCAAGGCCACATCCGAGCGCTTCTGCGCCACCGCCGTGGGATGGAGACGTATCCTAATCTCTAGGATGACAAGCTACTTTAACACTAGCTATTTCTATTACAGATGAGAATGCTGTTAAACGTCTAAGTAGGTGCTTTAAATGAATAGAATTTATTTAAAATATACACGTTTAAACTTCAACTAGTTTCAAATTAACAGATCAACTCACAACAACTCCGTTTTAAACGGTTTCATTTTTCATTTGGTTTGTTAAATGCTACTTTATTTTATTTCATTATTCATTATTCATGGTGGTTAAACAGCTTTAACAGGTAACCCTGCTTTATTCTTTTTGTTTCATTTTGTCTTTCACTAATACAGTAGAAGCCATTTTAACGTTCGTAAGGCATTCATATGCTCCCCATCGTTAATGTGCTGTTAAAGGCTTGTGTGACCCGGCGTCACTGAACCGCCTGAAAGCAGATATTCAAGCTTTTCCTTTCTGCCTGACTGGTACTTTTGTAGCTTTTTATTTATTGTCATTTCTTAACAAGTAAAACCTGAAGAGCGTGATAGACTGATTTTATGCCGCGTGTAAATCCCACATTTCTGGCGGGCTGCCTGTCAGTTTTCTGACATTTACCACGAGACTGTCGTAACCAAAGATGAAACACAGGATCACTTCCAGAGTTGGACGTTGCAGGTTCTACAAACCACTGCCCTGCACTTCCTGGTCCACGTGTCATTGTCCCTCCAGTGCATGAAACAACACACTCACACATTCCCAATCCGTTTCAGTGCAGGAAAAGTGCCGTGTGAACTACAGGACTACCAGGATTCTGTGACTGGGGCAAAATGTCTAAAGACATGTCAAGTGAGTATTTTTATTTCTCTTAAACAGGCTATAGATAAATATGATTTCATAAAAACATGACATCATCACCAGGTTTTTACTGTGCCTACATATAAAGCAGCTCAGTGTGTTGTGCACGAGCGTGTGCGTACCGTGCTGGTGGGAGTCAGAAGCAGGGCCTGACTGGGAAAGCAGACACACACTGAGTCTCTGTAGAAACCCACAGCATGAAGCATTCAGATCTGGGTTCCTGGAAGAATTGGTAAGAGGAAGAGAGAGATAGAATAAACATGAACACAAAGAAAGAAGAAATGAGAGCACCCACAGCACACACGGTGGGTGATTAATACACTGAAAAATGAGCTGCGAGATACAGGACAGGATGTACCTTGTCTTAGTCAACACAGAAATGCCAGGGTTCAGTTTCATTACAGCTCAGAGCAGGGGACCTAGAGCCTGTCTGCACAACCACATTAATGGACAGACAGAAATACAACAAACACAAAACACGCGACAACAAGCAAACGCACTCGGCTCTGAGACAGACTCACTGCTGAGAGAGAGACGGCTCAGAAATGACAATCATCTGTGTCATTGTTCAACGTGCTCCGGCAGGGACTGATAATAAGGAGTCAACGTTCAGAGCACAGACACACACCTTTTAGGAAGAACTGCTCTGCTAATTGTCCTGTGGGGGGTGTACCTGTTTCCAGCACAGAGGAGGCCTTTGTGTTCCAGAGCCAGCCTGTAGAAACCAGAAGATGCTGCAGGACAACAAGAGAAAAACGTCAGGTAGAAACAGCTGAACACTCGTAAAATAATGTTATGCAACGTTAAACTAAAATAGCCTCTCTAAAGCTAAAGCTTAGTCACCACACACTGACGGACCGCTTTTACCCCATCTCTCAGAAGAGCAGAGTGAGTTTTAAACTGTGCAAGAACGTTTAGTTTCATAGAGAAATGTACTCTTTTAATTTAAATTGATTACAGTTTATGCGCATTTACTATACTTTGAATGTAGCCTCATGTGTGCATGAAATTACCGTCTTTAGTAATATCAGAATCCATCCAGCTTTGTAAATAACACTACAGGGACTGTCAGCCCGTCTCAACGACAGAAGACCAAAGTGTCTTCTACTGCACTGAGCTAAGATGAGTTTGTGAATGATATTTATAGGATTGTGACATCATCACATGAAGCCCAGCGATGCCAGTCAGAGAACACACCGCATCAACAGGTGTAAAGCTTGGTATAAAGGGCATTTGGGGTATTACAATATTCTCCAACTCACCTAGTTTCTTTGCAAAGACGGGCATGAAAGCTGGAAGGAGGGAGAACTGGGCAGATAAGATGGAGTAGAAGTGCTGCAATATCTGAGCACAGGGTGCAGACTCGTACATTCTCTACACACACAGAAGAGTTTAAATAAATGAGCAACTTCAGAAAAACATAACATGAAAACAACTGCTAGCACCACAGCAGAGGCTCTGATCGATAGATGTTTACACAAAACTAATAAAGGCAGAGGCTGTATTAATACGGTGGTTTGGAGGCACTGCCACACGGCACCGTTTCTCAGAATACAGATGATGCAGGATCATTTTCTAGAGGGTTTGGTTACAAGTGCTTGTGACAGTGAGACAGAAGGTTAAGATGAGAAGATGATGAATCAAATATGTGCTTCTGCGTGCAGGAGTGTGTGTGTGTGTGTGTTTGTGTGGCTCTCACAATGACGGTGGGTATCCAGATGGAGTCGCAGCACTGCAGCAGACACTGACACACAGATGCCACCGAGTCCTGAGCATGGCAGGGTTTGGATGGGGCTGTGAATGTGTTCTCCCTCAGAACAGGGTCTGATGCACAGTCCTCAGCCAACCTGAGACACACACAGACCTAAGATGTGGATAAACATCTACAGTTTAACTTTAATTCACTAACTAACACTTCAGATTGTGCTGACCTGCAGGCAGCCTGAATACAGACCATGGCCTGAAGCACAAACCCTTCTGCCATGGAAGCCTTGCTGCTGGTGTCCGACCTCTTCACACTCCCCTGGAATACAAATGGAAGAAGAGACGAGCGAAACCCATCACATCACACTGTCCTTCCATTTCTATCCAGGAAATCACTAAACCTTAGCTTAAAAAAACTCTAAAAATTGTTCTGCTTCTTCAGCGAATATCACGTAATGATCACGTACATTCACACCGTTTGATTGTTCAGTGAATGTGAATGCATGCAGATACAATGAACCCCCCTCTCTCACACATGTAGGTCACGTACTGTGTGACATGCCATGAGAAGCCAGGTATGACTGTGTCGTTCTGAGCGGCACAGATAATACAGAAAGGAGAAACACCGCACAGACGGGTCTGTTCATTATTAAACTGGTATCATTACTTTATAATAGCCGAACCATAAAGAAGACCGAACTAACTCACAGAGCTTCGCTGATGGGCAGGGGGGGGCAGAGGCAGCTCAGACAGCCTGTTTGTGATGGCCTCTAACAATCCTTCCACCTCCCCGTACTGGACTGGTCTGGACTGGTGGTTCAGTCTAAAGAAATCAGTGTGAAACGCACATCGTTAACACCAGAGCTGTCAAAGACTGACGCAGAGCAGAAGCAGAGACTCGTGTCCACGTGAAGTGAGCACTGAGCGAGATTAAAGCATGCGAAATTATAGTTTGTCTGCCTGCGTGTTTGAGCGAGGGCGGGGTCAGCTGCTCCGCACAGGAGACAGGGTAACGCTATGCTTCTTACCGAGGCACATTAGAAAGCCAGGAAACATAGCTTAGTCAAACATAGCAGAGTCAGCTCTGCCCACAGTCCGTGAGTCTGTTGATGATCACTAATGGATATAAACAGAGCAACACAACAGCTGTGTGTGTTACACTCAACATTTACCCCCCTCAGGGGGGGTTAATTCACTAACTTCATCTGCCCAGCGGAGAATCACATCAGCAGCAGAGAGGACGACACAGGCTCGCTGATCACACACACACACACACTGATCACACACACACTCACTGATCACACACCTTTAGGTTGTGTGCTTGTGTGTTGTGTACCTGAAAAGGGCAGAAGCAGCACTAACAGCCTGTGTTGCTACAAGCAGACAAGAGGACGACACTCCAGCTCGGACAGCTCCTGAAACCGCAACAAACCCTGGACCACTGGGAAACAAACGCACACTCGGAGGCTGCCTGTAACAACACACACACACACACAGACAGTACTGTTAATGGACAATCAGACATTTTTAAATCCCAGCTTTGGGTTCACGTCAAACAGACACAATGACACTGACAGTATATTTAGTGGTGATGTATAAATCTGAGCTCACAAACTCAGTTTCTTTCCATCAGAAGTCGAATCATCAAATAAATGTCAAGTGTGTTGTTTGTGGCAGCTACACAGCACCAGCCCCATGTTAAACAGATGAGGTGGTGCTTTAAGGTCTTCCTTCTCTCCATACTTTGACCTTTTCATTAGTTTGACAGAAGCACATTTTTGTTTCATTAGTCCACAGACTCTTTTTTATGAACCAGCGTTTACATGTTGTGCTCATAAAGTTTTCTCCTTCTTGTTGACGAGGAAATGTGTACATATATCCTGGGCAGCGTTCTTGGCACACTGTGCAGTAATAGAAATGGAAATTATATCTGGCCGGTCGCCCAACAAACATACAAACATTAGTTTTTGGACCCTTTTAATTTTTAATCTCTCACATGCAGTTATTTGTGTACTGATGGAAAATTACTCAAATGAAAGCATGAAATGACGTCTGTCCAGGTTGTCACTGCCGGTGTTAAGCAGCCGGAGGCACAGATCCTGGACCACCTATGATTTAAATGACCAGAATCTGCGTTGTAAGCAAATAATTAAATTCCAGGAACTCTGGATCCTCCAGGGACTGGATTACTCAGTAAGAAGGGGAGAGACAAAATAAAGGCTCATCAAACAGCTGACATTATTCTGATGCTGTGTCAATAACACCACTGACTGAGTAAACCCGCCTTTCTCTCAGTGTCACTCACCTACACACACACTCTTTATTTTCTCTCTGCAGGTACATATAATAAACAAAATGGACTCACATATTAGTGTGTGTGTGTGAAATGGGTAACCCTAACCCTAACCCTGGGTAGTCATGAAAACACTGTGCCTAGGGAATAATCTGTCCTCCTCTGTTAAGAGGGGTTGTTCTATCCTGACATAAACAGCTTCCCTGACAACTCATTCAAACCTATTTTCTTTCCTGTCCACGACATGACCACTGCTGTCCGTGTCATTCGGGTGTAGAAGGACTGCTCAGTCTGGGTGTTCTGTATTTGGGCTGGACACAGGGAAGCTCTGCTTGTTGATCCTCCTGACCATTGCAGACAGCAACACGCGAAATGACAACACTGTTCCGCCCCTGTCAGCTGGAAAAGTGCTGCTATTTGATTTGACACGTCCAGTTCGTCAGAAAATGAGGTCACTGGCGTAAAACGTATACGGGGCTTCCAAAAAAGCATGTACGCTCGCACACACACACAATGAAGAACTGTGGACCTTAGACACTACAAAACAAATAAACAGGTGAGTCTCACCTTTCCAGTATCTTAGTAAGAAGCAGCAGACCATGTTTCTGCACTCCCAGGTTAGTGAGCCGCAGAGCCTCATTCAGACTGCGCACCAGGGACTCCATACCTAGCAAATACAACGTCAAAGACTGAAATACTGATGTGTAATTCAGATATTAAATTATCATGAGTATCTTAAACAGAAAACCAAATAATAAGCAAACCTGCACTACATATGAAGAAGCATAATAATAGAATGATAAGTTTGATCAAATATAAAAACGTGTCCACAGCAGGAACATCGAACACGTACTCATTGTTTTAATGGTCCCACGTTCATACAAGTGCACTTTTTCCTAATAAAACCCTTCTTATTATACTTCTTCCAATCTGAATTTTACTATATACGTGCATTCAGACACATCTTAGAAATACACCATACTGTGTACCTGTGACCTGGATTACTGCCACACAAGTTCTTCTGTGTGTTAACAAAAATCACAAAATGAAAATAAAACAACAGAACACTACGGTGTGCAGGTTTTCTTACCATACACAGAGTGACACTGGGAGAAGAACAGCGGGTCTTCCGTCAGTAACAGCAAACACGTGTAGACGGGCCACAGGAGAACCTCGCTGCTGCTGCTGGCCAGACGGTCAAACAGAAACTCTACAGAGGAAAAAGATGGCTAAATAAATTAAGCACCAAAGAGAAAACGCCAAACAGCGGTTTACACATTGTACATAAAAGGGTGAATTGTTTTCATGTATATTTACATTTGAGGCAAAAACCGAAACCAAAATAAAATGACTCTAGTGAAGAAAAAGATAAACGGACAACCTCTGGGATAAAGGAAACCAACAGACAAGAGAGGGCGCAAAGGGAAGGGAGGAAACAGCATGTGTGTGTGTCTGTGTGTGTGTAGTACCAGGTACATCAGCCTTGATGAAGGGAGTGCTGTACTGACTGGGAGAATGAAGCAAGACGGATGCAACACACTTAGCACTGGTCGCCTGCAGCGTATCATCACCACTCAGCAGCAACTGGTAGACACGTTTTAGGGTTTTTATTAGGACAACCAACCAACTGAAGACACGTCATCAACAATTAGAAACAGTTATATAACAATTATTTGTTAGAACTGGCCCAAAAACAACACACTTATTTATGTTTCTGATTTAGATTTGGGCGATTATTGTTATTACTCATCACACACTGATGATCTACAAACGCTACGAACGTCATGAGCTGCGCTGTAATGCAAGTCATCACTGAGAAAGTCTGACTAGATGTAATCTACACACTGGTTTCCCAGACACGAAGCACAAATATTTGTCCAGGGTAAAACCCCGTGAATCTCTATTCAAAGACACAGTAATCCCGGATTAGAACTTCTTGTTATGATTATGGCCAGTGCCAGAATGCAGGTCTTCGGGGGAGCAGGATGTTTGGACAGAGACCTTTTTCAGTATGAGAGGCAGAGGGTGGTCAGAGAGTTGTTGCTCTTGGTTTTGGCTGAGTCTCTGGCTGTTGTTGGTGTGGCTGTTCTGGTTCTCATCGCACACGATCTGATTGCAGGGGCTGTTCATTAGAACTGACACTGCTTCTCCCAGCTGAACTAACAGCCACAGCAGACCTAACAGACGAAAGACATGATGAGAACCATGCTGGCTGACAGATACCTGGATATATACAGAAACAACTGACTGACTGACTCCCAGGGGCCACGACTGTTTATATTCTGAACGGAGACAACTGGTTCAAACCAGGTGTGATAGAAGCTGTTAACGGTTCGATTGAATGACACGTGTCAAACAGGAGCAGGTGGCCTAATCCACTACACTCCCCCATGCTTTCACAGGCATCCATGCTGTGTCTCAGGTGGTCACAGTGATGCACATGAAAGCCAGACGCTGGCTGAACAAATCAGACCAGACACGCTAACCTTCACTGGCCACGCCCACCAGTGAGCCTTGGGCACCCACGTTCCCGTCAGGTTGTCCTTCCTTGAACCAGTTTTTGTAGGTAATGGCTGGCGTACACTGGGAACGTTCTTATCAAAGTCACTCACACTCCTACTCTGCCTTTATTTCCTGCTGCCAACACGTCAATGTCAGGAGCTGACTCTTCTCTCACTGCCTAACATCCCAACGTTTGACAGGTGTCACTGAACAAAAAGAAGTTAAGAGCCAGACTGAGATGCAGAAGGTTGCAGGTTCGTCAGACTCCTAGTCCCTCCCCTACCAGGTGTGTCCCTGAGCCCTGTAAGTCTTTTTGGATAAAAGCGTCTGCTGTTTGAGACGATCTTCACAATCACTGAACAAGATAAAAATGCTAAACGTCTACTTGCCAAAGCACGGCATGAGTGAGCCGTGATAATCGGTTCCTTTCTAACCATCTGGAGAGAAAATAATAAACATTAAATACAAATATTTTGAATATTCTTTATATGGTAATTCCTTCTTCCTAAATCCATAAACTTATTACGAATAACTCTATTTAAAAACACGAACAACAAGAACAATAACAGTAACCGTTCGAATGTGCTTTGCTGTAACAACTGGAGTAGCCCAACCTGGCACCTCGCGTCTAAGCCCATAAAGCAGCCCACGTTTCACAGGTAATACGGTAATATAACATCAACAACCCCCTGTAAGGTAATGACTATATCTCCTCTGTTACATTCTGGTTATCACGCCGCCAAGCTTATTATCCCCATAATTCAAAACACATATGAGACAGAAACATCCTTTCATCTCAAACAGTCTCCCCTTTGTCTGCATCTACCTTCAGCCTTAAGTAGATTCTGGATGGATGTGAAACAACAGAACTGCCATAAACTCTATGTTGTGTCTTCTTCAGCCTACACTGTAGTCTTCCTCATCATGTTTCAAACTGAAGCAGCTGTTGTGTTCGTCTCACGATTTAATCCACATTTTGAAACATCTTATCTCGATTTGCTAATTGTATTTTTACCACTTGACTGATAGCATCTACATCTGGATTTGTCTGTGTTGTGCTTGATAAACGTAAATGAGGCTCATAATATATGCAATCTTTCATGTAGGCAGCTAAAGATGCCCTCGCCGTTACTTTTACACATTTAGATTGAAAAAGTCACAGAATACTCTTTAAACAGACAGGGCCATGGAAATATGTTGACGGCAGTTTCTTACTCTGGCCATCGAAGGTAGTAAACTGACTGATATTTTCTCACCAGTGCAGTTATTGATGAGCTGTGGGGAGCTGGCATCAGCCAAGGTCCGCAGCAACAGGATACACACCCTGTCCCTGATGGCAGTTGGCAACGACTGGGCTGCTGAGCCCCCAGCTGTCCCAAACAGTTTGATCCACACATACAGGACTGAAGCCTTCACCGTTTCATCTGGGTGAAGCAAGGCTGAGCATAAATGCTCCAGCAAGGGCACTGGGAGACAAAGAGAGAGGAGAGAATTCATTCGAATCAAAGAAATGTGTGCATGGCTGGGTACGAGCACACTAACATGTTGAACAAAGGTCTACTGTGTGTATGTGTGTGAGAAAAATATACGAGGCAAATAAAGATAAATAGTAAAAACACCTTGAAAGACTCTCTAGCTCTGACATAAACTTGTAGAGCCAACATTGGAGGAAATGCTGCCATTGATGAGTGCAGCAAAATGGCAGGTGGGGAAAGAGAGTGAGTAAAATATATCCTGGAGTCAGACAGAAGATAGAAGCTAGAGGTCCGACAGAGAGAGTACAGTATGAGTCACATTCCCCAAGGTACAAAGAAAGAACAGCGAGATACTCATGAATGGACTGATGGTGCAAAACAGAAAGATAAGAAGAGGCAGGCAGTGGTAGAAAAGCTGAACTGGTGGAGGAAGGAAACCCACAGGAGAGGGGGTATAGATTACCGGGAGGAAGAGCGATGCACTGACAGAGGCAGAAGAAGAAGATGCAGACGTTCTGCATATGTTACAGCACTGCGTACAGTCCTCCTGCTCATATCGGTACAAGCTGTACTAACTACACGCGGATAGGTAAAGTCAGACTGACTCGCAACACGCCCCCAATAACACCCTCAACTCCCTAATATATAGTAAATAAATATATAATATAAAGAGAAGAGGAACCATTACTCTTCCCACCAGCATCAGAAGTCAGCAGCCAGAGCCCATTAAGAAATGCTCCATTGTTCTGTATGTAACTGACGTTTACTGACAACCTCAGTATTCAATTCAGTTCAATTATACAGTGAATGAAAAGCAAGAAAAGCAGAACAGTGTGTGTGTGTGTGTGTGTGCGCGCAGCAGGAATTATATTGGATCACACTGACTTTCATGCACCATCCATCTACTGTCACTCAGAGTGCAAATAACTCATTTATGGCCTTTGTGTTAAAGCAGCAGTATTTTAATACAAGATAACCTTGAGTGTTTAAATGTCTGAGTGACAGCTATAATAAACCAAATGATGGACAGTGAGAGACACATACAAGTGTCTGGAGAGTAAAGAGAAGTAAGAGCTGTAGAATAAACAGCGTTAAGTGCCGGGCAGCACCTGAGGTGAAAGAAGACAGAAGAACAGAGACTCGCAGAGAGAGGACAGGAGGCAGAGATGACAGGCTATGAGAGCCAAGCTGAAGCCCAGCTGCTCTGTGAAGCAGATCAAACCCCATGTGAGGCAGGAGAGGCTCCCAGACATGTTTGATTAAACATAAAATGTATGAGGAGGCCAAGACGAGAGCCAGGTAAGAGAAAAGGAGCCAGAGAAGAGGAGGAGGAGGTAAGACCTCCACAACCAGAGGAAGGAAACGGAAAGTAAAACATTTTAGGATACACTCAAAAAAGGGAAAAAATAAAGGGTTCATTTCTGTTTGTGTTCTTAACCGTTTTTCTATCCCCACTGTGAACATGTGTTCTGTGTTCTTCTTCTGATCCGTTTGTCACTCCCGGCCTAACTAAACCCTTAGTGGTCTTTTCTCTGGCTTCAGTGTTTCCCACACATAAAACA
The DNA here is from genome assembly GCA_032359275.1 of Microctenopoma steveboyesi. NCBI lineage: Eukaryota > Metazoa > Chordata > Actinopteri > Anabantiformes > Anabantidae > Microctenopoma > Microctenopoma steveboyesi. The sequence continues at coordinate 16,468,706 of JAUMHF010000025.1, read as the reverse complement.
TATTCTGTCCCATCCAGATAAACCCTGCTGAAGGGCAGAAATAGTTTTCTTCTTCTATCTTCTTTTCAATTTCTACAGCAAAATTAAGTTTCACGTAGAGACTGGTTCATTAATGTGTAGTCGTGTGGTTGTCCTTCCCTCCCCTCCCCCCACTTATCTCATTAATGCTTCATCTTCCATCAAACCTCCCTCATTTTATCTGCATCCAGTCCTCGGTTAGGAGAGAAAGGAGCAGGGGAAACTAGAGCGAGAGAGGAAGAACGATGGATTCTACTGGATCAAAGCAAAGGAGTAAGAAACCAGAGCACGGTCATTAGACAGACGTGTGTGTAACACTGACAGGCCACAGACAGGCATGCACAGTCAGAGCAGAACCAGCATCACACCAACACAGGGGAGCAGGAAATACACGCAGAGTAGAATACAGCTGTTACGGAGCCGACACGTCTCCTAAAGACAAACGCACAGCTGATTAACAAGACACAATAAACAGAAGTACTCTGCAGGCACCTCAAAGACATACAGTCGGAACCCCTGCTGATTTAGTTTTCCCACAACGGTAAGAGAAAATGTATTTCATTATTCACAGTTTCATGAATGACATAAATATTTGATCTCTTAACAAAATGTGATTTCAGACTCGGTAGAAAAGCTTTGTTGTCAATCACAGAGGTCAGAGGCCTCAGGTTCTGCACACATCTCAGGGGGGTGATTCATGTTGTGTGGCTGATGTTTGGCAACTCAAACCTTCCGTTCCCTCCACAGGGATGAAGGTGAGATGATGCCAAAGAGCTCAATTTTGGTTTCAGCTCATCACAATCCTCCTCGGAATCATTTAGATGTTCAGATCAAACAGTACCTGTGCTTTCTTGAGCAGAGGGACCTTGAGGGCACTGTGCGGCATAGCGCGTTACCAACTGCTTTCTTCTTGACTATGGTCCCAGCTGCCTTGAGGTCATTAAAAAAAACTTACGTACCATTGAAACTATAGACTGATCACTTCTTTGTTATTAGACAAACTTACAAAATCAGAAGGGGTTCAAATAACCGTTTCCCTGACACGGCACAGGAGAGCTGGTGACGGGCATCACAGGTCTGCAGAGCTCTACACAAAAATATATACACACCCATGGAGAATTTCAGGGGAATGTGGATTTCTTACTCTGGCAGCCTGTTTTATTTTCAGTAGGTGCTGGCATGAGATTGGTGATACGCTGAGAATTTTAAGTACAGGCCCAGCACAGTTATCTCAATGCAGCTGGAGCGTAATTGAAAAGGTCATAACAGCTAGAGAGATTGAATCGAGAAAGTTCACGGAAAAAGATATAAAAACATTTCTCAGCTGCGGAGGCAGTGGAATAGGAAACTGCACGGGGTGTGCTAGAAGTGGTACCCACTAGAAGTGCTAGAAGTGCTAGAAGTGGTACCCACTTCTAGCACACTTAGAATTCTGGACATCAGCATCTGAGGAGAATTGTCCCTGCACTGCTTTAATTTTTTTTTGCACTGAGAGTTGACCTGAACCTGCGCCGCCTGAATTTTTAAAACTGTCCCACACCGACCCCAATTAAACCTTTCTGTGTTTTGTGAACACTTAAGCATGGAATAGTAGCTTAAGTTGGGTCAACGAGTCAAATATAGTCTCTCCATCCCATCACCAGAACCATTCACACACACAATGTTTGTACTGCGAGAGAGTACCCACACACACACACGGGAACAGGCTGGTGCATGAACCCAGATTTTCCTACGGTAGCTGTGTGGTGACTGTGCCACCCTGCACTCAGTGCTCATCTACCTGCTGGATCCCCTGAATGTGTACACAAGTACATAGAGTGATTCATTGTTTTTCACCTACTATGAAAAGGGTTAAAGCTAACAACATGTGCAACACCTGTTTATCACCCACCCTCTGACAACATTAACACATGTGGACTGTTATCTTGATCTGAACCCACATTGCAGGAAATGTTGATAAAATGGAGGTTTGCATGAAAGCCAGCTGTGAACTGTGGCTGCAGTGTCTCACCATACTGAGTCACCAGGCTGTGAGCTGCGTTGGGGACTGCTTCCACCAGGCTCCCCAGGAAGGTGAATGTCGGCAGGAACGTCTTCACACTGAGCTGGTCACTCAGCTACGCAGCAGATACACAGGTTAGAATTCCACAACAACTTTAAAATGAAGAACAGATTCCACCTATTACGACTAGTTTAACATTTCATAAATTCATAAATCATTAAACCCAGTTATTTTCCAATACTCAGAAAGAGGAAACGTTTCTGTCTGTCTAGTTCTAAACAGGCTCCATTCTAGTAATCTCCACCTGGTGCTACACCTCTGTGTCATTATCAGTGTACACAGCATGACTTTTTTCCAGCAGCAGCAGCAGCAGCATCTGTTACTGAGTGAGGCTTTTCCACTACCGCCTCCTCCAGACACGACAAAACACCAGCACATTGTTTACTAAACTACCCAGTGAGGATTATGCTGCTGGTTACACACAGTTTACGATGTCGAGGGCGTTGCTGTGTCTGCATGTGTGGATGAACAGAAGTGTTTCTCTTCACCTGTTTGTGAATCTCGTCCAAAACAAAGCAAAATGCCACGTCGCTCTGGAGCTCTACGAGCAGCTGAACCAGCACTGACACACGTAATCACAGACAAAATGAATGCATGGACACACACAGAGAAACAGTCATTCAGTATATACAATACACACTTTCTAAAACATTCTTTGTGCTAGGCAGGTTCTGATGCTGATAAATGCTCCCAGCAGTCCAGAAATCTGATGCTTGTACCGAGTCTTTGCTTTTTTTCTCCTCAAACACAGATATGATGACTGCATTATTTATAGAGCTCCAATGAGTTTCAAAAAGTCTTCTTCACACTCTTTATGTGCACAGAGCAGAAGCAGTGTCACGTTTCAAGCACTCCACTAACACAGCAAAGTGGTCCTTGAGGCATTTTAAGACAGCCACCATAAAACCATTCTGTCATTTGCACTTACCAAAACATTTTTGCATTTTCAGATACTTAGCTACAGTGAGAGGGCCGGGTACTAAAGACTGCTACTTCACTGAAAGGCCAACATAAAACAACTCAGAATACAGCTGCCTGAGTTGATCACCGCATACAAAGACAAAAGCTACTTTAGAAATGCACAGTAGTGAGATAAAATACCAAGATGTTCAAAGATATTACACTAAGAAAGTGGGACTCACCTTAGTTACCAGCAGTGTGAAAGAGAGGCACTACAGAAAACCGTAGTAGTTTGTATGTTGGCTCTGTATCAATGCTACACAAGAGTCTGAGTCTATGTTGGTGTCAGTGTTAACATACACTACATGATGCGAGTGTGTTTATGTGAGCTGTATTATCCACGTTAAAGAGACATGACTTCACCTTGATCAACCTTTTCCAGTAAAGTTGGCTCCTCCACAGTATGAAGCATCCCTCAGAAGAGAACAGTGATAACAAGTTAGATTTAAACACTCAGCTTCAGATACATACACATCAGATACTGGTGTGATACAGTTTCATCACAGTCGCGGCTAGTGGGTAAGAGAGGAAGTGCTTCTACAGGGCCGCAGGGCTTTTAGGATTGTTTCCAGGAAGTTAAGAATCTTCTTTTTGTATGTTTAGAAATATTATGCATACATACATAGTAACATATGTTTGGTTGGTTTTATTCTCTCTCATTCATTTATTTCCTTTCATGTTGTAAATCATTTGACCAACCTTCTTTATATCTCTGAAAAATTAAGGTAATAAATTTAATATTTGAAAAACAAGTGATGTATTGTAACAACATAGATAATACGATGCACATACAAATGACTGAATTGTTGTATTATATCTAGTCATCCTGCACAGTTTATACCCATGAGAACGTATGTGACACCTTTTGAATCTTTAGGGTTTTGCTCGATTTCCAAAACATAAACAATACAAGTTTAAAAAACATATCATGAAACATTAAAACAGGAAATGATGCCGCCGTAAATACTACCCTGCCAGCTGGTTCTTTTATAATATGTAGTGGGGGACATTATTTTTATATGGGATCACTGTCTCATTGGTGAAGCCCACAAGCACTGTAATGGCTAACCTAATTCTTTATGCTGAAATAATTGAGTGAAATTTGCCCAGTGAATAATATTTAGGATTTTGTGGTACCACATAAATAAATAGTGGTATAACTTTAACACTGTTACAGTGTAAGAATCTAACAAACTTAATCACTAGTGCTCTTTCATGCTCAACCAATTTTAATGACTTCGTACACATTCAAGATAAAGGAATGGGTACCAGTTAATTTCCTGAAAAAGATTCTGATTCGTCATTGCAGCTGATGAGATTTTACGTTGATACTGTATCTGATCCTAAGTTTCCTTCACTTCCAGTTTTAATCGCTCGCATTAACATTCACAGGACCACTACCCAGTATTTAAGAATGGCCACATCACTACCAGTTCATCAGCAAATCAATGTGCTGGTTACCACATATGGAAACTGAACACGTTCATTATGCTTTTTCTAAGAAAGACAATCAGTGAACTCATCAGGTCAGGACTATAATCTATATGTATAGTGTTTTTTAAACAACTACATTATGCATAATATGTTGAATTTTCTATATCTCGCTGCAAAAGTAATGTGATCATATCTAATGTTTTGGTTGCAGAAAAGCAGTGATGTGACTAGAGCACTAGCACGACTGTGGAGTGATGGTGATACACTTGAATCAAATGGCAGATCTGTGTACCGCACATACTTATTGTAGATGTGTTCTGTAAATAACAGGTGACCTTCCAAAGAGTCCAAAAAGTCCTTTCTTCACATCTTATTTCCATGTTGAATTGTTTGCCCTACTACTTCTCACCTAGCAGCAAAGCTATAAAAGACATAGAGACTCTGTGGTCCTGCCGGAGCAGCTCTCTTAAGGCACCTGGAGAACACTTCAGCACGCCACTCATACCAGACAAGGCAAAAGACTTCCTCGCTAACTGCATAACAGGGACAGGGAGAGACAGAGGGGTTTGGAAGAGTAAATAAAGCTTTATTTTTATTTTCCTTTCTAAGAAATGTTTTACAGACAGCTACTCTTCCTATAAGACATCTACTAGACAACCTGATCACTTGGATAACAGTGCTCCACATTCCCCATCAGAAACCTTCAGTAATGCCATCATTTGACAGTGAGAATAACAGATTAACAAATTCACTTAGTTTTTAAATCTGATCTTTACAAAGTAGTTATTTTAAATGTCACAAGTGTATATCACTTTTAATTCTGACATAGAAATAGTATAGAATTATAATGATGTAATTTCATTTTACAATACATAAAACTATGTCTCTGAAACTTCTGATGCAGGTTTAAATTAAAATATAAAGTGCAACGTAACACAACCATACAGAGAAATGGGGTAATTATTTTAACAGGTTGAAGACAAGTTACTTACCTTGACAATGTCGTCAGAGTCACCTGGATGGATGAGAATCTTCACTAACATCTTACCTGGACAATATTCTCCAACAGTAGTCAAGTTTGTCATTTTTTGTGTCAAACAAGTTGTGAATTTTCTGTAACGTTACAACAGAAGGAGACTCACTCTG
>JAUMHF010000025.1:16436516-16453343 GCA_032359275.1 Microctenopoma steveboyesi | reverse complement strand
CACACACACACACACAGAGACACACACACACACACACAGAGAGACAGACACACACACACGCACACAGAGACACTCACACGCAGAGAGAGACACACACACACAGAGACACACACAGAGACACACACACACACACAGAGACAGAGAGAGACACAAACACACAGAGACACACACACAGAGACAGAGAGAGACACACACACACACACACAGACACACACACACACAGAGACACACACACACACACAGACACACACACACACACACACACACACACACAGAGACAGAGAGAGACACACACACACACGCACGCACGCACACACAGACAGACAGACAGACAGACACACACACACACAGAGACAGAGAGAGACACACACACAGAGACACACACACACACGCACACGCACACAGACAGACAGACAGACACACACACACAGACAAACACACACGCACACAGAGACACAGAGAGACACACACACACACACACACGCACACAGAGACAGAGAGAGACACACACGCACAGACACACACACACACAGACACACACACACGCACAGACACACACACGCACAGAGACGGCACCCAACAGCTGTTCACACTACAACTCAGAGAAAGACAAACACCAACAAATAGGAACCTACGAGCACAAAGGCGGGATTCACGGGCGTTCAGGGGGACCCATTTCAGTGTGACACAGCTGCATGAATTCATCAAGGACAGAAAAGTTGAGGAAGACGGTTGAAGATTCCCTTAACTCAACCTTTACAGGGTCCGAGAGCAGTCTCTGACCTTTGACCTCTGCGTAAGAAACACTGACTGAGCTGGTTCCATGTGACCAAACACACCTGCTATGCACAGGTGCCTAAACCGGGGGGGTGGGCAGAACACACGCTCACACTTGTGACATGACCACATAAATGTCAGAGGCTCGTCAGCTGAGCAGCCTCCTGCAAACGACTAACCCAAAAAAACAGGCACAAGAAGAATGCTGCCATTTTTCTTCCTCTTCCCCAGAAACACCCGGCGGCCACGTGACGGTCCCACAGTACCAGCACCCAGCAACGCAGCGAGCTGCAGAGAGCCTGCTGCTACGTCCACCAGGACTGGCCCTGGACCGTCCTGGGTGTGGTTGTGTCGCCTCTTTGTCACATGAGCGCACAACTTTGTCCTGTTTGTGTTCTCCGATTATTTCACATCAGAAAGTTAAAGATCTAAATGTTGAATAAATCCAAACCTGCAGTTCATTTAACTTTATTCTGACACATCAGCAGACAGTACGCTGATCTGAAAAATAAAAATACATTTACTCCGTTTGATGTCATTTTAAACATGTAAACTGACTTTTAAAGTACATGTTTAAAAACATGTATCTCTTTGTTTCTGTCTGCAGACTCAGAAACAAAAAACTAATTCAAACGTCTTACATCACACAGATGTATTTACATATTTTTATCGTCATGTTTTATCATTCCAGTTTCTCCACGAACACACACACACACACACACACACACCGAAACAAACACTCACGTCGAACCGAGGCCGGGCCGCCGATCCTCCGCTGCAGTAGCGCGGCCTCACGCGGCCTGACGCGGACGGTGCCGCCGCAGCTCCCGGAGCTTTTTCCCCACATGTCAGGCTTTGGTGAGACGCAGACAAAGACTGGCGGCACAAGAGAAGCAACGTTTTCATTTGCACAGAACTGCTTTTTGTTCCCCATTTTTTTCATTTAGGAGGGAAGGGGGTGCTCATTTTGATCACATGATTACAATTCACCTGAGATAAAACAAAGGGCGCAAAGAAGAGAGGGAGAGGAGGACCGAGCCAGACAGAGATGCTCTATCACAGTCCACGTTCAGGGATCATGAAAAAATGGGAATTCGGGATTGGAGGCCAGTGAGTCGCATGGCGCGGATACAAGGGGTCATTGTTGAGAGGAAAAGCGCCTGTGTGTCTCCTCTAATGTCCCCTGTCCTCTGTGCGCGCGCTCTCACAGGTGGAGGAAGCAGGAGCTGTTTCAAACTCGCGTCCTTTACAATAATTATGAATCCGTGAATACTCTGTCTGGATTCGGTTTATTAATGTGACGTAATGTGTTGTTGACGTGCGTAAAAAGGCCTCAACCCGAGACCGGGGCGCGGTTTGTCCCTCAGACTCAGACTCAGGTGCCTGCTGCAGTTTGCTTCATGTCTGTGGATCAGATGTGAACTCAACGTGTCCGCGTGATGACAGGACAGGAGGACAGCTGGTCGGGTTCGTTACGCGCGACACAAGCCTGACGTCAACAGAACCAAACACACGGAACCCCGACAGGTTCCCTGTGACGTCAGCAGCACCGCGTTTCACAAACACTCATGAAAAAAGAAAAACGTCGCGTTTCACTTGTTGTTTTAATCAACTTGGGTTTTTACAGATGTCTCAGCCAATCAGAGATCTGCCGAGTCTGCATCTCAACTTTCGTACTGCTCCTTTAAGACTCGCCCCCCCTCCCCCCTCCCCCCAGCATCGTACAAGGAGCTCTTTAAGCCCCGGTACCGGCGCACAGAGCAGGCATTCATACTGGGCAGCGCGAGCGAGGGGGCTGGGGAGCGAGCGTCATTTGGAAACTCACGGATTCTCGTGCTGAACCGGCGACCTCCTTCTCTCAGTGCTGAAGTAAGACGCTTCGCTTTTCTAACTGTTTCCTGGGACTCAGAGAAGAGCTGATCGCTATTAATCATGGTTCCAGGGTTTTGCTCTTAAATCAGAGAGTGGAGCCACAGAAGACTTTGGGGAGAAAGTTTAGGATCATGTTTGATTCGGTTTATGATCGTAAACATTCAAATAGTTTTTTACATAAATGCTAAAGATGTTTGTGTTGAACTGAACCGTTTTCACTGAGGGCAGAATAACTCAGAATAATATAAATATGAATCACTATCACTAAACAATCCTCGTTTGATTCACTGTAACTCTGATATTTTCTGCAGCGCTGAGGTTGTGGACAAGAACTAAACTAACAAAAAACTACGTGAAAGTTCCAAACAAGCAAATTAGGGTCAAGTTATTGAGAGGTCGAGCGGCGCAGCCGAAATGATCTGCGCTCAGTAAAGTGAATTAGAAACCATCCGGTCAGGCTGATGGGCGTGACACTGGACACACGGGTCTCTGTTCGGACCGTTGTTTGCCTGGTTGTTGCTGATTTGCAAACTTGAGTTCATTTCTTTAGAGATTAGATGAAATCTTCGTCCCTAGGTCAGGTGATTCACTGCTGCTTCCATTCTTATCATGTAGTGTTCCAACCAACGCAGGCAACGGGCGCGCCACCTTTACGCACGGTGTTTACGCACGGTGTCCACGCAGCGGGGACGGTTCTGAGACGTGGTTTTATGGAACAGGTGGCAGATGAATGTCATTATCAATGCGCGCGAGCAGATGGTGAAGCTTCACACTGGGCTGAAACAGCCACAGCCTGATTCCGAGCTGGTTTGTGGAGACTGAGCAGAGATCACCGTGATAAAGTCACTGGACGCGGGAAGTTGCGCTGCTGGTTCGCTCATTTAAACCGCACAGTTCGCGGCCGGGTGTTGATTTAATGGTCAAAACAAGGACACATTTTCCGAAAGACCTGCCCTAGTTAAAAAAAGAACGCGCGCGCCGGGTTTGAGTTTCCATGTTTATCCAGGAACTGCTGAGCATAAATCCAGCGTCTGTGCTGCTGCGGCCTCGTCTCGTTCCAGCTCGGTTTCTCCGGGGAGCTTGGGATAACTGCAGAACCTGAAAACAGAAACTCAAACAGCTCGGTCCGGCAGAGAGGAGCTGCACGTTTAACGCAGAGACGTGGAGGAAAATAAACCCTAAAGACACACAGTTCAATCAGTCGCTGAACCCTGGGGTTTGAAATAAAACAGGGCGGGGCCGTTTGACATTTTCTAACTGTGATAATAAAAAATAGCACAGCTGGTCCAGGCCGTCACCCTACCTCTGGTTTCTTCTGTTCCAGGTCCCTGCTGTTGGGTTTCAGTCGCAGGACACGCGGAGGAGAGAGAGAGAGAGAGAGAGAGAGAGAGGGGGAAGGGGAAGTCAGAGGACGGTGAGAGCGGGTGAGTTTGGCGCAGACAGCTGTGCGTTAGCAGGTAAACTGGGGTCCAAGGTGCGCACTGAGCCGCCTATGATACCAGCTACACGGATGGAAAGAACTTTAATGTGGAACCCTCACAGAGTTTTACAGCGGAGACTGAGAGTAGAGACAGACTGGCAGTTTATATTATAACTTAGAGGAGACAGAGGGACAGATCCGGGCAGCAGCAGACAGACAACACTCCGCGCGTCACTGTAGGGACAAACACGAACACTCGAGCCAGAGCTGAGCAGTTAGGAGCAGGAGGCCTGTGTGTGTGGAACATGTCCAGAGAGGAGCAGAGCTTGTCGGACGTGGAGCTCAGTCCCGGGATGTCGGATGACAGCCGCTCCATGTCACCGGGTCACTCCTCCGGAGCCACGGGCGGTGGGGACTCGCCTCTCCGCGGGCAGCAGCCGCCGCTGGCGGGTCTGGACGACGCGTCCGCGGGCTGCTCGTCCGTCAAATCCGACGACGAGGACGAACGCTTCCCCGCAGGCATCCGCGAGGCCGTGAGCCAGGTGCTCAACTGCTACGACTGGACCCTGGTGCCCATGCCCGTGCGCGTGAGCACAGGAAGTAAGAGCAAACCACACGTGAAGAGGCCCATGAACGCGTTCATGGTGTGGGCGCAGGCGGCGCGGAGGAAACTGGCCGACCAGCACCCCCACCTGCACAACGCGGAACTCAGCAAGACGCTGGGGAAGCTGTGGAGGTGAGAGCAGCTTTGTTCACAGCTGCATGGCATTTATGCACTTTGTCCTTCACCTTTAAAGGAGGACAATAAAGCACGTTTTAAGTTCAGATGAAGCAGAGTCAGTCAAAATCTTAAGCATCCACTTATCTGTGTGAGACAGAGGCAGAGGATCACGTCCAGTCCCACGTGACCCGCGTGCTCTCCTTTGCCGTAAACTAGTTGGATGGAAACATGATTTTATATTCACATCTTACAGATGAAAGAGCGAGTTTGTCAAAGTCACATGAGTCAGACTAATTTCACGCCCTCTTTGATTCTGTGCCACAAAGCGTAAATGGCTCGTGAGGGAACAAGGAGTCTTTCAATGGACTGAATGTATTAAAAGAGTTTTCAGTCATAGCAGAGAACATCCAGACTCTGGCAGTGGTGGTCGCTCCTTCTTTGCTACGGTCTCGTGCAGATTGCTGGCCTCTTGCTGACAGGTCGCGGAGGTTAAATTCATTAACTTTGTGGGGACTGAACACTAATTAAATGACGAGTTGACCTTGGATTCAGGCACCAACTGTCCAGAAACACGACGAACGGGAAGGTGGGTCAAGGTCAAGAGTTTCTCACGCAGCTTCTGCGAGCAGGGGTAAAGGGAGCACAGACCCCTGTTGGTGGTCCGGATGCACATTCGGCCTAACTGATTGCATTCCTGTCCAGCAGTCAGATGCCTCGGGCAGGTATGACCATAGATACAGATGTGTAGAGGTAGTAAATCCATAAAAGTACAATAAATGTGCCAAAGGTCGTCAGCTCACCGTAGGATGAAATGTGATTTGGAGTCATTTCGTGTATAATACTCTACACTGCAGGACCAACAACATAACAGACACAAATCCATTTCCCTGATTTTATCCAAGGCTTCTCAATGAGAGCGACAAGCGTCCCTTCATCGAGGAGGCAGAGAGGCTGAGGAAGCAGCACAAGAAAGACTACCCCGACTACAAGTACCAGCCGCGGAGACGCAAGAATGGGAAGATTGGGTCCAGCTCAGGGAGCGAGGCCGACGGTCATTCAGAGGGCGAGTTCAGCCACAGCCACTCCCACTACAAGGGCCTCCACCTGGACGTGGTCCACAGCGGAGGAGTCGGCTCCCCTCTGGCAGACGGGCACCACACACATGCTACAGGTTGGCCCCCCCCAGCCCACTGGTCCCCGTCACATGAAAAACTGTTCTAACTACATGTTTTCTTGTGGGTCTGCAGGTCACAGTCCTCCGACGCCCCCCACCACCCCCAAGACAGAACCCCAGTCTGGGAAAACAGGGGACGGAAAGAGAGAGGGTGCTGTGAACGGGGGTTCCCGTGGCTCACCGGAGGCAGAGGGCAGCTCAGGCGCTCCGGGATCCGGGAAACCTCACATTGACTTCGGTAACGTGGACATCGGTGAGATGAGCCACGAGGTGATGGCCAACATGGATCCTTTCGATGTCAATGAGTTTGATCAGTATCTTCCCCTAAATGGGCAGCCGGGGGGTGGGCAAAGTGCCGGGGCAGGAGCCGCCATAACGGTTTCTCCAGCCTCGCCGTACACCTACGGCATCTCCTCAGCTCTGGCAGTGGCCAGCGGACACTCGGCAGCATGGCTCTCCAAGCAGCAGCCACCACAGCAGCACCACGGCTCCCCCCTGGGCTCAGACCCCTCCAAAGCCCAGATCAAGGGTGAAACCGGAGGAGCCGGGGGTCACTTCTCAGAGGCGGTTTCCGCAGGGTCGCATGTCACCTACACCCCCCTCAGCCTTCCTCACTATAGCTCGGCCTTCCCCTCCCTGGCTTCCCGCGCTCAGTTTGCAGAGTACGCTGACCACCAGGCCTCAGGCTCCTACTACGCCCACTCCAGCCAGGCCTCTGGGTTGTACTCTGCCTTCTCGTACATGGGCCCCTCACAGAGGCCCCTGTACACACCGATCACTGACCCAGCTAGCGTGCAGCAGTCACACAGCCCCACACACTGGGAACAGCCCGTCTACACCACACTGTCGCGCCCATGACAGACAACAAGACCAGAGAGCGCTGGTGCAGGTCCAGCCCCCAAGTCAGACCCAGGAAGCGGCAGCAGCTACATCAGCAGCGTTGGGGGTATCAGAGGGGACGGTGGTCTGGGGTGGGGTCAGTGGGCAGGCACTGGTGGAGTTGGCAGAGGAGACGAGAGGGGAGAAACCCCCCTGTGGTCGTGCCAAATCCAGAAATGCAATCAGAGCCCAGGAACGAGCTCGGAGCCTGGTGGCACGGCGGATCCGTCTGGGAACAAAATGTGGGAGTCGGAGAGAGTGCGACACGGATGGTGCAAAGAAAAAAACAATCCACGCACTGATGCAGCGTTAGACTGGGGAGGGGGTGTGGGGGGGGCAGCCGTCCAGATAAGTCATGTGTGACTTAGAGGGAGCCAAGTTCATGCTGTTCTCTCACCACGTGTCTGTGGTGCACTGAGGTCTCAGGCAGGGTCGACCGTCATCAAACAGACTTCAGGAAAAATCACTGGATCCTTCAAATCACTTCTTCTGTTCACACACGAACGGAAGGGAAACGCCGCGAGACCGCGTCGCGTCGGTGGAGTGACTGTTATCAGGATATTTCCTCAGTGTACTTGAACTTGAAACGTGCAGAGATAGAAAATATTTGTACAACGACCAAAGTTTTGAGACCAAAACTTTAAAAAAGGAACTGGTTTTAAGTTGAGTTTCTCCCGACACTTAAAACTACCTTTTCATCACGTGGCTTCATTTCTTTAAAATATACTGGTGTCCAAAGTGACTTTTGCTTATTTGACATAAAATATGATTGTATTTATACCCGGATGATTAAATTTCGTGTCGTATGTTAAATAACATTAACTCTGTGTATTATCTTCCTTTGTGTGTCGTGTAGGACAGTATTCAGTGAAATGTCTTTTATTGATGCAGGTTCATATGTGCTGGGGGTGGGGGCCTTGACTTAAAGCACTAACACGTGAACAGAGCAGCATTAGTTCTTTTTCCTTTGTGTATTTCACAGTAATTCTCTTCTCCGTCTCCATGCAGGAGCTCAGAACTTGAATCATCTGTTAATTTCCTTTGTATATTTATCACCCAAATATAGTTTATGCTGCTGGACACGTTAACTGTGTGTGAAACGCCGCTAACACTGCTTTGAATTTCACATTTATTTATATTGGTTTCATGTTTGTGTGCACTGTCAGTTATTTCTCTCAGTGACTGTATGTTACTTTGTTTTCTCCAACTGCAGCCAGCACAGAGAAACAACGTGTAACAGCAGGAACGAAAGCTGAAACATGTGACCTGAAATAAAACTATTATTACTGCTTTAATTCGAGCCTGCAGCTTTTTTTACAGTGGTAAATATGAGCTTGAGGTTTCCAAACACTACTCACATTCTCAGCGTAATCCGTTCACTGCAGCATCGTTTAGTTTGGCTGGCTGCCGCTCAGCTCCACAGACGGGAGCCGAAAAGGCGTGACGCCCTGTGTGTGCACGTCGCATGTTCACACACTGCAGCTGAACGTTTTAATGCACGTCTCACTCCTGTCAGTGTGTGTCAGCAGGTACGTGTGTGCTTCTCCACGTGTGTGGGTTCAGCCCGACTCCTAATTCTCCCTTTAATCGGCTGTGTGAAAAACAATGAAGGCCATTGAAAAGGAGCTCGGGGGTGGGGTGTGGTGGGGGGAAACAGGGCACTGAGGAAGCCTGACCCATAACTGTGGCCTGTAGCTTCACTGAGACAAAGAGACTCATACATTCTCTGCACACAGACACTGCAGCCCCCAGTGAGGCTGATGAATGCGTTAGCATGCAGAGAGGGTGTGTGTTTGTGGGGCGGGGGGGGGGGGGACTACACAGCTGCACTACACAACTATTTCATCAGGCAGTTTCCATGATCACGTGTGAGGAAGAGGAACAATGATCTGCACCATTACAACCGTCCGGCCATCGTCCTGACCACCGTCTGATCTGCTGTACGTGCAGGGAACCACCCTGTGTATCAGTACAAAGTTCTGTCGGGTCGCGTGAAGCTCACATGGTGATTATATAAAACTGTTTATTTATAAACACAGTTCTTTAAAAATCAAAGCAATGAAATAATTACAGCACACGATCGTTATAATGCATCTGCTGAAACAAGCAGAACATTAACATTAACTTATGAATTCAAAAGCATAATGAGCCAAATAAATCACTGTGTGGGTCTCTTATGTTCTGAACATGTTAGAAATGAGTTTAGTCCAAAGTCACAGTGAGAACTCGCAGGTTCTGAGGGTTCTGGGTCTGACCTGATGTAACGACACATCAGAAACGGGTCGGTCAGCGCAGGTTAGTCAGTTATGATGAGCTCGTCGCAGCCCCAGTCCTCATAGCTCCCGTCAGGAAGGTACCTGCGAATGATGATGGGGATCTTTCTGCTCCTGTCGGGGGGACAAACAGGAGCGACGGTGAGACACTGAGCAGCTTCGTCTTTCAGAATAAAAGACTTTCTCACTTACTTGAGCTCTTTCATAGCGATTTGCAACGGGTCCGTTTCTCCTTCGAGCTCCACCATAACCGGAGCACACATCCTGTGGGGAACAAGTCAAGTTTGAAAATCCAAACCATCCTAAGAATTTAAACCAATCACTAACAGTTTAACCATCCAAGAGAGATTTTTTATTTGATTGAGCTGAAATTATAGAAATATTACAGAAGAAATAAGATTTCATGCAGCATTATGTTGTTGTCTTTGTTGACGATCTAATCAGCAGCTTCCTCCGTCACCAGAATCAGAAATACTTTATTAATCGCTGAGGATATTACGACAGATTTATTTGTGTGAGTAGCCGTTTTAGTCGCATGAACAATGACACTAGATAAAGTCTCAGGTTTTGTGACTGAAGCTTCGGGAGTAGCAGGGCACGTGTGGACATCACTTACGCGATCTGCAGAGCCCGTGTCCCCAGCACCCTCGCCCGCTCATATTTGGTCATGTAGGGCGTTGTGATCCTCTTCTGGTTCGCCTGCTGGCCCTCACCTGCGGGTAGGATCTGCACATTCTCCTGGTCCTCCTGCTCACAGGAGCAAAGCAAAGGAGGCCCTGGCTCTCAGTCTCACCACAGTTACACAATAATCACATGTGACGTTAAAAATGAACACAACTTACATCTTCTACGTTTTCCAGGTCATCTAGTCCCTCATCCTCCTCAGCATCATCAAAATCTCCGTCATCAAAGCTACAAATTTTAGAACAAAGTGTCATGAGAATCACAACAAACGTTCAGAACCAACGTGTTTTAGCTAAACGGCGACACATCAGTTAGCTGTGACGTTAGCCACGTTGCGCCTCATTCATTTCAAACACGCACTCTAATATCACGAGCTAAATGTGCACGTGGTTACTTACTTGTCTTCATTATCGGACATGTTTTATCCCCAAACTCCTTTTTCCACTTACTCCGTAACACTAAAGAAATTCAGTCACATTTGTTGTAAACACGAATCGACGAGCGGTTTGAATTTCAACTTCCGGTGGTTTAGTGCGCAGCAAAACATTCCGTGTGACGCAAAAGTGTGTCGAAGTAGTTCCGCTTGTCTCCAGTTCCACGAAGATAAAATTTCGCAGCGTACAAATGAAAAAGCTGAAATAATTTACATTGAAAGAGTTAAATGTTCTAAAAAGCATTTTATAATTTTGTATTCAACCCTGATGATGAATCATAAAATGATTTTTCTCCAGACAAGTTTTCCAAGTAAATATTTATTGCATATGTCAACTAATACAGTTATGTAATAACAATATGGAGGAGAAAATGTACAATGATAACGAGTTGTGTAAAATAGTCATGATGGTACTTCAGCTCTTTTTGTCCACAGAGTGTTTGGGGCTCGCTGCTTTTTGGCTCAGCATCTTAAAAACTTTTGAGGGCTTGAGTTTTCCTTTTGACTTCTTTAACTCTTTTAGTCCTTCTTTCTGCAACTCTGAGGAGAGACGAGGTGCGAAAAATGCAGCAGAACGCTAGTTATCAAGCGTCAAATCTGCAGCTTCTTTAAACCTGGGAGACAAATAACACAACATCTGCACACTTGTCTGTCTCACCTTTATTCGTCGTCATAGCCTTCCAAACTACATCTTCTTCTCTTTCCCTGTTTGGAAAATCACAGTGGCAGCATCAACCCTACTGATGTGAAAGCACCACATATAGTATTTTTTCCCCGTTCGTACCTCCTCCTGTCCTGATCCAAACTGCTGACGACCTGGTTCCTCTGCTCGATGACGGCGACCAGCTCTTCCATGAGCAGCTGCTCTCGAACCCGATCCGTCTGACTCCAGTCGCTCTCTGAATGTGTACAACATTTATCAAAGCACGACTTTATGCTGCATCACAGGAAACTATAGCATGAATGTTGCCCCTGCAGTAAAGAACTCACCCGGTTTATTCAGGAGACACCTGAGCTCGTACTCCACGTCTGCTTGTTTCTCCTCGAGCTTCTGCTCTTTTCTCCTGGCAGCAGAGAAATGTTAGTGTTTGAGAAATCTTTGCTGCTATTGGCACAAACACATGATTGGCTCCAGTGTATTTACAGATAAACCAGCTCCGTGTCTCTGCGCACCACAACCTGTCTTTCACGGATCAGAGAAAACCACTCCATTAGCATTTGTTCTTTATTTGTATCTGAAATGAAAAGAGGAAACCTTAAAAACACGTCGCATTTCTCCGTGTTATATATGGTAAATGATTGTATCTGGAATATTCTACTCACCGTTGTTGCATTTTCGCAGATTCTTTTCCATTTCCACTCCTCTCTGTTCCAGCAGCTCCAGCTGTTGGTTCAGCTCTCCCAGCTCGACCTGCAGGTCTTCAGTAGAAGCGCTTCGGTCCGTTTGCACCTGTCAGGAAACATTTAAGGTGAATTCTTCCCAAACGCTTTCTCTCTGCCTCCAAGATGAAAACAATTCATCAATTGAATTAGTTTCCTCCAGGATTCAGTGGATTCACACTCTATATATGTATCGTTGTTTGCTGCTTTTTCCCGCCTGTGTCCAGCCACTGTACCTTCCTCCTGACGAGCGGGAAGCCATGTCCCGGGGCCGGGGCCCGGTGAGGGGGGGGCCCCTGAAACGTCTCTGATTTTCGATCGAAAGGATTCTCTTTGCAAGTTCGCTGAAACGGGACGAAAACGTGAAAAACAGACCGAGAACGGAAGCGTGCAGCGCGGGAACCCCGCTCTGACATGTTTACAGGCTTCATACCCTGCTCTGGCACGACGTGACCGGGCGGTCCGCCGCTGTGGGACCCCCGGGCTCGGAGGAACTCTGACGGGAGAGACATGGAATAGCTGGCACAGTCCTGGGTAAAACGTGGCTCTGAGCTTCGTGGGGCTCTGCTGCTGCTTCACTCACATGAAGTAACGAGCCGCAGAGCGATGAGCTGATAGTTGCCTCCACTGCGTCAGCTCTCGCTCCCTCGGGTCTCATTGGTGGAACGGGCATCATTTCAGCATCACCTGCTACGTCTACGTCCGCTGGATCATCATGGTCTTCAGGTTCACGTTCTGCCTCCTTCTCACGCGGTTTCTCATCCACGTCCTCTGCAAACGGGTTCGGAGGAGGCAGCCTGGGCCTGTACCAGGACGCCGGCAGGTTAGGATTGAGTCGAGAGGCCACAGGAGGTGGAGCCGGAGGCAGCTGTGTCCAGGGCCCAGGATGGATGATACCCAACCACGGGTGGCTGAGTTTCCCTCTGGTGCGGGAGGAGTCTTTTTGTCTACGATCATTATAAATAATAAAGTTATTATTAAGACGTTTAAATGATGTTTGTGACGAACAAAACGTTTCAACATCTAAATGTTCTCACTGGATGAAGGTGACATGTCAGCGGTGCTCTTTGTGTGAAATCACAGATTTACTGTACCCATGACGTTTCTGATTCTTCTCAGTATTTAATACGTTGGATTGGATTTATAATGCATAATATCTCTACGGAGCTAGACACCTACGTGTGAGGGGGGGGTGTGGGTGGAGATTTCCGTTGGCTGGCTGCATCGCCTGCACAGAGAAAGGGTTTGTTGTGACCTGGACTCACACCAACGTTCAGCCGAGGATTAAGGAAGACAAACCCCGTTTACCTGCAGCAGGGGAGCGGCTTGTTGTCTGGGACGTTTTCACCCTGGGTGCAGGAACGGGGACTGAAGGAAGGTCCGACTTGCGTCTGGGTGCCGGAACCGGCCGACCACCTCCTCCAGTGACTCGTACACAGAGCTGCAGAGTCTGCGTCTCCTCCTGCTGTAGTCTGGTGTCTGCCACGGCGTGCTCAGGTCCAGCTTGTCCACCTCCTTCCATGGTCCTGTCCTCACCAGAGGGCGGAGGAAGAGGAGGAGGTGCTGGCTGCGTTACCATGCTCCTCGGCCCAACAGGTGCGTCGGTCTCCTCTCTGCTCCTCTCCTGTCTTCCTGTCACTTCGGTCTTTGCTGTTTCACAAACCAGTTTGTCCTGTGACTCTGTTTTCATAGTGTAATGAGGGACGCTGCTGATCGCTAATCCGCTGAGAGAAACATAACCTGCCTGAAAGCTACGTTTGGACTCAGTGGGTCCAGTGAGCTGAGAACTTTTTCTGTGTGTTACATGGTGGGAGCAGATCAACGAGCCGGCTTCGCTCCCCTGTGAGTAAAAGTCTGGTAAAAGAGTGCAGAGGCACACGGCGCATCTGAAAAACAAAAATGAAACACGAACCTTGACTGAACACGTTACATCCAAACGTTCGAGCAGCTTCACACATCACCTCCAAAGCGTCGCATGTTTGTCAGCAGGACGTCGAGTTGTGTTACTGTGTCGTTACCTGAAACAGCTGCGATGGTAGAGCTCTCCGTCCACCAGGCGTCTCTGGATGAGGTGCACGGGCTGGGAGCACAGCTTACACACGGTTTGTGGGCTTTTGCTTTTCACCAAATGAGAGGAGTTCTGAAAAGAGAAGAGAAACCAGAAACTGAGCAGCTTAGAACACGTCACGCTGGGAGCGTCTGAATGACTGAGCGTTCACCTTCTGACGCTTCAGACCATCAGGACTGATGAGATTCATGTGAGCCGATCTCAAACTGACAGGACCTGCTGCAAAGTCAAGAGTAAACAAGCAAATGAGGCAAAGTTTGGATAAGACGGAGATGATAGAGAAACCACAGAGTAAATAACAAGCAGGCGACTGGAAGTGAGACGTGTATTTATGTTTTACACCGCATCACAGAAACATCCTTATTAAGGTCAGACAATAGAGCACACACACACACACACACCGGGAGGCCTGCTGTTGAAGAAGGAGTGGAGCTGGGAGACGTAGGTGATGATGCGCAGACAATCTCACTGCAGAGGAAGGTCTGTCTGTGAGTGCTGAAGAGAAGTAATGACTCACCAGCTTGTTGTTGAGATAAGAGTTGTGTCTGAAGAGAGAGCTGAAGTCTCTGCAGCAGGTGGTGATGAAAAGACAAAAGAAAAGACAAGAGGACATGATTCCAGGTCAACTGGTGTCTGGAAAAGGTGAAGCGAACACTAATCCTGGCTGAGGAGAGAGACTGAGATTGAGCAAACGGAGCCTGGAGGAGTTCCCCAAGTCAGACACGTCTGTGTCCAAACCACGCATCAGCCCCGCACCCAGCGCACCTGGCTGCTCTACTTACATGAGGACAGGATGAGGGCACAGAAGGTGAGTCCGTCTCTGAACGAGGTGGACATGTCCTATATGTCCACTCCGGGGTAACGGGCGCATGTGGCGCGGCACCACTCTGTCAAAGCCGACGGCGCTGCCGTGTCTGGTGGGAGAGTTCACGTGTGCGCAGAGTGAACATGGCCCCGCATCAGGCACCATCCAAGCTTCCTCTGAGCAGGAACAGGAAACGAGCTGCTGCGAGCTTTGCAGCTGCTTGTCTGCAAACAACCTGCGGGCAGACTTCAGCTGCACGTTTCCCCCCAAAACCGAGGTGTCCGCGCACGTCACACGCTTTTACTTCACTTTTTCACACGTCACAAACTCGGTAACACGGGAACCTTTCACCACAAACCGCCAGCCGAGCCGTTTGTCCGATCACCCGCAGAGCCCCGAGGACGTCTGTCCGCTTGTTGGACGTTTCTAATTTGACTTAAATCCCGTTAGTTGCCCTGGTCCTCGCAGTTGTCCTCCGCGCACAATAGCTGCCGCTGGAGGGAGCCGCAGATTCTCTATAATTAGGAAGGCGAGGTTTCTTCTTACAGTTTTCCCCGTTATTGCGTAACAGATATGCCTAAATCTATTTTCAAAAATAAATAAAAACTAAATCAGGTAATTTACTCGTTTCTTCGCAGATCTTGCTTTTTTCTCCTTCCCGGGGCGGTTTCATTAGTCACCTTCCGGTGAGGTTTGTTTCAGCACGTGTATTCTCATCAAAGCACATTTTACGATGAGAAGAAGTATTCTTGTTCACCCACTGTTCCTAAGAGACGTGCGTGAGCAGCCACACTAACAAACAGCATGCTTTAATTCTGAAGGAATGTTTACTTCCGGTATATTATACATTGTCGTAACTTAAAAACAGGTTTTATAGAATTGCTTGCTATAGAACAGTTTTTTGATTAAAACTTGAGATTTAGTTTTTTAATATGAAGTATATGTATAATCTCATACTTGTGTCTGAAATGCAACATTTAATGTTTTTCGTGTACTTTGTTGACGTAGAATTAGCTTTTAAATGATAAAACATTCAGAATATATTGGCAGGATGAGGTAAAGATGTTTGTTTGTTTTAAAAGTGTTAATCCTTATAATGTATTTCACACTAGGAAGTGTTAATGTATATATATTTTTACTCATTAAATGTTTGACATACACAAAGATGATACAAAAACCATATGTGTTATCGGTGTATTCTTTCTATCCACGCTAGTTCTATGTCCGCTCTGCCTCTACGTGCTCGTGCGTCCCTCGCGAGACCGACGCGCCACATAAATCTCGCAGTGATGGCTGCGCCGCCCGACGCCGAGAGTTTAGAGTCTCGTATCAGTGAGTAATTTAACTTATCTGACCGAAGCTGTGTTTTCCGGAGACCCGGCCTCCCACACGTTATTTCCCGCCGCATGTTGTCCATGAGGTGTCAGCTCCGCAGAGCGGAGCGTGACTTGCTCGGACCCTGGATGCTAACCTAGCTGCCAGCTGTCAACGTACTGGCTACTAGCTACGTGCGTAGCTTTAGCCTCACGGCTCGATGGCTCATCCGGGGAGCCGGGTGCAGCGGCACGGGACCCGGTTTTATCCACAGGGGCTTTTATTATGGTTGTTGCTAAGCTAAGAAGTATTTCGACATCGTAAGACTTAGTGCCACGGTGCGACTGCCAACAGCGGACTAGCTAACGCTACACCCTGTGTGTGTGTGTGTGTGTGTGTGTGTGTGTGTGTGTGTGTGTGTGTGTGCGTGTGTGTGTGTGCGTGTGTGTGTGGGTGTGTGTGTGTGTGTGTGTGTGTGTGTGTGTGTGTGTGTGTGTGAGAGAGACGTGTTGGGTTAGGTGGCACCGACCTAATGAATAAATTGTGAGTCCCTCGGGGAGCAAGCTGGTCGTGTGGGCTTTTCTGTGTGGTTATTCAGGTTCTACATGTTAAAACGTGTCTGGGGCTGTTGAAGGACTCTGTATGTGGAGCAGTGTCCGGTGTCTTTAGAGGTTCTGTTGATTTTATACGTGTCATTGTTACTGTATACAGCTACTGTCAGCTGTTATCTATGGGACCCATGTGTCATGTCAGCCACCAACACTGTGATTCATATCATTTTCTTTTGTATGAGAACAGAGCGATGCCGTAAATGTTCTTCAGCATTAACACAGCAAGGACACACCTGGTGGGGGATGGACTAGGACGCTTAACCCATTGAGCTGCCAGGCCATATTAAACATACTATGACATTAGATCTTATTGGACCTATCCAAAGCGACTTACAAGGAGAAGACACCAGCAGTTACCATTCAGTTCTCGTAAAAGCTGAGATACTACAACAAGGAACCCTGATGAGGCCTAACTC
>JAUMHF010000025.1:16381594-16415106 GCA_032359275.1 Microctenopoma steveboyesi | reverse complement strand
CTAACACTCATTCTACCATGTTGCTTGTTATACGGAGACATAACGTCTGTATCATGATAAACAGCCCGACTCCAGGAACTAGTCCAAGCCTCTCTGAGTAATCTGTATTAGCGCCTTATGCTGACGTCATACTCTAACTTTGAGCCTCGCAGAATAAACACAAAGTGTCTACATTTCAACACAGGCAGAAGATGTGATTATCTAATAATCTAATAATATCATAACTTTCAAACCCGCGTGTAAGCTGATAAGTACAGGTTGGGCGTTGTGTTGCCATGGGCGACTGAGGACCACGTCATGCACGTTTAACTCATGAGGAAAAGAAACTGTGTGGAAATCAGAGCAGCTGCAGAACATCACCAACCACTTCTGCAAAATTAATGAGTAAACAGAGAGTAACATAAAAGGCTCGTTTTTAAATATGTGGAATCAATCATAAGTCACGTGACGTCAGCGGATGTTCCGTGACTTCATTAGTTTGACGCGTGCTGCTAAAATAAATAAAAAGAAAGTGAGAAAATTAAGCTTATGATAAAAAGCAGCCAGGAGCTGCTTCCAGCTCACGGACTGTACTTGGACCTGGACCCAGTCCGCAGCAGCGAACCAGGCCACCGTGGGTCCTCAGGCTGAAACATACTGTGCGAGGACAAAAGGGGGACACTTAGCAGTGACCACAAGTCTCCGCGACTGTGCCGGAACAAATCCCACAAAGAGGGGGGGGGCAGGTCTCCAGGCTTCAGCCGAGCGGTGTTTAACGTGGATGAAGAGTCAGATGAAGAAGAGCGGTACTCACCTCCTCCGCACCTTGATCTGCGCTGGTTTGTGTCCAAACACCCGTTTAGCTCATCATCACGTTTTAGCTCACACAGTTGTTTCCCCGAGCGGAAGCATTCAGACGACGGTCGGACACGCAGCGAGTCCCCGCATGATTGTCTGAAGCCCGTAAACTCGTCTCTTCTCACGAAGCTGGCGATTGTCGGCAGCTAGCGTTAGCTTAGTTAGCTTCTTTAGCCTGAGGCTAACCTGCTGCCGATTTTCCCCGTGAAGTCACAACGAAGAAACAAACCGCGCGCACACACACACACACACGTGTGGCGTTTGGATGTCCACAGAAATAGGTGGTTTTATCTCGCCGTTCCCACCCAGCGAAGATGAGGCGGACACCGTTATTTCCTGCACATCACCAGCAGCAGGTCACTGCATCACAGCAGCAGCTGCCAGAAAACTCCGCCCCGCGCATGCGCACCAGCGTCCCTCCGCGCTGGTCTTTCCCTTGCATATGACGTCACTTTGTAGAGGCTGCAGAAGTTACAAACACAACAGTTTAAAGGGAGAAAACAACTCTGCTTTCTAAGTCATACAGAAATGTGCATGTTAGCTGTGAATATGAACCAAGCTGTTAAACTCAATACTGCAAATCAAATTTAATCTTTAAAAATTTAAAACGAAAGTCTCAGAGTATGTCTACATTTCAATAGAAGTGTCAAATAAAAAGTAAAAACTGTTTAAATATAAAACAACCAGGGATGTTCGATATCGGCTCTTTTACCGATAGTCTATGTTGCGTTACCGATAGTAACCGATACAAATTTATGTGAGGTCCCCTCAGAAGGAAAAAACTACATTTTAGGTAACATCACATCTCTGTTCAAGCATCAACTTTAGACATTATTGCAAAAACTACACATTGGATTTTATCGTATTTTACATTTCGAGAGAGAGATGCACTGAAGAGTTTGATGTAGAACATGCAGAGTGTAAAAGTTGCCACTAAAAGGAATAAAACTGATATTTTCCATTACCTTTTAATGCTGATAATATTAAACATCCCTAAAAACAACAGAACATCAGAATGTAAGAGACAAACAGCAGCTACACTTTACTCGTACAGCTGCACCGTGAGCACAAAGGGATCAGTGGGCAGAAAGTTGTGAGCAACATTATTCATTTTTATTACTTCATAAAATATACACAAATACTGTTGTAAATAAAGTGTTAAAGAACTGTACAAGATATCAGTACACAATACATGAAGTGAAATCCCCAACCCAACAGTTCCAAAGCCACTAGGTCACGGCGCTCTGTACAAACCTGTCTCACACACACACACACACACACACACTATTTACACACACGGCAGTTGCATCAGTTGTGTTTTTTCTGAATGACATCATCGAGGTTGCTGTAGGTTCAATTCTAAAGGTGACATCAAACTGTTCACGTGATTTTTGCAGCAGGAATGATGGAGACCCACACGTTCCCAGAGCCGGACAGAAGAACGACGGATGTCTAATAAGTACGAATAAAGAGGAGGTGGTTTAACACAAAGACGCACGAGAGGAGCTCCGCGTTCTCACCAGGGATTCACTGCATCACACTTACACAGAACATGTTGGATGACCCAGCTGGCAGAGCAACGGCCCGTCCCACGGTTTAGTTCTTTAAGTTCTGAATCCAGCCCCATTAGTCTGTAGCGTTCTACTTTAAAACCACCAGTTTGGCTGTACATCAAAATAAAAAAACATATTTACAGTGGAGTAAACATTTAAAAAAAACATCCCACCAGAGACCCCCCCCCCCCGACTGCCAAAAACAAAGGAATAAAAAAGGAAACGTTAAGAATCATCATAAAAATCGCAGCCACTTTGTTTGTTTGCCAAAACGTGCAGCTGTGTCAGATACTTTACAGAGTTTCCTGAGGAGCGTCCCTCAAGACCTGGAGTGTGTCTCTGCAATATCCGTGTCGCTTCTTCACCTTCGCACTCACATTAAATGTCAGAGAACACACACGCACGCACACCAGGAGTGGTGAAAGAATCTTTAACGAGCACAAAACGTTACTCTACAGCAGCTAAAACATCACATACTGAAGCTTTTCTCTTCTCCCTGCCTCTCTCCCACTCGGCACCTTTCAGCTGGCGCATCTCTCCAAGGAGCAAAACAAGGAAACAACGAGCTCTAATTTAAGACATTAAACTCAAAGACCTGGACCCAGACTAACACGGATCACAAAGTTGGCCTCTGACATGAAACATGCACGTCCCGGACGCTTCTATTTTCTTGGACGCCAACAGGAGGTTCTGAGGGAGCAGGTGGAGCACACGTTGTGGCTTTGTCATTCTTTACTGTTCGTATTGTGGTGGCTGTGATCCAGGATGCAGCAAGTGTCCCGTTTGTTTCTGTGTCCTTTAAACACTTACTGTCCATCTTCTTATAAGACAAGGTCAAAATAAAGGAAAGGAAGGTGGAGCCATGAATTTCTCTCGCAGCCCTGCAACACAAAAAAACCTGTTAGTTAATGAACTGATGAGTGTCTGAATAAACG
This sequence comes from Microctenopoma steveboyesi, assembly GCA_032359275.1. Classification (NCBI taxonomy): domain Eukaryota; kingdom Metazoa; phylum Chordata; class Actinopteri; order Anabantiformes; family Anabantidae; genus Microctenopoma; species Microctenopoma steveboyesi. The sequence goes on along the minus strand of JAUMHF010000025.1, from coordinate 16,411,781 downwards.
GCTGCAACTGGAACCAACCTGTCGGCTACGTGTGCACGCGGCGCCGCAGACTTCTACTTCCCCATGTGCTCAAACGGCACGCTGACCTGCAAAGAACGGATCAGAACATTGTGCAGCGTTAATCCAGCCCGCAGGCAGCAGTGCGGGGATCATAACGTCCGCCACTCACCTGTGACGTGGAGATTCTGGATTGGTCGTGACGGGCTGTGAGGTCAGAGGACGACACGTTGGCGGGGGCCCCGCGGTGGAGCCTCATGCTCACCTTCCGCTCCCTCTCTGCACGAGAAATCGCACGTGGAGACGTGTTCCCTGAAATCACACACGACAGTCAGTGATTCAGACACACACACACACACACACACACACACACACACACACACACACACAGCAGGACACTCACCGGACTGCTGGACCCGCGAAGCTGGGTTAGAGACGGCCTGCTCTGGACCGTTCCTCACTCTGTTCGGAGCTCCGGGGTTGGGACCTGGAGGGAGGCCCCGCGATGCAGATCCCCTGGGGGCGCCGCCGAGACGCTCATCCCTCTCGTCTCCCGTTCTCCTGTCCCGGTCCCCGTCCTCGGCTGTCCGACTGGCGCCCTGAGAGGAGACACGAGCCCGTTAAAGAAGCTGAGCTCAGTGCTGTCGAGTGCGCAACATCACACAGACGTCAATGATGTAACCTCACAAATTTGAGCATGTTCCAGTCGAAGACGTAATCGTAGGAGAAGCCCTGTCTGTGGAAAAGGTTCCTGAAGAGCTGCCGCAGGTAGGAGTAGTCGGGCTTGTCATCAAAACGGAGCGAGCGGCAGAAATTCAGGTATGTGGAGAACTCGGCTGTGGGAGAAGAAAGAAGCAGCTCAGCGCGCGAGAAGCTGGATTGAGCGTCGCGTCGCAGCGCCGCCGTTCACTCGGTTTCACTTACACGGGTATCCTTTACAGAGGACCTCGATGGGCGTCGACATCTTCTTCTCACTGATGCGCTCGTACTTCTGTCTCTTGGTCGCAGCCTTGAGGCCCTGCCAGGGGAGGGAGCCCAGGTTGAAGTACATGAGGACGTAGCCGAGGGACTCCAGGTCATCGCGTCTGGACTGCTCTGTGGACAGACAGCGTGTAGGTGTCAACACAAACGGCAGGTGACAGTCCTGTAACAAACAAGGTGTCGGTTCTTCCCCAGACTCGTTAAGCCCGTTAGTCAAACACCTGAGAGCAAACGAGTCGTCTAGAGCGCGATCACGTCCCAACAAAAGCTAACCTGTAGCACTGGTTGGTTAAGTTACGCAGCAGCGTAACGAGTCTCAGAACTACAGCACGCGAAACCACAGCTTATGTTTGTGCCTCAAGACACGCAGCTCAGCAAAAGTCAAGAATACAAACTCAAAGTCAGAAAATCTACGTTCTGAGACAGATTCTTACAGCTGCAGGTGTCTCAGAGGGACACGGATCGAGGGTCTGAACCTCCCTCACATGGTGTTTACAGCTGAGACTCTACTGAGCTGCCCATCACCTCAGTGACTCGCCCCTCCCACAGCAGGAGTCTGTTACCTCTGCAGAACCTTCACCATCCACAGAACGTCCGCGTGCGAACAGGTCAAAGAACTACAGCAGAACTCACCAGGACCAGAAGCACAAACTCATCTTCAGTGTCCGAGAACGCGTTAGCTTCTTACCGATTCCCAGATGTGTGTTGATGGAGGCGTAGCGCGCGGTGCCGGTCAGGTTCTTGTTCTCTCTGTAGGGGATGTGCTGGTGTGTGCGGGCGTCGCGGTACTTCTTAGCCAGGCCGAAGTCTATGATGTAGACCAGGTTGCCCTTCTTTCCGAGCCCCATGAGGAAGTTGTCGGGCTTCACGTCCCGGTGGATGAAGTTCTTGGAGTGGATGTACTCGATGCGACTGATCTGAGGAGAACAGGCAACAGGTTTGTCCCGTGAACATCAGCACGTTGTAGTTTCACCAAATACAACAGCGCGAGACATGCAGGACGAGAGGGGACAAAGCCGACATGAGGACATGACGCAGGACAGTAACGACCTAAACCACCGACACAGCAACGTAGCTGTAGTCAGAACAGGAGGCGAGAAGAGCTGTGCACGAGAGGAATCCACAGAAATAAGTATGTGGGGCAGCAAATCACAGGTCTGCTCATGAACCCAACAGCTCCACGCGGAGGGATCCCGCCTTCACGGGACGGTTTGGGTCGTACCATCTGGTCGGCCAGAAGCAGGACAGTCTTCAGGCTGAACTTCCGGGAGCAGAAGTTGAACAGGTCCTCGAGGCTGGGACCCAGCAGCTCCATCACCATCACGTTGTAGTCTCCCTCTGCACCACACCACTTTATTGATGGAATTCCCACTAGAACGCACACACACACACACACACACACAGTCAGCAGATAGTTTATTCCACCAGTCAATGCCAGCGTATCTAGCTACTGTGTAACCAGCTGAATTCACCGTTTCATTCAGGGAGGAAGGAACTGAAACTGCTCACCTCCTCCTTGCATCATCTTGTAAAACTTGCTTTCAATGTGCAGCTGTGGATGTTTGGTTTTCACACATTCGAGTTTGATGGCGACCTCCTCACCGGTTGCAATGTTGGCGCCTGAGGAGACACACGCAGCTGTGAGAGCTGTGGCGGCGGCGGCGTGCTCTACAGGAGAATAAACGAGGTCCGGCATGCAGAAACAAAAAGGCTGGCGTGCACTCACCGAGGTAAATGTCTCCGAAGGAACCACTGCCGATCTTTCGCCCGAGCCGGTACTTGTTCCCCACTCTCAGCTCCATGACTGCAGGTCGTCACTGTGACCAACAGAGAACACGGTCAGAAGAAGCTGAAGAACGTTTGACACCAGCTCGTTTGAGGGCCGTGATCTAAGCGGAAGCAGGACGATCAGCAAACAGCTGTTTGGCTTCCAGAAGCACAAGATTAGATCGTAGAGTAGCTTGGGGGGGGGGGGGGGTAAATCCTCTTTACTGCCAACGAGCGGCTTCCTGTTCACGCGCCGCCTTCATGACAACATGAATCATCTGGTACCGCGAGCAGCGCTGCAGACACCAGATTCAAACGGAAACAGCTGGCGCCGCGCTCCTCTCAGCTGATCCGCCGTCACACGTGAGCCTGACGTAGCTGCCGTGTCAGATGGATTTGGGTTGATAAAGGTTGCATTACACCATGAGAGGATCTCATGTGCTGCAGACAGGAACAGACGGTGACGCAGAGGGTTAAACCCAGTTTCCCCGTGTGTGTGTGTGTGGGGGGGTGTTAGAAACGAATAGTGACATTAAAAAGATGCTTTTATTTTGGTGGAACTAGTCTCCAGGACAGAGGACTGCAGAGAGGGACGGTGGGGGGGGGGGGGTGTCCTGTTGTTAAACACACACACTTTGACAGGTAGCCCCAGACACGCCCTACATGGACAGACCAGCACAAGTCCTTCACAACAAGAGAAAAACAAGGGTCCCAGAACCGAGCTCGGAGAAGAACCGCGCTCCGCCCCGCGCGCCGCTGTCACTGCTCATCCCGCCGCGTGAGCTTCACGCACGGTCAGTACGTGCGTTGCTCCTTCGCTTTCACGGTTCGGTCTGACGACGCGGAAACAGCTTGAAAAACGCGTAAAAGTGACGTTTGCGGCGAAGTGACCGTGAAAATGCGCGGTTCTGTGACACAGAACCGACACCCGCGGCCCGCCGCGCGCCCCCTCCCCCCGCCTCTAAGCCGTGAATACGAGTCTACGATCCGGCCGATCCAGGCCCTCTTTCCCCCTGGTTTTCTCGGTTCCGCGACCCATCACTCACCCGATACTGGGTTCTTCCGAGAGCTGCTTCGGTAGAGGTTCTGCTCCGATGGGTGTCAGTCGGACAAGTGGCCGCGCAGCGGAGGATGGGAGCGGATTCTAGCGGCGCTCATGCCCTCGGCTCGTAGCTCTGGCGTCGGCTGCGCTCCCTGTTGTGAGTCCCTGAGAAGCTCCAGCACCGAGCGGCCGTCCTCTGCGCGCCCCCCGCCCCCCGGTTACTTAACAACGCAGCGTCGGTGACGTCAGGACGCAAAAAGCGTCACCCCCAGCCCCTCCCCGCGCCTGTTGGGACCATTGAGTAACCGCACAGCGGAGAACTGCGCATGTGCAGCAGTAACAGCTGGAAGACGAAAACAGAAAGAAGTTAAAGGGGAAGTAGAAATGAACCTTTAAAAAACTTGTATTTATTCTAATGAGTCTAATCTTTAAACTGTTCAAATATCTAAACTGCGTTAGGAAGATAAATCCCTAATTATTCATTCATCAAAATATAGAACATTTAAAAAACTTTAATAAACTCGAATGAAATAAAGTTTGTTTTCTGTATTATATTTATTCTAAAGAACCTTTTTCCCTAATTTATACCTAAAACTATTTTTTCAGGAGACAATTCACTGTGTTTATCTGTGGATATTTAGGAGTAACCTCCACATACTCCACTGAGGACGCCTGGACATCATTTGTTAGAGGAGGCTCTGGTCTGGACATAGTCAGAGGATATGACGAGCATTTTCCTGTGCTGGTGATTTCATACAGCGGCTTACTGCACGGTGACGTGCACCCTAAATAGGATTGGTTTGTGGGGGGTATAGAGAGGGAGACAGATGGACAAGCTGGCTTATTTATCAGTCTGTGAAGAGTCCTTGAACCTCTCCGTTAATGTTTGTCATATTCATCACTGAGAAACATGACATGAGGGACAGAGAGAAGACATGAAGCTCTGCTGGGTTCAACAGCTGGGGAACACGTTAACATCGGATAAAAATAATAATGCATTAGAACAGTTCATTGGCTGAACATTGTACTTGGTGCATTTGAACAGCTCGTCCTTAGTCTGTTTGGCAGATGTAGGACACATCACACGACTCAAATGCTGCCCGTTACCTTAACTACTGGCCCCAGCTGTCCTTGGGAGACAGGTACGTCCACCCTGGACAGAGGGACAGACACGCAGAGACAAACCGGAATCTATGGGAAAGCTTGCAGAACAAATAAAGATGTACGCGTTAGTTGTTTGTGCACTTTGCCATTTTAGCCAGCAGAGGGCGCAGTGAGCACAAACCTCCAGCTCAACTTTTCTTTGCTCATACGTTGACATGAATCCAGAGAAATCTGCTGCAGGAATCTTATGCGTGGACTAAAATCTAATATAGAGATATTAAATAAAGCGAGGTGTGAGAACGACATCATGTTTCATGCCAGAGAAACAGTAGAAAACACCGTCATACCTGCCGTGTTCTGGTGCAGTGTCTCCTCCTGGTGGACACAAGTGGAACTACACCACAGCTACACTAACACTCAATACGCATCATTAAACTAATTCAACATCTAAGCTTAGGCGACTTATTAATATCTCCCTCGCATACTGAATATGTATCACTGCCTGTATATCTGCCACATTCACACATTTATTGTAGTTTTCAGCTCAGTCAGGTGTCAGCAGCCACCTGGGAGAGAGAGCGTTAGATGTCAGAGAGAATAAAGGGTGTTTGGTTGGACCAGAACTTACACGTCCAATAAAAACAGAACCAGTAGAAATTTAGAAGCCAATACTTTTCATCTTTATTAATCTTGTTCTCATTTGTTTAAATAAATTTTCCTTTGTAAAATCTCAAAACGAAAACACTGAACAGGAGTGTTAAAGCCTGTCTTAATTTAAAACGAATACACAACAACAGAACATTTAAAAACGTACTGTAACTCTGACTCTGCGCCTGTAAACAACCTGCCCCCCCGCCCCAGTCCACACAGTTTGATAGGATTTGGCATGTCCGTTTTCTCAGCGCGTATGCCGTCAGCTCTTTGTGTCATTAAAATGTTCTTTTTTTATTATTGCAGATCAGACAATAAAAAAGACAAGTCTGCTTAAAAAACAACTTCAAATGAGAGAAAAAAGCATTAGTGCCAATATTTCTTAACACACAGTCAGCAGCACACTGAACGCACTCCACACGTTTGTATAGACCTTCTGTATGGTAAGCAGCCGTGCCCACGTTATGACAGGCAGGTAACATGCGCGCACACGCACACACACACACACACACACACACACACACACACACACACTATCCTCACACGCTCACACAAACAACGACTGTGGCGGGTTCCGTCCACTTACTTGGTCTCACTCACACTCAGAGTGTGTGATGCTGCACGCAGCACCGACACACACGGACAAACGCAGCGTAGCCTCGAACTGCCAGCACTTTAACATTTATCACTGCAACAGTAACAAACATGTTCAAGAGAGAATAATAGAGAAAGAGTGCGTGAGGTCAGCGTTTTGAAAACGGAGCGATGACATTTTTCAATAGTTTCACTGTTCAAATATTAAAATCATACATACAAACAAACAGGGAAAGGAAACATACACAGTAAGTTACAGTTGTGTTCGGGGTCAGAGCTGTTTGCATGTGTTTAAGCTCCGCCTCCGACGGGACGTGAACACTAACTGCACTCAAACCTCACACCGTGGAGCGGTTTGAAGTTCTGTTCGCCGTGCACAGCGCCCGTCTGTCTGAAGGCTCGTCTGTATTTGGTGTGTGCACGTGTGGAAATCTGTTGGACAGTCCCCTCGTTACTGAGCGGACTGCGACACGGTCAAGTCTCTCTGACTCTCGTTCATTTTCAGGTTTCAAGTCTAAGCAGTTGAAATCTTCATCTGTGGAAAAAAGGCTGTGTAACGTCTAACAGTCCCTGCATTTGTTTATAGAATAGCTTAAGTCTGGCCACGAGAATGTGTGTAAGCATGTCTCACATTTCTGCTGTGTAGAACATTTATATGCGTGTGTGTGTGTGTGTGTGTGTGTGTGTAGAACATTTATATGCATACGTGTGTGTGTGTGTGTAGAACATTTATATGCATACGTGTGTGTGTGTGTGTGTGTGTAGAACATTTATATGCATACGTGTGTGTGTAGTACATTTATATGCATACGTGTGTGTGTGTGCTATAGTAGGTACAAATGCTTCCCAGTGTTTGTCGTATCAGTGTGTCCAAACCTACACAAACAGATGAGGGGGGGGGGGGTCATCAGATGGAATCGGCTCCTCCTCCCAGCAGGTCGCCAGGCAACAACGCGGCAGGACTGTCCATTTGGTGCCTTTCCTCCATTTGTGGTGCCCCCCACGGGCTGCTGCTGGGGTACCCAGCAGTCATACCACCCCAGAGCCCAGACCTCCCAGACTCTACTCCCCCCACACCCCCTCCTTCCCCTGACCCATTGGTGCTCCACTGGGAAAAAATCCCCAGCCCAGCTCCTTGAGCGGAGGAGGATTCCGAGGAACTGCCTGTACCTTCGAGACTCTGCCAGCTGGAGCCGGAGGACCTCACACCGCCTAGAACCGCTGCTCCGCTTTCCCCTACTCCACCACCGTTTCCACCTCCACCTGAAGTCGTGCCCGCTACTGCACGCTCACTCCCTGGGGAGCTGCCCCCGCTGTTGGCCACAGCCGAGCCCGTTCCAGATGGACCCTGCGTCCCGCTGGTCGCGGCCCCTCCTGAGCCGGCTCCCTCTGCCCCTCCAGCCTGGCAATGTGCAAAATAGCGAGCGACCTCTTCCTCACTCACAAACTCTGCCAGGATGGTGGTGTTGCCCAGAACACACCTGTCACAGGACAAGACACTTCCATCAACACAGGTCAGCATGTTCAACGTGAGACAGTGTGTGAGCTCACAGTTCACCCACATGTGCAGTGCACCCTGGGCCTTGGCAGCTTCCTGCCGGCTACTGTAGCGAATCACAGCGCTGCCCTGGTTCAGGCTGAGGTGAAACGTCAGCAGGGGGCCGTGCTGCATGCAGATGGTCCTCAGAGTACAGCCATCGATCTGCGTGGAGGAAGAGGAAGGTGAAGTGTCGCCGCGGCTTCATCAGCACAAACACACAAACAAAAACGTTTCTGTCTGAGAGACTGTGTCACCTCGTTACAGCGGAGGAGACATGAAGGAGCAGAGCAGTCTTTACAAAGGGTTTCACTGTTTCTTTGTCCTGCCATTAAGCTCCGCCCCCTTTAAAAAACCTGAACTTCTCAGTCTGGACCTCTCTCGTTTACCTGAGGCGTCAGGTTGCTAAGCAACAACCAGCAGCTGCCTCTGGAGGCCGCGCCGTCGCTCCAAGCTGAACCTACACAAATAAAAGAACAGGAGACAAACAGGATAAAGGAAAGTTCCGCACAAAACAAAGGTAACCGTCATGTTCATCAGCTGATGAAAAAAGATTCTCCTGGAACATTACCTGGACCAAATCTTGACTCTTGATTCATCCCGCCCCCGCCCCAGCTCCGGGCCAACCGTGGCCCACTACCCCAAGGGGAGGGCGAGGCCTGTTTCTGATTTGTTAAGCCAGGAGGGGGGCGTGGCAGCTGGGAGCTGTTGCGATTGGTCTTCCACAACTTGTTTTGTCCGATGGGCTCCAGAGGCCAGCTGGGCTTGTACTCAGAGTACTTTCCTGAGGAGGAAACGGGGAGGGGGGAGAAACACAAAACAAAATGGGAGCCGAGCAAAACACAGCTTACAGCTTACTCCTTGGAATCAGAATCAGCTGATTCCAAGGAGTAAAGGAACCCTAAAGGTTATTCCGCTCAAACATACCAGTGCTGTGTGCGTTGCTGAGGGGGCTGTCTGAGGCACTGTAGGACCAGGCACCAGGTGAAGGCAGCGAGGTGTTGTGGGAGGGGTTTGGCCCTGCAGAGAGCAACGCATCCTGTAAACGACGAGACGGGTAACCATAGCAACGCTGGAGCGCACACAGCCGACACACATACCTATGTTGTCTCGCAGCAACTGGTGGTCAGAGTCGTTGAGACTTGGGGGTCCTGGGGAACCAAGAACACTTCCAGGGGTCATGTATGGGTCAGACTCCGGGTCCCCACTGCTCTGGATTCCCTTCCAGGGAACGCCAGGCTGGAACTCTGTCAGCAGACGACAGAACGCGTCTTTACTTACTGAGCTTACAGATCGAATCCTGTTATAAGTTTTTTCCCCAATTGGTACGAGAATAAAAAGACATTTCACGCCTGAGCTGAACGTGTCCTTTCCGACTCTGGGACCAAACAATGGACAGACCATCTCACCTGGAGGCCAGCTGGATGTGGCAGGTTTGTTGCCCATTTTACTCCCAGGTGTTCGGTGCCAGCTGTCTGCAGGGCCTTGAGGCGGGAGTCCTAAACCCTCAGTGCCCAGCATCTCATACTGGGAGTAAGGGGACCCTCCTCGAACCTTTAGAGCACTCGGTAAAGGGCCTGAGGAAAAACACACGAGAGCAAAAACATCAAACCAGTTCTCAAACGTTCGGCTTCAGATGATCATGTTGTGAAAGTACCGTTCTTGTGAAGGGTGGTGTCGGGAGGAGAGGGAGCTGGGGAGTGTCCCTCCATCATCCATTTGAAGCGAGACTGCTGACCACCTGTGTCCTTCATCCCTCCCATCATCGGACCAAGCTCCAGTCCTGAGGCAAGTCCTGGGACACGACACATGCTGCTGTCAAACACGGCTGTTTACAAAGACTGAGGAAGGCGAGCGGCTCAAAGCGCCGGACTCTGACCCGATGTGGTTCCCATGACGCAGACTCACCGGAGTACATCCCTTGAGTTTTGGCATGAAGTTCTGACAGAGAGCCCCCCATTCCAGGGTGTGTAAGGGGGTCCACTATAGACTGTTTGGACAGGCCTGCTCCCAGGTGAGAGGGGGACAGCTTGGAGCCGCCCCCCCCCGCTGCTGCTCCACCAAGCCCCCCCTGCTGCTGCTGTCTCTGCTGCAGAATAGCCATGATCCTCGCCAGCTGCAAAACACGAGTTTAAAGTCAGAGAAGTCAGTGAACAGCTCGTTTCAGCTAATCCTGCATCAGACTAGGGACCAGCAGTGGGGACGGGCCGGGACGTGAACCACCAACCACTGGGGATGGCTGTGTTTCTATTCTTTTACGGATTCATGAGAAACTAGTTGTTTGGACAGCTGCAGAAACACGAGGCCAGGAAGAAGCTGCTGCCCCGTACGTACCTGCTGTGGGTCTGTCTGCTGCCTGAGAGGCTGAGGCTGAGGGAACTTCCTCTGGTTCTGCAGAAGCTGCTGCTGCTGCTGCTGCTGCTGCTGCTGGAGCAGGAGCTGACAGGCCTGCGAGGGGACGGGCAGACACAGACTGATATAAGACACCGTGTATTTGATTTTGTAATGCAGACATGAAACATTGATTTAAAGTGAGAATGCACGGACCAGGTGGAACTGCTGCACGTGGGGATAAATGTTGCTGAGCATTGCTAGCTGCTGTGGGGAAATCTGAGGAGGAAACACTCCTCCACCGACACCTCCTACACCTCCGACCACTCCACCCACACCGCCACCAGGAGACTGCATCTGCTTCAGCATAGGACCCGGCACCTGCACATCACAGGGACACACGATGTTATGAGGTGACAGAGCTTGTTTACTCCGTAATAAAACACACGTAACGTCCCGTCTTCTGTTTAACATGTGATAGTAGTGAATTTACCACTTCTCACTTCTTACTGAACGTCGTATGTGCGCATGCTGGAGCGTGTTGCTGGTCGTTAGTAAATCCACTCAACAGCTAGCAAACAGTTAAGGACTAACCAGTAAAGCTTAAACTGCATGGAATAAATCAGGACAGCAGACCTGAGCAGGCAGGAACTGATGAGGCACTTGAGCACGTAACCCCTGCGCACTGTTCATCGGATGCACGGCCGGCTGGTGCATCCCTCGAGGCTGAGGCATCCCCCCGCCGCTGCCAGCGAACACGCCGTGGCCGCCCATCTGGAAACCGCAGGGTAACACACTGATACCAAAGTGGGTCTGTGACACGGTTCGACACTAACGAGCACAAAGAGTGGGCTCCTACCTTCTCACCATACGGCCCCATGTCCACAGGACCCATGTCTTTGGAACCAGGCACGCGGTAACCTCCTCCACCTCTTCCTCCCCTCCGCATGTCCCCATTATAGTCAGCCATTCCCCTTTTGTCTGCGTCCATCTTTTTGTCAACACTTGGGTCATCGCCCTGAAGGAACGACAACACCCAGAATGTCTCCATCATGATGGACGAGTTCTGATTCAACATCTCTGATGAGTCTTTTTAATATATCTTACCAGGAGACTCATGCTGGAAAACTGACGGGACACTGGGTTCATCCAGCTGTCCCCTCCTCCACCCTTTACAACAGAAATGATTGTAAATTATTCTCAACAAGGAACAACTCTAATCTACGTCAGCGCAGATGAAGGTTTCCTCCCCCGGTGGACTCTTCCTACCTTAATGTTTCCTCTTCTCCCTCCGTGACTCTGACCCCAGCCTCCAGAGTTGAAGGAGGAGCCGCTTCCCTGGGAGCCAGTGCTGTTCCAGACTCCTCCTCCTCCTCCACTGCCGCCGCCGCCGCCGTCATCTTCCTCGTCCCAACTGGGGTGACGCGAGGCTGCAACAGAGGCGTCCCCCTTCCCGCCCCAGCTGTCCATCGACTTGCTCCCTGTAGCAGAAATGAAACAGATGCTTATGAGAAACGTGGAGTTAAGACCTAACATTTCATCTTCTGAATGACATTTACCGATGGTCTCACCAGGTTTTCCAGGGTTGGGGGAGGGGTTCCCCCAACCAGAAGCTTTAGCGGCTTCTTCCGAATCTCCCCAAGCAGCGGCTGCATCTGATGCCTGGCTCCATGCAGTTGTACCATTATCTACAGACGGGGCAGCTGCCCCCCACATACCTGCACCTGTGCCCAAGAGAAGCACCGAGAGTCACAAACACTCCCTTATACGCGTCACACAGCCTGTAGACTCAAGGAGAACTCACCCACTGCAGAGGAGCCGAGGTTCGTGTCTCTGCCGTGCTGCATCCCCTGCTGCCTCCTAGGCGGCTGCTGCTGCTGCATGGGTGGAGGCGGGGCCTGTTGGCTGGCGCTCTGGCTGGGTGCAGCGCTGTTCTTGTCCCACAGGTTGACGTTCTTGCTGTTATAGCGGTTCGGGTCTCCCCAGGCTGAAGTGCCATCATCTATTTCCATTTTCCGACTGATGGACTGGGGGGAGGGTTCTTCCCAGCCACTGGGCTCCAGGGAGTCCCCTCCTCCCCCAGAGATCTGGGAGGTTGGGCTGGAGCTCCAGCCCAAACTTTGGTTGTGGTTCTTGGATGGTGGGCCTCCACCTCCGACACTGGACCGGCTGTTCCACCCTCCCTGCATGGGCCCTCCTGGTGGCAGCTGGCCCTGTGATTGGTGCTGCTGCTGATTTGGGGCTTTCATTGGAGCCACTTGGCTGTTTGGTATCTGTGCTGCTGTGGGGGGCTTGGTACTCCCCCAGTCCTGATGACCTCCACCCACATCTCCCCCTCCCCAGCCTCCCCGCTGAGATCCCGCTTCATCCACATTACCCCAGGACGATCCCTCATCAATGTTGCTTCCACCTCTGCTACGCCCGTCTTCCCAACCTGATCCAGTCTCTCTCTGTCCCCAGTTTCCCCCCCAGCCACCTCCCTCCCCTCGTCCAGTCCCCTTCCATCCTCCTGTCCCTTTCTCCTCCGGACCATCTGTCCAGCTGCTACCCTGTTCTCTAACGTCTCTCCAGTTACCACCTCTGTGTTTCCCCCATTGTTGTTCCTCGGCCCCCCATCCTTTGCCCTGGTTTTCAGGAGGGGGGTCACCCCAGCCTCCAGCTGCCTTACCTGGGGGGCCATCCATATTTTCCTCTGGCGCTCCAGGCTTCCTTACAGTGCTAGCAGGAATGTGAGGAGCACAGATGGGCTGTGTGGCCCCCCCGTCCCAGCCATCCCTCCCTGCAGCAGGGCCAGAGTTCAGACTGTTTGTGTGGCTGCCAGCAGACGGATCCGTATTTCCTGGGCCGGTGTTGGACGGGTATCCAGGGGCGCGGTTCGTGGTAGTGTTGGTGGTTGCTGATGAAAAGACAGAGGAAGATGAAGTGCTTTCCTTTTTGCTTCCTACCCCTGCTCTGGTGTCCAGGTCCCAGGCCACATTCTGTCGAATCTGGGTCTGCCCCCAGCCCGTGTTGGACAGAACCCTGGGATCCAGGTCAGATCGATTGAGCATGCTCAGTAAGGCCACTTCAGCGTTCGAGGACTCGTGGGCGTGTGGACGCCCAGATGAGGCCTGGTCTTCCTTATGACTGCTACCACTTTCTCCTCCCCCACTTCCAGCTGTGGACTCTCCTCCGCCAGAGGATGAAGGTCCCCCATCTCCAGTGCCTCCACCCTGCCCTCCCCCTCCTCCTGCACCCCACTCCCGTACAGTCCCGTCCCCACTTTCCGTCCCTTTCTGATTGTCCCAAGCTTTTGTCATAGCTGCAAACTTTGGTGAAGCAGAGTCCTGCAAAACGCTGCCACCAATACCTCCACCGCCTCCACTGCTGCTGCTGCTCCCATCTCCTCCTCTTCCACTTCCTATTGCTAAGTTACTTGAACTTATACCTTCTGCTGTGCTGCCCCACTCTGCATCTGACCTGCCTCCATCCCACGCTCCCTGAGATACCACTGGGCTATTTGAGTCATCACCCCGACCCCAGCCTCCCTTGTCTCCTTGGCTTTCAAAGCCCCACACCTTCCCTTCTTTCCCCTGAGCTCCAGTCCCTCCTCCACCCCATCCATCCGCCTGTTGTGCACCTGCACTAAGGTCAGAGGGCCGTGGAGGATTGGATCTCCACAAAGGAGTAGCCACTAAGGAGGAAGACGAAGAGCCAGAGACATGACTACTTTCCTCTGCTTCAACATGAGCAGCCCCACAGTCCTTCTCATCGCCCCCTTGTTGATTTGGTCCTGCTCCTCTTCCTCCCCCGCTCAAACCCAGCTCTGTCCCTGGGTTTCCTACGCGCTGCTGTGGTTCTCCACTCCTGACTCCCACAGGTGTCTCAGTGTGCTGCTGATGAAGACCAGTTTGATTCACAGATAAAGGACAGTGAGTGGTGACGAGGGTGGTGCTGGCAGAGAAGGAGGAAGCTGAAGTGACGGATGAGTGCAGTGGGCCATCGCTAGCCGAAGTCTTTGCTCCACCCTGCACCAGGGCAGGCCAGGCAGAGGGGTTCACATTGGGGTTAAAATTGGCACCAGGGACACTGCTGCCCCCCCCCACGGGGTTCTCCAGTGGCCGAGGAAGAAGATGGGAAACTTTGGAATTGTAAAATGCTGCTGACCCCGGCCCTGCGTCCCCCTGAGAGGAGGTGGAAGAGCCCCACACACCGACGCTCGTCTGAACACATTCATTAGGCGAGGAAGAGGAGGGAAGAGGAGAAGAATGAGGAAGGGAAGGATTGTCCATGTTCCCCCCCCCTCCTCCTCCTGCTGCTGCTGCTCCTCCCTTCTGCTGGGCGTTTCTCTCGCTCCATGAGGCACTACTGTTGATGTTAATGGGGCAGTCCTGCTCCTGCTCTCCTCCCTCCGCCCCGTCAGAACCCATCTTGGCCCCGCTTATGATGCTGGGCCAATCCTCCAGGTCAGTCCCATCCACAATCACTTTCCCGCAGCCCTGAGAAGAGGACTGGCTGCCAGAGCCTGCCCCCCATGTGGAATTTGCATAAGTTGAAGTAGTAGTAGAAGAAGACACAGCAGCAACACACAATGAAGATGAGGATGAGGAGTTGAGAGGTGAAGGGGAGGATGAACCCAGGTTGGAATCTATATGGGTAAAATACAGACAGTGATTTAGTGGATCATCTCTGTGATCATCTGACTCGTGCTCAGACACTCACCTGCGCCTCCAGCTGTGTTTGCATTGGGGCCATCAGCTCCCTGTGAGGAAAGAGGTGGAGAAGCCGCCCAGCCGCTGCCTCCTGCAGCACCACCCTCCCCGCCTCCTCCCCCCAGCAGCATGGAGGACAGCGGCGGCTGGCCCCTCTTCAGTAGCACTTTATGGTCCTGCTGGCAGCGAAATCTCGGCGGAACCTCTCTTGACATGTATCGCTGCTGTTGGGAGTTCTGGTTACCAGCGGGGGAGGAGGTGGGCTGTCCGTTGGCCACAGCAGTCCGCTGCTTTGCATTGTTCCCACCACCAGAAGGAACCTGCGCAGAAATGCTGGCTGCACCAGGACTAGGGGAAGAGGGGGCAACAGGGCCAGGGCTGGGAGACGTTGAGCCTGGGGTGGCGAGCGGCTGGGAACTGGAGGGTTTGGCTGATTCTGGCACTGAGGTAAAAAAAATCATTGACACAGTGAAAAGAGGAACTTTGTTACTGGGATTTACTTCAGTGACATGTCTATAAATGTGTTAGAAATCTTTTTGATAGTTGTATTTGTAGCCAGCTCTCGGTGTGGCGAGCTCCCCTTCATCTAGACAGCCCTGTTCGTTTGCACTTCCAGCTTCTTACTGGCTGATCCAGGTAATCAACCACGGGTAGAGTCTCTCTAGGTCCAGGATGGACAAGCCCCGATGGAGCCACTGCACAGTCTTCATAACGCACACGCCTTACTGCCAAACCTATTTATACGGATTGATAGTGATGTGTGGTGGTGGCTGGGAAAGTCAGACTCCTGCCACCAACTTACTTACTAGTATTTATTGCATTATAAAGGGATCTTATGGTCACCCTGATTGATGGTTCACTGAGCGAGGTTCTAAGGGTGGAGCATTAATACATGTGTGGACTTGGACCTCTTCTGACAGCATTGAAATCCAACCTGTTCACACTGACTACACATGCTGCTGAGATGTTGCTGGAAAATTACTTTATGGAAATCCTAGTGATAAAAGTGACCAACAAAAATCAACATACCTTTGATTTTCTGTTCTGGCACCTGAAGTAGAAAGAATACGTGGGTCAGACGACGTCAGTGAACACAGGAAGTGAATAACAGACGGTACAGGATTTAGAGTATTTTGCTAGCTCAGAAAATATCATTTATTACAAATATGATCATTTTATTTGAAGGACTTTTGCCCCACGCCTACCTAACTACTGCCCATGTTCTGTTACTGACATTTATCTGGAAACGTTCAGTGTCGTATGACATCACAAGAAGAAACGTCACACGCCGTTTAATGAGTTTAACGTTAAACAGAAGTCTATGATGATGTTAAACTCATAATAACTTTATTCCAGAGGGGAAAACTTTATCTGGCATGTTTGTGGTCGACTTCGTGCTTCTCAGCCGTCAATAGCTAGGTTTGTCCTATCACAGCTACTGACATACGTAGTTTCACTAGCTAGTTCTTGGTGACACCATTTACCTTCTGAGAGGCTTCCCTTTTCTTTTTGTCGTCTTTCTTCTTTTTCTTGTCTTCCATGAACTGCTATTCCTTTTCCTGATTCTCCTGTCTGGGAACAGAAACGTACAGTATCTCACAGCACAAACATATAGAGCGGACAGACTCAGGGTGGACATGTCTTTAACCAGATCACTGCCAGGCTGTGTGGACTGTAATGTTAACCAGGGGCAGACAGCTTGACAACAGGCCTTGGTAGCTTAGCTTCTCACTGCATAATTCATCAGCCGCCAAATGATTGCAGGAGACAACACGGGCAGCAGCAGTCACGCAAACACTAGAGAGTCATTCAGAAAAGCAGCAGACACAGGAACAACATGATGGAGGTAAACACGCGGAGACACGTGAATCCACGGGAGCAAAACACACCGCTGGGCCCAGGGTTTCTGCTAGCTAGGCGGCACATCATTAGCACCATGTCACACGGAGCTAACTGTCGCTTTAACCGCTCTCAGCGTGCCGTGACCCAAAGAGCCGGGGGCTGGCGACAGAAAGCTGACCCGGAGCAAAGTGCGAGCGAGCTGGAAGCCTGTGAATAAGACACGGGCACGTTATACCTCATAATTATGATTATAAAGATCACTGTAGTTACGGCGGGATCAGAAACGCTGTGTGTCAGCGAGCAGACAGATTAGCGAGTACTAAAGGTCGCCAGGGCCAAATTAACGACGAACTTCAGTGACGTTTCTTCTTCAGCGCGCAGCAAGTGAAACTAGCTAAAAACGAGCAGCACGAGCGTCGCTGTCGGCGAATCGTTGACGTTATTATCAAGCACACGTCGTAAAAGCATCGACATCGCATAAAGTCCACGTTCAACACTCACCTCGGGAATCGCATAGAACATAAAGTGCTTCTGTGCAAAAGATTCTTGCAGACCTACCGCTAGCAGGCTAGCGGGTAGCTAGGCTAGCGAGCTAGTTCTTCGAGGCGTTCAAGGCTAAATTGAATAAGAAATGACATCACCGAAAGGCGAAATGTTAATCGTAGAAAAAAATGAAGAAAGGCGAGTATCCTGCTCCTGCGCGAGTGTGAGTCCTCAGGCTGTAAACAAAACATGCATAACCCCTTGATGACTGTCAGACGCTGTGTGATCGGTTAGTTTACTGTCGGCCATTTTGCTTCTGTGTGGAGCCTCAGCAGCGTATGATGTCACCGGGCTGCTTGTTGATCAACGACGGGAGGAGGAGCGCGAGGAGGCGCTGCACGTTCCGGCATCGCCCACCAGGGGGCGCCGTGTCAAAATACAATCATCAGTATCACTGGAAACATGGCGTCATGCGCAGGGCGGGACATAAATAAGTAAACATTTTTTTAAATAAGAAAATAACAAACGGGTGTTGGTCCAATAAGGTGTGCAGAGATATCAGAGCAACTACACACATTTAATGGAGAACTGTATTAAAGTACAATTTGTGAGGTGCTTATATTTAAAGGTTATATTTGAACCTTCACAGATTTATTATTTAAATAATTCTTTATATAACGCTGCTTTACTCCTTTAGCCTACATTTCAGTGCAGAATATTGTCTATGACGACCTTAGAGATAAAAATAAAAAACTGTGTTGACAAATATTGACAAAAAAAAATTCAAATTTCTACTTATGTAAAATTTTGATTAAATTATGTTAAAAGTTCAAATTGTGACTTATATAATGAATTTATTAATTATGATACATAGTAATTATTAAAACACATGGAAGTATCTGAGGTGTTTTAATTTAGCAGACACCACCACACATCTTTAGACCTTGGCGTTTGATTTATAATTTTTCCAATATTATGTAATTTAATTTTAATTCAGGGATGTTTAGTTTCGCCGATGTGCAGATATTTGCTTTTTGGTTGCTGCTAATAAAAGGGTACATTTTTGAATAAAGACCAATAAAAGATGACTTTTTAGAAATGAATTAACTCTTTGACTGCACACGAATGAAACTTAATAAACCTGAACATTTTACTTGTCTCATGAGGAACAGATTTCAATGATGTTTAAAATGCTTTGTCAATCAATTACTCAGTTGGATTGATGCCCAGAAAAATCCCTTTCATAGTGAAGTATTACTAGTTTTCGAGCTTTTTCGTTGCATCTCAACGTGAGTAAAGAATGTGAAGTAGTATTTCAACAAGTAGCAGAGTACTTGTTCAGGCACGTACCTACACTCTTACTTTATTACTGGGTTTGCATACTTCAGTAACAAGTCAGGCATTAGCTTCGGAATCCAGGACTTTCTGCTGTAGTGAAAGTCTATTTTTTCTCAACAAGATTTTCAACGTCACAAAACCAAACATCGACATAAAAGGATATCTAACAGAATACATCCACCTAAAACACATTAAAAACCTCCGAAGCACAGTGAGCTACAGGCTGTTGCTTTATTTCTGCACTTCAGCTGTTCTTTCTACAGGTACACTTGTTTTTCAGTAAAAAAAACATTACATCAAGTCACACATGAGCACACAATATTTTTTTACGTCACAAAAGAAAAGTAGTAAAAAAAACTTAAGAAATTTATACCAGTAACTCAACGAGCTTTGAACCTGCGGCGTAACTGTGAAAGTTCAGTCAGATAATAAACTAACGGCATGTCGGTCAGTTTTAGTTTCACTACTGATGTATCTTCACACTGTGGACTCACCAGCTGGGCTCCATCCACCTGTAATCACATTTCTGTTTGTGTGCTTGTCTATAGGCCTCATCCTTCCTCCTCACGTTCACACAAACACACACACACGAGTTCACGTTGACCCACTCACTCAACATAGTAGGCTGTGGGCTGAATTTTACTTCTCTCTAGCGGTTCCAAATCTTGCTGTGAATTTTTACCTCTGCCCTCTACTGCAGTCTGTCCAGTTCAACCCACGCTACTGCCCCCTGCTGGCTGAGGATGGTGTTGCGTATGGCTGCCAGTAGCTCATCGGTGCTGCTCCAGATGTTGGGCTCCAAGGTGTAGTGGAGCAGCGGCAGTGTCTCCAGCTGCAGCTCCTCAGCCTGGCAGCACTCCTCCATAACAGCGTCCTCCCCGCACCGTGAAAAAAACTTCCTGTTTCAAGTGTTGGGGTGAAAACATGTGGAAATGCTTTGTTTGGCCAACAGTGTATGTAGAGTCTGATAAAGAACAACGTACCGTTACACCGACACCTGCTCTAGTGTAGTGAATGAACGGTCACTCACCTCAGCTTCTTGTGTTTCTTGTTCTTTGGTCGGATATTGATGATGATAGGGTAAATCCCCTGTCTCAGTAAACCCTCCACACAGTGCAGCCCCAGCTCCAGCAGGCAGTGCTTGTCCTAAATCCGACACACAGAGGAAGATTACACACGGTCAATTAGGACGTGACATAGATCTCAGGTGTGATCAGTAATGCGTTTGTTTTCATCACCTGGCTGATGACTTCCTGTATTGAGTGCAGCCGAATGCCCTGAGCCTGATCCTGACTGCAGGAATCCAACAAGAACACGGTCCTGTCCTGCATCTCTGGAGCCTGTACAGGTTCTGCAAATCACAGGAAACAGGGTTGTGATCATCTAACGAAGAAACGTTCCTGTTCACTGTGTTTGGGACAGGTGTGCAGATACCTGGTGGGCAGGTGTTGAAGTTCAGACCAGACTCTGATGGTTGCAGCAGCCTTTCTATCAGGCCGTGGGAAAGAAGAGACGGGGAGAAGATGACCGGCCTCTTGGACTGGACCTGCACCGGGTGCACTAAGCTGTACGGGATCAGGTGCTCCTCGTGACCTGAGGTGACCAGCGCAGCATTGGATGTTTGATCCGAACTCTTTGATCTGTATTTGGTGACACACTGAAGCTGGACCTTACGTTTGTTAAGCGTATAAAAGACCTGCGGTGCCGAACCAACTCCACGACAGCTGTGGTCTGCTGCCTTGACGAGTCGTACGCGACCAGGCGCCTTCCTCAGAAACTGCACGCAGGAGAAGGGAGCAGAGTAAACACAGGACGGATGTGTTGGGTGTGGTCATAGGAATAGTTCCTCAGGCAGTTAAACCCTACCATCTTCTTCTTCTCCTTCTGCTCCAGTGACATCTTTCTCAGCTTTACCAGTAACAGCTGTTGAGCCCTGACGTGAACATCGTGTAATCCAGTTTATATGTTAAAACATGGATTTTCGTTTCGTTTCTACATCCAACACTGGAAACAGGCTGATGTGACGTGTACCTGTTGTAGTTGGGCATGGTTCCTTCCTGCTTGGGCTTGGCTGTGCATGGGTCCACGACGGAACAGCGCCACTGGTATTTCCCCTTGTATCTCGTATCTGTCACATGAATAATGTCGTCACAGGACACGCCCAGAGACGGGGGATCGCCGTGAGGCTCCATGTTGAGATTGACGCGCACGTAGAAGGAGTCAGCCCCCAGGAAGCTGGGAGAGGACAGCTCGGAGCACAGCAGTGAGTAAGCTGACGGCGTAAAGAGGAGAAGGAGTCGTTTAGCCTTAAACATGCGTTCGTGTTCGGTATTGATTCTTCTAACGTGAGCAGTACACACCCTCTGGGCTGCTTTGGTGTTTGAGTGATGAAGGCTCAGTCCACCATTGCAGAGAAAAGTGGGCCACTTCAGCAGTGCACTGCCCCAGCTGCACACTGCCCCCACCAAAAAGAACCCTCTCCAGCTGGACAACACGGGGAGAAAAAGCTTTGGTCCAGAAGTTAATGCACGAGAAGAGAGTTTTCTGAAGCACATAATTACGTCATACCTCCAGCAGCTCGCTGCCCTCCCTCAGGCCACACTGTTCAACCAGGGAACCAGCTCTCACGTGGCTCACAAAGATCCCTGTTCGGTTCCCTCCAACCACGGTGATGTCATCAGCAAGACTGGCTCTCCTGTGCTTCGGCAAAGTGGGAGGACTGGAGGATGGGGAGCGGGGGAGGATCCTGAGACCGAGTAAGAATGAGCAACAGAACCAGATTATAGTTCATCACTATCATCACCACCACCACCACCATCATCGCCATCGCCATCGCCATCGCCATCATCATCATTATCATCACCATCACCATCATCACTATAGTCGCCACCTTCCCCATCATCATCACTATCGTCATCTTTATCATTATCACCATCACCATCATCATCACCATCATCATCATCATCAACATCATCACCATCACCACCATCACTATTGTCATCACCATCACCATCATCACCATCACCATCACCACCATCACCATCATCATCACCATCATCACCACCATCACCATCACCACTATTGTCGTTACCATCACCATCATCATCATCATCATCACCATCACCACCATCACCATCATCACTATTGTCATCACCATCATCACCATCACCATCAGCATCATCACCATCATCACCACCACCACCATCACCATCATCACTATTGTCGTCACCATCACCATCATCATCATCATCACCATCATCACTATTGTCATCACCATCATCACCATCACCATCAGCATCATCACCATCATCATCATCATCATCATCACCATCATCACCACCACCACCATCACCATCATCACTATTGTCACCACCATCATCACCACCATCATCATCATCACCATCACCACCATCATCACTATTGTCGTCACCATCACCATTACCATTATCATCACCACTATCACCATCATCACCATCACCATCATCATCATCACCACCACCACCATCATCATCACCACCACCATCACCATCATCACCATCACCATCATCATCATCACCACCACCATCATCATCATCACCACCACCACCACCATCAGGCCGTACCTGGGGACGCTAGGACAGGCCTGGTTTGAAGACACTGAGGGCAGGTTGATCAGGTCGGGGGGGAAGGGATGAGAGTGAAGCGAGATCCAGGAACTCGACAGAGAAAGTTCGCTGTGTTCACCTGAAAACACAGCAGAGCCTCAGAACCTGACACGGCCCGGCCCTCGCTTAGTTTGCTGGTAGGCGTGGGGGTGGGGGTGGGGGTATTGTACCTGTAATATTTTCGTTTTCGTCACTGCCCCAGGAGTCCAGGTCAAACCTTTGCAGGAAGGAAAACGGGAAATGAATAAAGGAAGAAGTTCCTGTGTGGATACGAGCGGCTGTTAACTCACTCCGCGTTGAACCGTCGGTTGATGGAGTTCATGCAAGGAGGGAAAGGGAAGGTGGAGAGGCGGTTTATCTCCTTCTCGTCGCGCTCGGCCTGATGGACGGAGGAGAATGAAAACATTGTCTTCAGCGTGATTTTTCCTGCTGTTACTGAGCAGAGCCGTGATACTCACTGACGACAGGATGTTCTCCTCCGAGGTGGAACAGGAATCTGGGAGGCAGCAACAGCAACATGTATGAGACGGATGAAGAACTTCACTGCAAGAAAATGGATCTTCCAAAACGTACCTTCCGAGTTCTCATTGGCTCGGCCTCTGGACGGCGTCTGTGGCACAGAGACGACAAACGTTACAACACCTCCACATTTACTTTGAGTGAATAATCCACAGAGCGGGCGCCAGCTCGGACCTTTCCTGGAAACAGATGAGTGCTGCTGTGCTGAAGGCTTAGGTCCAGGCCCGGGGAGCAGCAGGGGCCGTAGCACTGGTCCTCGCTGCACAGAGACAGGTGGGACTGTGGAGCAGAGACACTGGGTGGAGTTACAGCAGAAGCAGAAACACTGTGCTTCTCCTAAGACACTGAGTTCACTCACACAATGCAGACAAGAGCTGCTCTGCTCCACCTGCTCCCGGCTCCGCTCCCGCTCTCTCTCCAGCTCCCTCTCCTGCTGCTCCAGGTTGGCTTGCAGCTCCGCAATGCGTTTACGGAGACGGTTCTTATCCAGGAGACAGTCGGTGTACTCCAGCTGCAGGCTGTCTCGACTACGCAGGGCCTGTTAGAATTACGGAGAGATGTGAAGATCGACAGCCGACCACAAACTGGACCGTGTGAGCCGCGGGTCCAGGCTCAGTGCACAGCCAGTGACCCACACTGACCTGGTCTCTTTCTTTCTCCAGCTCCATGATCTGGTTGAAGTAGGACATGCTCCTCTTCTGCTCAGTCTCCCAGTCCAGCACGAGAGTCCTCACCTTCAGCTGCAGCTGCTCGCCCTGTGACTCCAGCTGCAAACACACTTTACCGTTACATCCTGTCACTGTGGGCAGTGAGGCCACGTCCACCTGTACCTGCTCACCTTGACCCTGATCTCCTCTGTGCTCTGAAGCTCGGCCTGTAGTTTGCTGATGATGTCACAGAGCTCGTGCCTCTGCTCTGCAGCCTCTATGCGGTCCTGCTGCAGGATGTCCATCAGAGCCTGCAGGAAACACCACAACATTAAACCCTGCTTTGTCTCTGACTCCTACACAGATGCTTTCAGATGGGAACACATACGATGACTCCAGTGGGGGGACCCGAGTCCCTCGATTGACTTCCTGTACGGTCAGCTCTCTGTTTCTCAGTGTGACTCGCAGGTATTTCTGGCAAAGGAGGCGGAGAACCATTCTTCCCGTTAGAACTTTTCCTTTCTGTTTGTGCAGAGTCTCCTGGACCATTGACTGTGTGCGTCTCTGCCTCTGTCAACCTCAACTTCAGCTCCTCCAGCTGCAAAAGCAGCAAAGCAGCCATGAAAACACAGACATTACAGATGTTTAATATTATTAGTAGGAACACGGACACGGTAGGACAAGCGCTGCGTCACTGATTCACTGTGTCCAACATGTGGATTGACTAAACTACACAGAGGTTTCTGCAGGAATTCACGGTGGTTCATTGTTTAGTGGTCGAACCTGTTGTGACAGCGCACTCACTAAATAAAAAGGAGGCTGCTCACAGTGTGGCAGCTGTTCACCAGCAGAGACCAACAGATGTTGCTGTGACACTGGAATGACTCATCCATCAGACGATGCTTCTGTTTGCTGCTTGTCAGCACGTACCTGCCTCAGTAGCTCTCTCTCTCGGGTGGAGGCTTTGCTTTGCTCCTCCAGGGCCCTGGAGTACTTCACGGCCTGCTCCAGGTGTCTCTCCTTCAGTTTTCCCAGCTCCCGACTGGCTGACTCACAGTCCTGACGCAGCCTGAACATCCAAACACAGTTACTGTTTTCACTGATTAGTTCCTGGCAGAAACAGCTGGATTTCTTTCCTTCAAACCTTTCGAGCTGCAGTCTGTCGTGACGCAACTCCTGCGCCTTCCGTTCAGCGCGGCTGCGTTCATCCTCCGCCACCCGGCAGCGCTGAGACAGGCGCCGCTCACACATGCGGCTGTTTCGGAGCTGCTCTCTTAGTTTACGCACCTCCAGAAGCAGAAATTGGGTCAAACCTTCAGGACCTTCCTCATCTGCAGAGAGAGGGTCAGAGAGAGTCAGAGAGAGTCAGAGAGAGTCAAAGAGTATGAAAGAGAGAGTCAGAGAATATAAAAGAGTTAGAGAGAGTCATAGAGTCCGAGATATTTAGAGAGTAGGAGAGTCACTGAGAGTCAGAGTCACAGAGTATCATAGAGTCACAGAGTATGAGAGAGTGAGAGAGAGTCAGAGTAGGAGAGTTAGAGAGAGTTAGAGAGTCAGAGAATCACAGAGTATGAGAGAGTCACAGAGTCAGAGAGAGTCAGATAGTCACAGAGTATGAGAGAGCCAGAGAGTTGAAGAGAGTCAAAGAGTATGAAAGAGAGTCAGAGAATATAAAAGAGTTAGAGAGAGTCATAGAGTCCGAGATAGTCAGAAAGTAGGAGAGTCACTGAGAGCCAGAGTCACAGAGTATCATAAAGTCACAGAGTATGAGAGAGTGAGAGAGAGTCAAAGAGAGTCAGAGTTAGAGAGTCACAGAGTCAGGAAGTGAGACAGTGAGAGAGAGTCAAAGAGAGTCAGAGTTAGAGAGTCACAAAGTCAGGAAGTGAGAGAGTGAGAGAGAGTCAAAGAGTATGAAAGAGAGAGTCAGAGAATATAAAAGAGTTAGAGAGAGTCATAGAGTCCGAGATAGTCAGAGAGTAGGAGAGTCACTGAGAGTCAGAGTCACAGAGTATCCTAGAGTCACAGAGTATGAGAGAGTGAGAGAGAGTCAAAAAGAGTCAGAGTTAGAGAGTCACAGAGTCAGGAAGTGAGAGAGTGAGAGAGAGTCAAAGAGAGTCAGAGTAGTAGAGTCACAGAGTATGAGAGAGTCAGAGACAGTCAGAGAGTATGAAAGAGTTAGAGAGAGAGTCAGAGTTAGGGAGTCACAGAGTCAGGGAGTGAGAGAGAGTCAACGAGAGTCAGAGTAGGAGAGTCAAAGAGAGTTAGAGAGTCAGAGAATCACAGAGTAGAAGAGAGTCAGAGAGAGTGTGAGAGTCGGTAGCTGTGTGACACTGTGACGTTTATGAACGTCGCATACTGAAACATTAACTACTAGAGCTGAGAACGTTCTCTGGTGAAACGTCGTTAAGGAACTAACACAGTCCAAGAACCTGACGACTGAGAACCTTCACAGATATGGAAACAGATCCCGGAGCCCAAACGTCTGTCCCCCTCACGCACAGAGACGATCTACGTACCCAGGATGAGCGAGCAGCGCTGCGTGGGCTGTTGTCCAGTCAGCTGCGTGTACTGCTCTGGGTGGTAAAACTCCAGAGACTCCATGAACGCCTGCAGCCCCCGCTGGCCCTGAGTGCGCAGGATGTCCAGCAGCCGGCCTGTGGGAGAGAAACACGGCTGCGTGTGAACGTACCCCTGCAGGTAAAACAGGAGCGGGGGGGGGGCATAAACACTCTGGGACCTGCTGCTTGTCCGTACTCTATCTCTCCTCTTTACCCCCCCTGCCTTTCATCTCTCTCTCCTGCTGGGCTCGGCTCTGGGATCGGTCCCAGCTTTCCTCTGTGGTTTTCCTGTATAATAATCATCCTGACTTTGTCTCCGAGGGGAAGCGTGTGTCTGAGCAGTGGACTCTCACCAGCCTTGCTGATGCGCAGAGGATACTGGGTGGAGTTCAGCACCTCGTCCTCGTCCTGCTCGTCCATCACTTTGCACTGGCGCAGGTACGGAGTGAGTTTGGCCGGGTTGAGGATGCGCGTGAGCTTGTGTCTCACTCCTTCCACGCGATCCCACAGCTCCTCGCAGCGCTCCTCCGACCAGGGGGGCAAAGGCTGCACCTCCTCCGAAGCCACGTCCCCTTCCTCCGCCCACACCGCGACACCTGCAGGAAAATGTGTCTGTTACTGCGGTAAATGTCTTTTCATCTGTCCAGCTGTAGACTAAATATGGAATTTATTTCTGTCTGACTTGATGCTTATCACCAGGAGGGAGTCGGAACCACACACGCGTCACCTCTATGATTCCTGAACAGTCTGTGTTGAAAAGATAAAGAATGAGACGATGTCTCTTACTGTCTCTCCTTGTCTCTTTTTGTCCAGCACTGAACGACTGTGGGATGATCCGTGTTGTACTTTTCTCTGGAATGTTGAGTGGGATTCTCTTTCTGCTGCAAACTGTCTGACAGATCCACCATGTTTGTATCTTCAGCTCATAAAAGTTTCTGAGTTCATATAAATAAAGTTCTGTGGTTTTATGGCTGTTTTTACGAGGGGCTTAAACTGGTGGTAAAGACTCTGACTCAGACCAGTGGAATGAATATACGGACATGAGTCAGAGCTGCACACCTGGAAACACACTCTCTCTCTCTGTGGGCCTCGCTCACCTCAGAGAACGAGCAGCAGCAGCATTGATGAACTAAGTGTACGTTACGATGGGCATTTGCTTCCATTTATCCCCATTAATCAAAGACTCATCAACCCCAGAAGGTGAGTACGAGCCCGTGCTGATCCTGATCGCTCCGTACTGACGATGACAGTGAGCGTCTGCTGCTCTGTGCAGCGACGTGAGCTAGGACGCAGGTTCAGACAGGTCTGGACGCTCTGGAATCTCTGTCATCAGCCACAGGCTGCGCAAAACAAATCCAAACCGTGTCTGCAGCAGAACTGAAGCTCTAACGTGTGTAAAGGACACAAACAGAATATTTCTGTGACACGTTTTAATAAACATTAGCTTAAATACTTTTACTGAACAGATGTTTTCAATAAATAAAGTTAAATACACAGTTTCTCCAGCTGTGTTGTCATGGAGACATTCAACAGATATTGACACGTTTAGTGGACTAGAGTCTGCAGAGGACACATTTTACACACGTCTCAGCTTTACTTAGGAGACAGACTCAGATGTACCTGCTTCAGAACCAGTACCAGAATCCTGGTACCAGTGGCAGCAGCTACAGCCCGTCACACATTTCGACGTGGACTCACCGCTCATGGCTTCAACGCGCTCGGATGTGAGTAATCTGGTCCTCCGCGTCACGGTCAGCTCCAGAGTCATGAGTGAAACTTGAGCAGAGAGGTGAGAGTGTGCAGGAAGGAAGCAGAGGCGTCGCTGGACCTCCTGCCTCAACCAATCAGCAGCCAGGAGAAAAGCCCCGCTCCTACTGGACCACGCCCAGCACCACAGGGAGTCACTGACCACTAGATGGCACCGTCAGTTAGTCAATGTCCACTGAGGACAGAGAGGTGAGGACAGAAAGGTTAGGACAAAGAACAGAGGTGAGGACAGAGGACAGAGGTGAGGACAGAAAGGTGAGGACAGAGAACAGAGGACAGAACACTGAGGACAGAACACTGAGGACAGAGGTGAGGACAGAGGTGTGGACAGAGAACAGAAATGAGGACAGAGGTGAGGACAGAAAGGTGAGGACAGAAGACAGAGGTGAGGACAGAAGACAGAGGTGAGGACAGAGGTGAGGAGGGGGGGGAATCTGAATCGATGACAGCTGATGAGGGGAAGTGAATCCTCCTCCTCCTCTTCATCTTCAGCAGGCTGTGAGACTGTGGGACACGTGGACGGGACATGTCCGGCCTGCTCCTGTTCATGGTGACCGGTAGTTTGGGTTGGACAGAGCAGGGACAAAGAGGATGTGAGGACGTTCTCTGGCTTTAAGCCTGCAGAGGACACATTTGTCTCTTTGTTGATTTGAAATGTGAGACAGGAAACTGAGGACAGGTCCCATGAACGTCTCAGCTTGTCCCTCCGACCAAACCAATCTGTCCCTCGTCCGTCTTACCAAGCTTTGTTCTGCTGAGGGAGGCGGGGCTGCAGTGGACGAGCATTCCAGTTGTCTCTGAGGAGACGGAGACACAGAGGAGCCTTTGACGCCACAGTCCACTCGTGCTGGAATGTGCAGACAGAAACAGAAGAGTCATAGAGTCGGCTGTGACTCATCTGTCCTTCGGGGGACAGTTCAGATTCTGATGTTATGTCTGTGTAATAATTACATTTATATGATCAAAAGTATTGGGACGCTTGTCTCCACACATTTAATGGCTCCACTTCCTGTGGGAATCCTACGACGGCCCGGTCCACATCTCTGCTCTGATTCCTCCACGCTGAGCTCAGTCGTCCTTGTCCTCGTGGACATGCTTTGTCCTCTGATGTTTTCACCATGCAGCACATTAATCAGCAGCGTGTCTCTGTGTCTGCTGTCCGGCACAGAGCAGGCCTGTCCCCTCATCCAGCAGCCCCCCCCCCAGGCTCTGTCTATGACTCAATCGTCTCTTTGTGTCTGTGAAGAATGTGTCTTTGGAAAACAGGGGGTGATGGGAGACAGATTTAAATCTGTACAAGTGATTTGTGTTTTTTCTTTTGTAGACAGGACAGCTGGTCCTACGCCCGCACGCTACGTCACACACCAGGGAGGTGCAGTACGTCCCTCAGTCAAGTGCAGCTTCATCGGGTCAGAACCAGAGGCCATGTTCACACAGGAGGACCTAACACGAGCTCCTGTCTCACACACACTGTCTGTGACTCCGCCCATCACATGTGTGACTCCGCCCATCACACACAGCCTCCTTCCTGTTGCTCTCCTTCCAGCGCGCTGAGGTTTGAATTACAGGGTGTAACACGGCTGCCTAAATCTGAGCTGCACCACAGTGAACTGCAGACGTAGTCAGCTTCACCAACCTACACCCAGAGTTAAAAATGCCTCCAACCACACACTGCAACAGTCACAGAGGCACAGTCAGCAACAGACCTCAGCAGAATAGTTCTGCTCACGTTTAACACGTGCTATTCATCCTGCTGTTTACTGAATAGCTCCACTTGCTGCTGCTCCACCCGCTCCACCTGCTGCTGCTCCACCTGCTCCACCTGCTGCTGGTTCCAAGAACGATCTCTTGGTGATAAAAGAACATGAGACCTTCATTGTGCTGAGACAATACGTTCTATTTCAGGCTCTGCACAACAACATGCAGCATTTCTGTCCGTCTGAACCTCGGTTCTGGACGTCGGTTCTGGACCTTTTGGGTCACGGCTTCACATCTGACATTAGTAGAATCTGAACATTAAGCTGATGTTTCGTGTGTTTGTCCGGTTTGTCCCAGACATTATCATCTGTCTGTGCACTAGGACGAGGGACACGTCCCTGGCTGTGAGAACCACTGAGGGGAACCATGTTCCCTCTGGACCATCGTTTGACTTCTAAGTTTATACCAGGTCTCGGTTCTGAGGTTCAGTGTTTTATTACAGGACGATGTTACAAAGCTCTATTGTCTCTGTGCCGACGCTCGACTTCCTGAAGCAGCAGAATCTGAGGAAGCAGGAGCAGAGACGCAACGTCCACGTCTGCGTGTGTGCCTGAACCCACCCTCCATAAACCAGCATCACAGAAGACATCCAGACTGTGAACGTCCCGATGGGACATGAAGTAAAAAGCTTTTCACAGATCCAGGCCTGACATGTTTAAACGCTGTGAGATGAGTCCACATGTCCTGAAAACATTTGTCTGTCTCACACTGCTCTGTCCTCCTCACCTCTGTCTGTCCTCCCGCCGTCTCTGTCCCCCCTGTCCCCCCCACCTCCGACTGTCCTCCCCCTGTCTCTGTCCTCCCCACGTCTGTCTCTGTTCCTCGTCCTCACATTCACTGATACATTCACTCGACAGGAGCTGGGGGGGGGGGGGGGGGGGGGGGGGGGGGGGGGGGGGGGGGGGGGGGGGGGGGGGGGGGGGGGGGGGGGGGGGG
>JAUMHF010000025.1:16319501-16359468 GCA_032359275.1 Microctenopoma steveboyesi | reverse complement strand
GGTGCCTTCATGCAGCTGGTCAGTGTGTCAGAGGAGATGAAGAAAGACTTTCACTTTGACTATGTTCTAGTGGTGGACACTGAAGGACTGCGAGCTCTGGAGTTAGAAGGTAACACAACTCTTCATCACGACAATGAACTGGCAACGTTTGTTGTTGGTCTGGCAAACATGACACTGATCAACATCTTTGGAGAGAATATAGCTGAGATGCAGGATGTTCTGCAGATCGTTGTTCAGGCTTTTATGAGGATGAAGAAAGTGAAACTTTCTCCAAGTTGTGTGTTTGTTCACCAGAATGTTACAGATGTTGCAGCTGCAGAGAAAAACATGGATGGAAAGAGACGCCTGCAAGAAAAACTGGACTGGATGGCTCAGCTAGCAGCCAAAGAGGAGGTGTGTGATGCTGAGTGTTTCAGTGACGTCATTGCATTTGATGTACAACGAGATGTGAAATACGTTGCCCAACTGTGGGAGGGAAATCCCCCTATGGCTCCTCCAAATCCAGGTTACAGTGAGAGTGTCCAAGAACTGAAGAGCTTCATCCTCTCTAAAGCGTCACAGTCTGCTGGGGTTACTCTCTCACAGTTCAGAAGTAAGATCCAGGACCTGTGGAACGCCCTGATGAATGAACACTTTGTTTTCAGCTTCAAAAACACACTGGAAATCAAAGTGTACCGAAAACTTGAGGTGCAGTATTTGGACTGGACCTGGACCCTCAGGAGCAACATGTTGAGCACTCAGAAAAAGCTTCATAGAAAAATAGAAAATGGAAAACTTGAGAAGGCCGAGCTCAGTTATCGTTTAAACGACAGTAGCAGAATTTATGGAGACGTCCATAAACGCATGAAAACTTACTTTGAAGATAACAGAGACAAAGAAATGCTGGTTCAGTGGCGAAGCCAGATTGAAAACAAAATCAAGGAGTTTCATGATGAACTGGTGAAAAAACTGAAGAGAAAACTGGATGAAGTTCTCCAGCAGAAAGAAGCTTGTAAAAAGCTGGATGAACAAAAGACAGAGTTTGAGAAGAAGCTGCTACAGAAAAGCAAAGAACTTGCTCAGCAGGTAAAAGACGAAGCAAGAGATGAAATGGAATTTGAAAAGCAGTTCAAGTCTGTTTGGAGTCACTGGGTCACTGAGTTAACTGCAGAGATTCAACCTATTGACGACATAAATCTGCAAGAAGATCAGTTCATCGTCCTACGAGGCCTCGGTATTGAACGTAATCTGATAGATGAATCCAAAAGCAGTGGAAGATACAAAACAATATCAGGAGCAGGGAATTATTTCGACTATGTGTCCCTCAGCAGTAATAATGACCCAAACCAACAATCTCAAGCTCTTCAGGACGACGACCAACAACGTATCAGATCTCTGATAGAGCAGGTTGAAAAACAGTCACTTGATGAAATTAGGAGCAAACCTGTAGTAAAAACAGGCTACAGAGTCATTTATTTACAAGATGTTGCCAACAACGTAAATGAGAATGTGACAGAATTCGAATCAAAGTGGACGTGTACTCTGAAGAAAGAGTTCACAGTTGATCTCATACTTCACGTGTTTGACAGAGCAGAGACTTGGATTTTAGAATCACACAACACTTTCAAAATGAACAATGATGCTGCAACATTTGCAAAAGGCAAAGAAACGCAGTATTACAGCATTTTCAGAAGCTTCTGCAAAGGAAGCTCGTCTGCGGTTGTGCTTGCAGAAATGATCTGTAAAAAACTGAAGGATTCCACCCAGAAGGCTGTTTGTGACCAGACCATCGTTGATCTTGCTGGAGAGCTGAGGGCCAGTTTCCCTGCATTCAACGGGAACAGGCTGAACCTGGAGAAACACTTGCTGAAGTCACTGGCAGAGAAAGAGGACTTTGATGGTTTCAAGAACTACATCCAGAATCCAAGAGAACAAATGGAGACATTTATAAAAGAGGAAGTAAAGAAATACGTGTTCACTGAGCACAAAGACAAAGCTCTGAGTTTGTTCCTGAAAAAGGTTGAAGACGTGATGAAAATGGTGAGTGAAGCTTTGTCCTCAGCAACAGAGAAGGTCAAAACCCAGGGAGGAGACACAGACATGTGGATGGATGAATTCACCAGTTCACTTACAGATGAGCTGACATTTGAAACCATCGGTTCTGAAAACTTCACTGACATCAACAACTTTGACTTTCTCAAAGAGGAGGTAGAGAAAGGCCTTTTATCCATCACTACCGAGATGAGCAGTCTCTCACTGGTTGAGATGGATCTCAGGCTGGTAGATGATCAACTCCTCATTGATCAGCTGTGTAAATGCTGCTGGGTGCAGTGTCCGTTCTGTGCAGCTGTTTGTACCAACACCCTGGAGGATCACAGTCCTGAAAAACACAGCGTTCCTTTTCATCGACCTTCTGGGATTAGAGGATGGCGCTACAGTTACACAGTGGATCTGGTCGTTGATTTCTGCACCACATTAGTTGCAAGTGATAAAAGTTTCCATCCATTCCAGCATTTGGAGAAGCGTGTTCCTTATAAACAGTATCCTGACGGAGGGGAGAGATTTGCTTCATGGGAAATTACAGCTGATCAGTCCAAACTGACCTACTGGAAATGGTTTGTGTGTCGATTCCAAAAACAACTGGAAGATCGCTATAAATGTAAATTTCAGAATAAAGGAGAAATTCCTGAGGAGTGGAGGAATTACACGAAAGAAGATGCTATTAGAAGCCTGGAAGAAATGTACAATATGTGACCCACACAGAGTGTAAGTCTTTCACTTAAAAAGAAACAGTGAGCAACAATAGAAATTCCTGAAACAAAACCCATTTATGATTGAATCACTATGTCATTTTTATTTTACAATGATTTTAGATCTTCTGTTTAATTTAATTTTTTTTTTATTTCACATGTTGATGAAGCAGATGGAAATCATCATGCAAATTAAAAAATAATATCCAACATTATCAAAAGAAGGAATGAGACAGATTAGTATTATAGACCGGTAATTCCTGAAACAACAATGAAAACTATAACGTATATGAAAATCATTCAGACATTATGTTAAACTCTCCTAAGTTGTGATGATGATGTTTTACAGTTACTTTTAAAGTGAGTTAAAAGTTTACCGAATCTTGTCAGCAGGGCCGAGTGATTTTAGTTTCATGAAATAAAGTGTTATTTTAAACGGAAGTTCTCCCGCTGTCATTCCTAAAAGGAGATAGTGGTGTCCCAATATAAAAGGTCAATTACCGTACATTTCAGAACCTGTACTTTTACTTAAGTAAAGGATTTCAACCTGCAGTTTTACTTTCACCAGAGTATCTGTACTTCTACTTTTGACACCTCTGTATTCATATGGCAGAATATCATGTAGTTTATCCTACTTGCACGAGAAACATTCCTCCTTACTAATTTTAACAGTTTAAATAAAAAGTTGACAACTGAATTCAAAGCAGGTGAAAATAAAATGTTAGCTCAGCGTTAAAAGGAACTAAGACTGGTTCCTGTCATTGCTGTCAAACTAACCTAACATCACTAAGACGTAACGTAATGATCATGTGGAACCTTCAGAACCCAGAACACTGCACAAAAACAGGACCGAGGCAACCATATCTTTATAAGTCATCTGAACGAAGGTTGGCAGGATCCCTCCTCAGACAGGTCAAACCACATTTTTCTACGCTTGTGTAGCACAGTACGGTAACAGGTGTTTTTCTTCTTCTACTTCCTCAGTTTATAACAACACAGAATAAAAACATATGAATAGAAAATAAATATATAACTAGAACAATAAAGGCTTTGACTGTAACTCGTTTAAAATACGGCTCTGTATGAAATGTGACCATCAGGGCTGCAGACACAAAGGAACACATGAATAAATACTATTAAAACGTATAAATATGTGGATGAATACATATCAAAGTTTTTTTATTGAATTGAAATAAAATGTATAAGTCACTGTAAAAGGAATGAAAAGTAAAAACACGGAAAAACAAACTGGTTGGAAGCAGGTAGGAAGGATTTCTAATGACCACACCTAGAATCAAAAGTTATAATCCTCTGATATCTATTTCTAGACCAGTAGCTACAGGAAGTAGCTTGGATTCAGCTCAGGATTTAAAACGTCTCTGTCCGGGCAGCGACACAGATAAGGTGAGTTATTCTTAGTATTCATCCTTCATGATGTTTACGAACGCAGTAAATGTAGGATCTGGGTTTTTGCTTCGTGCTGCTGTGAACACATGAAGCAGCATCTGTTCATGCTGCTGCTGTTTATTTTGTCACCTTCTAAAATCATTTATGTTGACATTATTTATCATTGGTGCCTGCCAATAAAAATGATTACAGGCACTTTAAGATTTGTTACCACGGCAACGTAAATTGCCAAAAATCAAACACGAGACGTTCCAGAGGGTCTGACATGATGTACATCAGAACAACCGTCTTGGTCATGACATGTCCCCCCTAGTGGTTAGATGGCATGTTGAGTTACCATGGCAACATAAAAAGCCATAAACCAAACACGGGATGCTTCACAGGACAGACTGTAGATTCCTAGCACACATAATATATATGTGCTCGGTAAATCCTGCTCTCTGGTCGGGGAGATGGGTCTAAGGTTCAGCGGCTGCTGGTGGCAGCCACCTTCAAAGTTTCCCCAGGAACTTTCTAGTTATAGTTAATGTTTAGTGGGAGGGGCCACCACTGCATCACTTACAGATGATGCTGACTTACACATACTGAATGATGAAGGTTTCTGTGTGTGATTCTGTGAGCAGACATGATGGAGGAGAGCAGTGAAGACATGGTGGCTGGAGGCGAAAGAGAGTCTGAAAGAAGATCTGTTGCTTTGTCAGGACCAGATGAGAAAGGTAATCTGACATGTTGAACAATAATTGTATTAACCCAGGACGGTTTAGGAACCAAATGCTGTGTCTCAGGTGGATCCTGCAGGTGCTGCATGTTGTGCTTCTCCAAACATGAATCAGAGCTGGAGATGGAGGAGTTCCCACGCAAAAATGAGGTAAGTAACTGTGTTGGTGGGATTTTGTAACTTATACTATAACTCATACTTATAATATCTTTGCGAACAGGCTGCACCTCAAAGTCCAGAGAAGAATGATGAAGCCTCGTGGAGGTCGTGTAAAATCACGTTTAACAACTGTGAACAAGAACAAAGGTAATAAGAAAATGAAGAATTCAATGTGCACCGAAACTAATTTAATTATTTATAGTCTGTGTTTTTAGTCATTTACTAATGACTGTTAGTCGTTTGGTCAGACAACCCCTGCTCTTACCAGCAGGCAGGAATGTAACAAAGCACTAAATGAAAGATTTCATCAATAATTGTTCCTGTTGATAGAAACATTTCCTCAAATTACTTACATTAATTTAAATGACTAAAATATGAATATTACTTTGAGTGTTGTCAGTTTGAAATGTAGTAAAAACAAAATACTGAGATCAGTTTCAGTGTGTTTTGTTGTTTTGTCGTTTTGCAGATCTGCCGTCTGGGTTTGTCACTCTGACCCACATCTCTCACCTTGACACATAATTTCAAGTTGCAGATGTTCAGAAAGTGTCTCAACAAGACAGCGGTGAGATCAAACTAACACTGTGGTAAATACCAACATAGAAACCAAAAGAGAAGGATGCACTCATCGTGTCATTGCTGCAAATGATGCAGGTGGTAAGTAGGTAGAGACGTCGGACTAAAGAAACTGGGATTCATCAATTGATGTTCTGCAGTTCCACCCTTAGAAAATGCTTCTTTTTAGTTTGAATCTTTTTAAGTTTCATTGAAAAAGGAAGCTTAAGAAGTATGAGAAAAAAATAAAGGAACACTTTTTGAAATAAGTGACCTATGTGAAGCTATGTGTGTGTACACGTTGTCCAACAAATAAACACTGATGTTTTAGTCTCATATTCACAGAACTATAATATGATTATCTAACTATTTAACAGGTTGTAGGATTGTTTAGCAAGTTTGCATCCATTTTATTTTCTCTAATCATAAAAACTATGTTTATTATAGTTTAGTTTAAATTATGTAACAAGTTTACTACATTTTTAAAGAGTTACTATTACAACTGCTTTTCACAGCTTAGTGGAACTGATGATCTAAACGGCAGAATACAGCTCTGCAAAAATACACCAGTAGGCATCCACATTCATATTCAGGCACAATGAACAGTCCTAAACCGTCATAGAGAGAAAAGGAGAATGGGGAGAAAATCTACTGCACACGTTATAAATATAACGGTTTGTTTGAATGTTATATTATAAACCATTAACCGGGTTCTCTCAGGTCTTTTCTGCTGCAGCTTTAAGCATTAAACTATTCCTACAGGTTGTGTTTAAGACAAACCATATACAGCATAGATAAAAACTGTGTTAGAGCCGTGAAAGAGTCTAAAAACAAGGTGGATTAAACTCACAGAAATGCAGTAACACGCTCCAAAAGTCTTTCATTAAAACTCCTTCTTAGGTGCTGATTTCTTTCAGACCCAGCATCTCGCTGTGAAGCCAAGAGCTGCAGGAGACGATAGAAAACTGTTTCCACAGGAGAAGTGGAGACAAATAAAGTGAACTACACCTGCAGAATTAGTGGAATGACCCTTTAATCAGACTGCTGCCGAGTCAGTCAAGGAAATGTCGACCTTCAACGTCTTGTGAGAGCAGATTTGACTGATTCATGTTTGTAACGATCATTAAACACACTGATGAACACGCGTCGCGCAGGTGCTGCTTCTCTTAACAGATCTTGAAAGAAGTCAGTTTGAAGTCTCCTCGGATTCTGATGTAGCTGATCACGTCCATGCCAACGCGGTTGGGGAAGTGGATTTCCTGCTTCCCGGGCAGCTCCACCTCAAACATGTCTCCACTCATCTTCAGCATGAGCTGAAATACAGAACGTGCTCAGTGAGGAGAGAGGAACACTTACGTGAATAAAGTGAGCGAGGAGACGTCTGCTCCTCCTCGGCCGGGTTCCCTCACCTTCACATCTGTGCCTTTCTCGAGAGGGTTTTCTATTTCCCGCTTCTCGTCGCCCCAGCTGCCGCCGGTCTTCGAGTTGCACACGACGATAGCTCCATCAGCGTCGTCATGGAAACGGGGGTTGAAGTGCAGCGCCAGGTCGTCTGAGCCGTGGCCGAGGTCGATCTGAAATCTGAGTTCAGACGATAACTGTAGTTCAACGTTTGTCCTCAGTTTTCACACAGAGGCGATGAGAAACACTAAACCACGTGTAAACCTCTCATACTCCACCACGGTGTCTCTGTGCAGCTGCTGTATGCTGGATCCTATATTTCCTTATTTTTATTAAGAGGCTGGTGTTTGGTTAGTTTACCTCTCAGCATCGTGCAGAATTACTCCCTTTACTTTCAGCTTATCTCCAGCTCTTAGTTCCACATTCTTCAGTTCGAGTTCCTGGGAAACAGAGTTATGTAGATCAGAGTGAGTTAGTCGTAACGTTACCAGGCAACAAAACAGTTGGGATTAATAGGAGTACTTTAACTTACCATGCTGATGTTAGTGAACAGTCCTGAAACTAAGACGCAGACGATGATGATGAAAAGACACAGTTTTGATTATTCTGAAAGAAAAGCAGAGAATAAAATGTAGCTATAGATTTAACCAGTCTGTTGTGCTAGATGCATTAAATAAACTACTTACGGTTTTCCACAACCAATTCTTGTCTATAACCTATTCTTTGCTCTTGGTGTCAGTGAACTGTCCTAAACGTTTATATGAGGTACACACATACAATTGAAATTGAAGTGGATCAAATGATATAAAAGATTATGAAGAAATCTAAATGAAATAGTGACGCTGAAAAATAAATGTATTTCTTCGTTTACTTTGTGAGTCTGCTTCATGTAATTAACATACGCCCCACAAGTGTTTCTGTGGGGCGTATCTTCATGAAATAATAACTAATAAATTATAATAATTTGGAGTTTTATGTTTGGAGAAACTCCTCTGGTCTTTGTTGCCCTCCAGTGGCCACGGTTCGTAACTGCAACTACATACGTCAAGTTAGCATCAATGAGGTAAAAACGTGTGTTAAAACTTTCGTTAAATATAAAAACTGTCAATCAATATATTAAGATATAATAATAACATTTTAATTAATATAAATAAATATTAAAAAACGTTTCTAGTTGTTTCGGTAACAAAGTCTAAATTCACATCCGCCGAGCATTCATTTCTGTTTCGTGGTGTATTTTGTTTCCAGAATCATGAGAACTTTCTTGATATTGTTTAAAGTATAAACCGGAAGTGCATGTCTGTAATGACGCATTAACAATTCTTGCAGCTCCGCTAGACGGAGAAAAACTATTTTAATAATATAAGGGAGCTGAGTATGGTGGATTAATTTAATAAATATGCAATCACTCGTGTGTCGTTCTGACTAAGTAAATAAATTATTTGCTAGGTTTTGCTAACAGGCCATCAAAAACTAGGTCTGGTGCTCCAGTCCACGTAAAGTAACCAGTAACCAGTCCAGTAACCCCGAGAATATTAAATCTTTTACTCTCTGACCTGTAGTTGACGAATATTCCGAAGAGTGATGAAGTCCTGGTCCCACTATAATCATCCGTTTGTGTTGGTGCTGGCTGGA
This sequence comes from Microctenopoma steveboyesi, assembly GCA_032359275.1. Taxonomy (NCBI): domain Eukaryota; kingdom Metazoa; phylum Chordata; class Actinopteri; order Anabantiformes; family Anabantidae; genus Microctenopoma; species Microctenopoma steveboyesi. The sequence goes on along the minus strand of JAUMHF010000025.1, from coordinate 16,350,864 downwards.
GATGACTGTTTTGACTGGAGCTAACAATCCTTTCTATCAGGGGTGGAGGTCTGACTTTACCGAAATGTCCCAATCAGTCCCTCCTGGGTCAGCTGACAACCATCCATCGTTGTTGTCTGTATGTTTTGTGCTGGTGACCTTCGATCACTTAGTTAAAGAAAAAATATTTCTGCAACAGAGGACTGTTATAGCCACGGATTGGTCTCTTTATTTTGAAAATGTTTACCGGAAGCGTGTTATGTCTGCAATGACGGTAGTTTTACTACTTTAAAATAGTACAGTACCACTTTATGTCCGCAAGAGGGCGAAAATGCGCTTCTAACAGCTGGGTGTGTTTAAAGAAGAGCTTTTTTAGTCTATTTCTGTAGAAACGAATAGATAAATAACATAACATAAGAATAAACGAATGATTATAGGTTGAAATAAATGTGACAAATGTATCAATACAGTGCAATATATATACAATTATTGGTTTCAATTTTGTGGTATTATACATGTGTTTACCAGTTTACAGTAACATAAATAACATTTATTTATTTATATAATAAATAAATGTTATAATATTATATAATATTATAACATTTATTTTCAGTTTGTCCTCCACTGTTAATAATTTTAACCAAGAACCTGGTAACGGTTATCTCTAACTGACATCATCAATACTATTTAAAGAAGTGGAAAACCTCCTGGTCACAGTACATTGTATGTTTTTTTTTATCTAGATTTTGAAAGACTACTAGCAAAACCTAGCAAGTTGCATTAAATTTATCCACCATACTTAGAACCGTTGCATTAATTAAAATAGAACTTCAAGAATTTAAATGCGTCATAGATTATCACAATTTATTATCGAGCCCACGTTAACATTTGTACCTAATAAACAACAGTTTTTCGTGTTGTGATGGCTAACAGAAATGTATTTTATGATAAACGAGATTATTTGTTGAGTTTTATGTAATTTCTTCAAAGCTAAATCAGTGTACTGTAATTTAAAAGTACTCTCCGGAAGTGTGACTATGATCTTTATTGACGAATTCATTACCTTGCAGTTCCCATCCGGACCACAAGATGGCAGTACTGCTACTGACTGAATGGCCGAATATGTATTTATTTATTATTATTTATTGACATTGTGTAAGCTTTATAATAGTTTGATATATATATAGTAAACGTGCTTAAATTGTAATTGGCTAATGTGGAGTATAGACATCTGAAAATAAAATATATTGTACTGTTTCTCATTTTCCGCTGCGTTAACGGAAGTGACGACATTAGGTAAACAGAGGAGCTGTCATTTAGAATCAGAAATTAAAGATAATTGCGATTAATACAGAGCTACTGAAATATATTTCCGTTTTTTATGCCTGCCAAAAGACACCTGCGTGACAAAGCGGATCGAATTGTAATAAAGGTAATTTGCTGGCAGCGTTTTAGTACAAACGACATTTGCTGTTATGTTACCACCTGCTATTAGCCCACAGCAGCTAGCAGCTAACTATCCACCGTTAACTCGCGATTTTCTTGTTGATGGTTTCAGTTACTGTGCTAAAAGATTACAGTGATTATTTCTATCACAGATATCGACGTATTTAATGTAGCTGTTACATTTACGTGGACTACCTGAGCTGGTTATCCGCGGGTAGTTAGCATGTACTGCGAGCTACCAGCTGTTTGTCCATCATCTCCTCACTGACTGCACATCTGAAACCGTCTGCTTTACGCTCTGTGTCGCTAAATAAATCCTGCGTTTTACACCAGAATCCGCTTGATCTGTTGACAGCATTTATTATATGACATATTATACATTCCATATGTTAAATACAGATTTAACACGGTGGGTTTTATTATATTCATTCACAGGAGTGACACTGTCCTGCAATGTTCACAGACATGGACTATGAACTGGAGGAAGACAAACTGTATGTCACACGTTTTCCCTCTTTAATTTTCTGCAGTGTTATTTTCACCAAGTTTTAAAACATCTCCTCACATTTATTTTTTATTTTTTTACTGCCTACCTTTTGCACATCTTGCTTCCAATAGGTCACTTTCCAAGTTTGTGTTTGTAGTGAACAGTTTTTGTGTTTTTTTTACGTTAAAAGTTAGTCTGTCTATGTTTTTTCCCCCAAGGCGTTTTAAAATTGGATAAAGAGGAGAATGTGTGTTTATGGTTTGCTTATTCTTCAGTTGAGGGGAGCATTTCCTACACGCACATGATGCATGAAAAGTGTTTGATTTGTTACATACAGTGACAAACCGCTATAACTAACAGTTCTCATGTGAACTTTACTCATGCACTTATGAGAATTGTCCCAGAACTGGTTCAACCAAATGTTACGAATACCTATGTATCACGTTTGGATCTGAACAGGGGGATTCCAACAGTACCTGGTACCGTGTGTCTGAAGAAAGATGCTAATAACCTTATCGGCATTAGCATTGGTGGTGGGGCTCAGTACTGTCCGTGCCTCTACATCGTCCAGGTAGGTACAGAACAGTTCATTACAACAGAGTGTTACTGTCACTGGTACCTCGTGAATGTGTCCTCTGTTGTTCTGCAGGTCTTCGATAACACGCCGGCAGCTCTGGATGGAACTCTGGCAGCAGGTGATGAAATCACAGGCGTCAATGGGAAAGCAGTGAAGGGAAAAACTAAAGTGGAGGTGGCCAAGATGATTCAAGCCGTGCAGGTACGTCCGCCATGGGGACGGAATCAGAGTTCATGGCTATTAACAGCGTTACAAATCTGTAGATACAGTCTGGATTCTGACCAGTTAGTTGTCTGCTACTCATTAAAATACTTGAAAAACAGATCATTAAGTCAGTTTGGAAAATTTTCACTCTTCATTTGAAAGGTTACACCAATTTAACCCAACGCAACATCACAGATGAGCAGTGACTATTCATTAACCTCCCACATATGTGGACATCACATTTTGGCTCATATGTCATATGTGAACATATGTTTCTTAAAAACTCAATCAGGTAAAAAGATAATCTTAGTTTTTACATTCATCAGGTCACAATCAGCCCAAACAGCAAAGAGAAATAAAAATGCATGAAATTGAAGGAGTATGGTTCTTAGGAAGTCAATTTAAAATATTTAAAAATTAAACCATTACTCACATTGTTGAGTTCTGATTTATCTGAGAATAGTCCAACACTTCACTAACCTGCGTGTTAACCGACCATCAGACTGTGGAGAAAAGGGACATCAGTGTCTGTGAAGCTCAGCTAAAGGGGTCAGGACAATAGCCTGTAACGTTTGACTCAACGTCACCAACGTAGAGCGGCTGTGTTGTTTTTGACCTTCATTGTTCACAGCCAGACAAATTCCCTGACTTCCTGTGTGTTGGATAAAAGATGGGATTCAGTTTGAGAATGAAAGGATTAGGTTGCGTTTACTCAAACACACACACACGTGAGCCTGAGAAGGTTTGATCACTATTAACATAAACATGTATAACACATATATATATGTAACATATAAAACATAGTAAGCGTTTAGTTTTTAATTGGTAAATTTAGTGAAATTAAAAATAAGGTTATCTCTGGTGACTGTGTTTTCACAGGAAGAAGCAACAATCCACTACAACAAACTGCAGGCAGACCCAAAACAGGGGAAGTCTCTGGATATAGGTATCTCCTCCGCTCCCCGTGTTTACCTCTAGTCTTCTGAGGCTTTTGTTTTATAGTGTTACACGCTGCGTTGCTCCATCATACTATATTCTAATTATTATATAATAGTATAAATATTTAATGTTTCAGTGCTGAAAAAAGTCAAACATCGACTAGTGGAGAATATGAGCTCAGGCACAGCAGACGCGCTCGGACTCAGCAGAGCGATTCTATGCAACGGTGAGAAGAATATGAGCAGTGCGCATGAATTAGTTTGATACAGAGAGTATGAATATTCAACATTACATTTGACTTTACAGATGGACTCGTCAAGAGACTGGAGGAGCTGGAGAAAACGGCAGAGCTCTACAAAGGTACAGAGTGAAATCTCTGAACTCAGCGTCAGCTGTGAGGTAGTACACAGATTAACCGGTTTCCTCCTCTGTGCGGCTGCAGGGCTGATGGAGCACACAAAGACAATACTCAGAGCTTTTTTTGAGCTTTCCCAGACTCACAGAGGTATGTTCCTCTGATCACAAGTATTAAATTAGACCTTTATGTGTTGCTGAGTCAGTTTCTAATTTATCTGAGTGTTATTTCCTCATGTGCACCTTCAGCGTTTGGAGATGTTTTCTCCGTCATCGGGGTTCGGGAGCCTCAGGCTGCAGCCAGTGAGGCTTTTGTGAAGTTTGCTGATGCTCACCGCAGCATTGAGAAATACGGTATCCAGCTGCTGAAGACCATCAAACCTGTGAGTTCACATTTAAGTTGGACTTTTATTGAATTATCAAAGTTGAAAATAAGAAAATATCTTTTCAGCATTATTTAAATGATAAATTATGTTTGTTATATACAGTTTAAGCATCCATACTGATTTAGTTGTCTCTTCATGCTTTCATACAATGTTGAAACATTTTGAGGTAACAAGTGCCAAAACTGTAAAAATCAAGCCAAACACATTTTCTTTATTATGTATCCACCTCCACATTTTGAGCGTGCTTCCGTCTGACCAGTCAAATCTTGTTGTGCAGATGCTCCACGACCTGAACACGTACCTTCACAAGGCCATACCAGACACGAAACTCACCATCCGCAAGTACCTGGATGTGAAGTTTGAATATCTGGTAAGAAAACGGCCTGTGGTCTGGTGTCTGGTTAATTCAGAGAAGTCTCAGAGTGCAGAAAAACCAACTGTACGAACTCCTCGTTTGTTTCAGTCCTACTGCCTGAAGGTGAAGGAAATGGACGACGAAGAGTACAGCAGTATTGTGAGTAGCTGTTCACGTTGTTCTTGTAAAGTTACGACGCTGAGCGAAAGAAAAACGTAATTGGACACTTTGATATTCTGACTGTGGGGTTACAGATGTGCATCATTAACCTGTTTTACCTGCTTGGTGTTTCAGTCCAAGTCTGCTTTACCTACAGTTTCTGTGCAGGTAAAGCAGATATTAATGTGTTTCCTCTTCAGGCCATGGGGGAGCCTCTGTACCGCGTCAGCACGGGGAACTACGAGTACCGCCTGGTGCTGCGATGTCGGCAGGAAGCTCGCGCTCGATTCGCCAAAATGAGAAAAGACGTCCTGGAGAAGATAGAGCTGCTTGATCAGAAACATGGTCCGTTGTTGTATTTTTTAATTACATTTTCCACTTTTTCCTACAGTAACAGTGATGACCCTCATTTATTTTCCTCTACAGTCCAGGACATTGTGTTCCAGCTGCAGCGCTTCGTCTCCGGCATGTCCCGCTACTACGACGAGTGCTACGCCATTCTGAAGGAGGCGGACGTCTTCCCCATCGAGGTGGACCTGTCCCACACCATGATCAACTACAGCAGCCAGCCGTCGTCCTACGCTGACGATGAGGAGGATGAGGAGGTTGAAGCAGGAGGAGGAGGAGGCGGCAGACAAGCAGAGAACGGCGCTGAGAAACTGATCGATGACGAATGAGAGCACGTGTCACCGTGGTGTAGCTGTTGGTGCATTTAATGTCACACTCTCTCTGAGTAGCGACCTTCGTGGTGCAGTGTAGCAGCTGAAGCGTCATCACTGAGGTAGATACTACAGAAACGTGCTGCTGTCATGTGTTGGTTGTTTTCGTCCTGGGACACTTTAAAATCAGCAGTTTACTGTTTGTGATTAGTTTACTGTGTCATTTTACTGCAGGAAATGTCCACTCTCATCTTTCTCTTTGAAGAAACAACCTGTTTCTGGTGCGACTGGTGTCTTTGTACAATATCATCTGAGGGGGGTTTATGCATATGAGTTGTGCCTTCTTTGCTCTTAGGTCTGAGGTGTGTTTTAATGTGCTCCTTGTCTTATACCGTAATATTTGCCATCTACTTAAAAAGTAATGTTAAGAATCATCACGGTTACACATATTATTTATAACAGGGAACGTTTGCACTCCCCAGCATCAACACCAAAGGTTATTTATGTGGTGTCATTCAGTCACTGAAGGCGTGTGAACTTACATTTATCACTTCCTCTGAACGGGGTGTTTCTGTTCAGTTTCAGAGAGCTAAGGACACGCGAGGCTGCACAGAACTTTACCATGTGGTATAAAGACATTTAACAATGCAACACTACATGTCCCATTTTATTTTTAACAGTTTTAATGAGCAACATTCGTTCTTATATTATAGTGAATATTGGTATTATATTGAAAATAATGATTTGCTTGTGTGCCTGTGCTTTCTGACAACGATTACGAGTAATGTAATTATTTTGTGCATATCTACTGGTTTGATGCTGTCATCACATCACACTGTCTTTCTGAATAACTGGAATGTAACACAGATGCTGAATCAACAGTTAAATGTGTTATTTTTCTCCTGCACATGTTGGTTGATGAACTCGAGTCCAAATAGTTGAATATAATTTGAAGGTATATGAAATATATGAGCCTCATAACGGCTTAAACAACGCTTTTTCTATCATAAATAAATAAATAAACTATAATTTAAGCGTTTTGGCTTCTTTATTACAGAGGGACATGGGTTTACCCTTTAAAAGACAACTCCTCTGTATTTTTATGAACCGACTGGTGCGTCCTCGCAATAATTAACCGGTGAAGGGAAACAGCAGGGGTCGGTCCATCTGTTGTCCTGACTGTCGTCGTGAATAAATGCTCTCCTGATGACGTAGTAGCCTCGCAGAGCCCCAGTGGCCTAATGGATAAGGCACTGGCCTCCTAAGCCAGGGATTGTGGGTTCGAGTCCCATCTGGGGTGAAGCGTTTTTTTTTGGTCCCGTTGCACATTTCCCAGTTTTTAACACACTTCTAACTCAGACTGAGGACATGATGATTAACATCTCATGGTGGTTCACGTCTCCGTGCGCGGCGTGTTGTTCCCCCCGTTCAGCTCCTGATCACGGAAACGCTCCTGCAGCTGCGGACTTTCCCTTTTCCGCGGACCATCTGATTTCCTGTCGACGGGTCGACGCCTGACGGACGTGTTCGCCTTTATTCCGCCGCTGTCCAACCATGTGTTTACCGGGGAGCCTGTGCGTGTTCCTGGGGCTTCTTGTAGCTGCGAGCTTCGCTGCTGCAGACAGTAAGTTTATGCGGGACCAGGATTTATTTCTCTGCAGGCAACGAACAGTCACTGAGGTCATTCAACTGTTTGTGTCCCTGGAATAACTCGCTTCATACCAGCAGGAGGGACTTAAAATATATCGGGTTGGAGTTGAATGTTGTTTAAAGTTGTTTATTCGGACTTTCAAGTGCGCGCGCCTCCTTAAATCTGACACGACACGAAATGCAGTCATACTGTGAGTGACGTCAGTTTTTAATTTAGTGGGATAAACTGCAGCTACGAAACATTAAAGTTGCATTTCACAGTAGAGATGTACGGAGGTGCCACATAGGAGAAAAAAACAGGGTCAAGAGAAAAGTAAACCGCGCTCAGGTCTCACTAAATCAACAGAAACTAAACCAACTACATGTATCATCTTTATAAAGCGACATCCCTACTGAAAGTACCTTTCTCTGTGAATCACTGTCTTAGCTTTATTATCCTTTACACCCACCCAACTGTCTTTCTTCCCAGAGATCACAGCAGCCACAGTGTACTGGGACCAACAACACAAACTCGTAAAGGTGAAGGAAGGGGTCCTGGAGACGGAGGGGGATGCATACGGGTACCTGAACAGTACCCTGCTAACTACAGGCTGGAGCGTCCTGGAGATCCGAGCAGGCTATGGTCAGACCCCTGAGACCGATGAGCTCACCTTCTTCCTGGCCGGCTACCTGGAGGGCTTCCTCACAGCACAGTATGTGTTACAATTATGCTGTACTCTCATTTCTTGAACCTTAAATAATACTGGTGACTGCTTTCCCTCCACCCCAGGCAGATAATGGACCACTACACCAACATGTATCCACAACTCATCGAAGATCCTAAGGTCCTCAGCGAGGTTCAGAGTTTCATGGCGTGAGTCTGTTCTCTTTTCCCTAGAAGAAACTTAAAACCGCAGCAGCACACAGTCTAAATCACTGTCGTCATTTTTATATCCTCTTCTCAGAGGTGTTCACTCTAGCTCAGCAGTCCAGCACGTTAAGTGTCTGTAGTGGCACCGAGCTGCTCTTCCTCGGACCACAGGTTGCACTGTAAAATTACACAGAAAAGTGTTTCGCCCCCTCAGTCTTTAAGTCTTTTGTAATAGGAAGCAGGACGCATGGGTCAGACAGCAGGTGAAGCTGAACAAGAGCTCTGATCCTCTGTGGAAACACGCAGGCTACCTCGTGGCTCAGGTGGACGGACTACAAGCGGGGGTGGCGGACTGGGCCAAGAGACATGGGAAAAAGGTACAATAGCCTCATCTTAGTATTTCTGTCCAGTTCTCACAGGACAAGACAAACGCATACAAGTTGAAAAGCAAAAAGAACAAAAGGGAGATCCTATAAATAAAAAAACCTCATGCATGCTTCATTATGAAGCGAATTCAAACTTCACTCTGAGTGCTGTACCACTTTAACTGCAGTTCTGATTTAAAAATGAGGAACCTCTGATGCAAATCAAACCCGTGATCACCTAACACATTTTCTAACAGTAAAATTTTATGGGAAATGAGACAGTTTGTGCAGTTTGCAGATGGAAAAGCAGATGCTGAATTGTGGTAGACGTTTCTGCTCCAAAGGAACAGGAAATACATCACACAACCCAAGAAATTTTAAAAGTTCTCTTGAATGCAGATTATACACACACAGTACTTAATATTTTCTAAATGTATTTTATGTGATTCCTATTTTCTTCTTCTTCACGTGAGATTGGTGGGGCAGCGCTCCAGCGCCCTCTATTGACCAACCACTACGAAGTTTAAGTATATGAATGTTATATTTATCATTAGTAGACTGATGACTGTGTCGCTGTGAAGCAGCAGTACTGTCCATTTCCTGGCTAACAGTTGGTTATCTGGTTTGTTTCCTACAGCCACTGTCCCTGTTTGACATCCAGTTCCTGAATGCAGTGGGAGACCTGCTGGATCTGATCCCAGCACTCGGGCCTCATGCCAGTCTTCCGCTCCGAAACTATAAACGCCCAGGGATGGGTCACTGCTCTGCCCTAATCAAGGTGTGAAGTCCAATATTATAAAATCGCTTTATTTATTCATACAAGCTTTGGTTTTTAACCATGTATCTGTTTATACTGTAACATACACAAACCACACACAGTACCTCAGGGTTCTCCCCTCTCCTCTAGACTCTATGCAGACCAGTCACATCAGGTCAAACAAGAGAAGGACAGAAGGCTTTCAAAGTTTATTATATTCACATTTATACATTTGTATTATCTACATTTCCTTTAGATTTCTCTGAGGGGTCTGCTTAGAGTAAAATAACTACCAATACAGAATCATATTCCTGTGTGACCTTATGCGCTGGTACATTGGTAACATGAGAGAATGTTTTTTTTTCTCTGCATTCTTGGCTAATTTCAGATTCAGATTTTATTTGTCACGTGCACAATTATACACAGTACAATATGCAGTAAAATGCTTAAAATGCTTGTAATGTAAATGATACCAGGGTTTCTGTGCCAGTTTTCAACACTCACACCAGGATGCTAAACAATCCCAGAGCAGCAGAAATAAACATATAAGAATCATTGATACATTTTTACATGTTACTACGAAATTTCTTCCCTGCATTTGACCCATCCCCCCCTTGGTGTGTGTGTGGGGGGGGGGCAGTGAGCAGCCACAGGCGGCGCTCGGGGAGCTAGCGCTGAGTGTCTCGCTCAGCAACACACCTGGTACGAGGGATGGGCTGGGTGCCTCAGCTGGGAATCGATCCTGCTATCTCTGCATCCCAGCCCGCTGCCTTAACCACTCAGCATGTAGCTTGTAGATAGAAACTCTACAGTCACCAAATACAAGATTAAAATACTTAATTTATTACATCTCCAAACCTCTGTCCACCTCCTTAGATGCTGCCCGGCTTCGAGAACCTCCTGTTTGCACACTCGAGCTGGTACACGTACGCCGCCACAATGCGCATCTATAAACACTGGGATTTCCGCATCACTGAGCCTCACGCAGCCACAGGGAAACTGTCCTTCAGCAGCTACCCTGGTACACATGCTGCAGAAATGCTGCTTTGTTTTGTAATGACAGTGTTTCAGCAGGAGCCTCTAACAGACAGAACAACTGAGAACTGAACACTGATTTATGACATAAAGCTCATTAACATATTTCTGCTTTAGGTTTTCTAGTGTCTCTGGATGATTTCTACCTCTTGGGCAGTGGACTGATGATGACGCAGACCACCAACAATGTCTTCAACGCCTCCCTTTTCCACCTAATCACCCCTAACAGCCTGCTGGCCTGGCAGAGGGTCAGGCTGGCACACAGTTTGGCACATACGGGAGAGGAGTGGGCCAAAATCTTCTCACGGTACAACTCTGGTGAGTGGAGCACAGTCGTGTTAACAGACGTTTTTCATTTTAAATAATTTCTTAAAAGCAAACCTGTAACACAGAGGTGGAAAGCTTGACTTGTCCTTGTTCGTCCAGGCACCTACAACAACCAGTACATGGTGGTGGACAGGAGCAAAGTGAAGCTGAGCCGCAGCATTGATGACGGCGCGCTGACTGTGGTGGAGCAGATCCCTGGACTCGTGGAGTACTCTGACCAGACTCAGGCTCTGCGCAGAGGTGTGTTGTTCTCAACAGTTATTCTTTCATTCTTGTTAGATTTGGTTGTTTTCTTACGCCCCTGTTTGCTGCAGGTTACTGGCCGTCCTACAACATCCCCTTCCACAGGAAGATCTACGAGCTGAGTGGCTACACGGAAAAGTGGCAGCGGTTTGGAGATGACTTCTCATACGACCTCTGTCCCAGAGCCAAGATCTTCCGCCGCGACCAGGCCAGTGTCATTGACCTGGGCTCTTTAAAGCATATCATGAGGTTCAACGGTGAGGGGCTCAGTCTCTGCTTGGTCTCACAATGAACAAACGGCTTGAAACACAATCACATCTTTGTTAGCTGATTAACCCAGTTGTTGTTTTTAGATCAGCTCCCTCTACCTGGTCGGGACATTATGAAGCTTTGCTTTGCATGTTCCTCAAATGTTTTTGTTTGCTTATTTTCAGACTACAAGAAGGATCCGTACTCCAAAGGCGACCCCTGCAAGTCCATCTGCTGCCGTGGCGACCTGAGGTCAGAGGGGCCAACACCAGAAGGCTGTTACGATACTAAGGTACGGCGGTACCCCGTAGAGAGAGAGCAGTGATGGAGCGAGCTCAACGGTGAATGAAGAGAGGGCAGTTTACAGACGAGTTATTCAGTGTTTTAATGTGATAGAGCATGTCTGTAACCTTCATCCTGAAAAATAAAGGGAAAAAAACTAAATGGAGCCATAAGAACCGTGTCTGTTCAAAGCTGTGATTCCCGTCACACGCATGTTTTGTAGCATCGGCTTTTTGGTTCTGCCCAGATTTACTGCTGTTTGTTTCTTGTTCTCCATCCAGGTAACAGATTTCCAAATGGCTGGAGACCTCCGTGCGGAGGCGGTGAACGGGCCAACCACTGAGGGCGGACTCTATCCCTTCTTTTGGGATAAATTTGGCACAGTGAGCCACCAGGGTCTGCCGCGCTCTTACAACTTCACCTTCGTCAAGATGCAGCCTCTTCTCTTCAAACCGTGAGGAAGCGATTGATGCTTTGTGTTTAAATCAAGAACGTCCAGGGTCAAAGGTAGAAACCTACAAAGATTTTTTTAGAATGTACACAATAATTTTACTTGTTGCTTTACAATCAGAATCACGTCCCAGCAACACGTTGATACTTTTTCCTGCCTGAGAAAATATAAAACTGGGATTGCAGTTTACAAAACGGACACATTACAGTTATGTAATTAAGTATTTTAACATTTTACTCAGGGTGAATAATTTACTTTGCAGTACAATAATAACCAGTACTATTTTTATACTGGCAGCCATTTGTTCTTTGTAAACAGAAACTGTGATTTTTTTAAAATACAGAATTGTGAATTATTCTTTTTGCCATCTGTTGTGTTATGATTGAATGTTCACACATGCGAACACTATGATTCTTTAGATGAAACAATCAGTGCATTAAGAAACTCAGGGATCTTCTCTGGTGATGTGACTTGTTGTACTGTGCAAAAATAAATCTTTTAAATTCATATTTTTTGTTTAAGCTTGTTAAACGTGTTGATTGTTTATTCACGTTTTATACTAAACCAGTAATATCAATCCAAAGAGCAACTTTGATCTGTACTCGGATCATAGTTACTCCACACGACCTAGCTTGTAGCTTGTAGCGATATTCATTCCCACTTCACTGTGACGCTTTGGGAAAACATGACGGTTCCGGTACCATTTGCTAAGAGTTATACGGGTCTTTGCTTACATTGAACTGATCTCTGACAGTAATAACAAGCAAACGAAATGAGACTCACTACGTTACTGCCATTAACACAAATGCAAAAGAGAGAGAACAGCTGAGAGCTCCACATCCTCTGCAGAGGTTTGGGCAGAGATGGAAAGTGTCGGAACCCAGGAGTCTTCTTCATAAGAACTTAAAGCTGATCAGCTGGGTCGAGCAGATCGGGGTCTTCTGAAATTAAGTTTCTTGTAGGAAAATGTCCATTCACTCCTTAGATAGGACGGAACAACTCATGCACAGGAACCAATGCTTCAAAATAATTTGGTATCTTCCAGCTTCTACCTGATTGAACACACTATCTAGGTAATCAGAGGTAGGTAGTCCCAGCATAAGTTCCCCTCCCCTGAATTAGATTAAATGAAATTAAACTGAACACAGTTAATAAAAAACGATTAATAAGCAGATGTACGTTTAACTTTGGCTGCGCTCCTCCTCAGCGTGTTAGGACCATGTGGACAGTCAAACAATGTACAGCTTGAAGGTCTTCACCTCTTTGTTTTTTAGTTTTTAAAATGCAGTAAATTCTCTCTGTGCCTCCAGGGACACATGTAGTGATTCATTATTTCCTATGAAATGGAGGAACTGAAACATCTGTTCAGCACTCTGCCGCTCTGCAGTCATGTCTTTAATCCTCCCTCCTCTGTGTCTCAGTTTTTTTGGTTTGTGTCACAAACACACGTTCAGAGGAGGGTAACACTGCAGCAGCAGCAGACGTCGTCCTCTCTGCTCACTGTTTTTCCGGCCATGGACAAGAAGCCATGTTCTGGTGGACTGAAGTTTGACAACCTGCTGGGCATCTGTCTGCCCCACAACACAGGAAGCACATCTCCACCTGCACCAAAAACAGGTGAGTAGCACCGAGTCAGTAAAGGAAAGTACATTTACTCAGAACTTACTGTAAGTACACCACAAGTTGGAGGCACTTAAGTATTTATATTTTGATGTACTTCATACCTTTACTGTGTAGAGGAGGGAAAGATTATACTTTGTACAGCTGTCTGACAATTGTAACAGTTGCAGCCTTATTTTACTACAGATCAGCAACAAATACATCTTAATTGCAAAGATTTGATTTTAATTATCCAGCAGAATCTCAGAAAAGTGGTGTACGTAGGTATTTTGCCTTTGATACCTAAAGTATTTTTATCTCCGTTTAGAGATTTCTAAACTATAACGTGACATATTGGATGCAGCGTTTCTCCTTTGACTCTGAGCAGAGCTGCTACAGATGTGTGTGTATGTGTAAAAATCCACTTTTAGTTTCGCTTCACGTCTTGTGAAATGTCGGGCTACCTGTTTGTGCAGGAAAACAGGAGCCTGGGAAAAGGTCAGAGTAATCAGAGGACCAGAAGGGAGGCCAGATAAGACCAACAAAATAATGGGTTACAATGAGACATTATATAAAAGACTGATATCCTGTTTACTCCATTCCTTAACAGTGATGTCTTTGGCCTGTTTAAGCGCTTAAAGAGGCTGCTGCCGCTTGCTTTGCTATTGTTTACTCGACATTTTACTTCTTCTATTTTTGTAATAAAACCATATATAAATTTAAAGTTCTGGATCTCAGAGTATTTCTGCAACCACAAATGCATCACTGCTTCTTTGTGAATAATCTGCACATATTTCTAGTACGTTTGTTAATAATTTTAAATGATAGGTTATATCTGTCTGTTCTCCCCAGAGAACCAGATCGTTCTGAGCCCGGTGAGAGGCACTGGATTCAAAACGGACCCAGTCGAGACTCACCAGGCCGAAGCAGTGATGTTCGGGCTGAGTCCAGCTCTGTGTGCCATTGTGGTGCTGGTCACCGTGGGATCCATCTTGGCTCTGGCTGTCTGGACCATCATATACAGAAGAAGAACTAGACTCGGCAGCACCCCAGGTAAAGATAACCTCATAACATGTTTCTACTTTTATTCTGAAAATATCTAATATATATCTAACTATTGTAACTTTCCTTATATAAGGAGCCGCTGTGCACTCAAAGAACGATTCAGGTGGATGTCAGAATCTTCTCTTAGGGAGATACTTTATATTGGGACAGATTAATCGAGCAGGCCGTGTCTTTTTCTGTAAGTGGGGGATCTGAGAGTCGTGTGAAGGAAGTGGGGTTGCAAGCAGGCAGGTGATGAAGTGTGACGTTCTTCACAGTAGAAACTCCACGGTTTCTGTTCTCTTCTTCTCAGTCATCCCCTGGGTCTGTCCTGCCCTCCTACCAGCTATTCTGGTCTGAACACGCATCCGTTGGTTAGACGTGACAGATGAGGTCTCCACACACTGAAAACACATAAACTGACAAAAAAGAGGAATCAGTTTGTCAATAGCAGCCTTTGTGCTCTCTCAGTAAGGCGTCGAGGTGTTTACCAGGAATGGAAAAAATTCGATTTGCTGAGAGAATTACTTAGTTCTGTCCTCTGAGGGGTTGTGAACGCGTCATTATGTTCGTGAAGTCATCCAGAGGTCTGATGATTGTCTTGCAATGTCTAAATTTTTACTAGTCTAGTAAATGATTTAGCTACAAACATCTTATTTATCCTGTAAAGAAATGTGTTGTTGTGAGTAAATCACTAGACTCCTGGTTCCAGAAAATACTCCTGTTATTGTGGAACACTAGTACCAGTTCAGTAGTTACACAGTTGGCTTTTTGATCAAACCCTCCTGAGATCCAGAAAAATAAAAGTTGCCACAACAGCGATATCAAATACTTGTATTTAATGATAATAATAAAATTATTTATAAATATTTTTTAATCCATTATTTTTATCTACCGTTTAGATGGGAGGAACAAGAACATTAATTTATACAAAATTAATAACAATGTAAAGCAATTTATAGCTTTAGTTCATCAGAATCAGTTCAGCAAAAATCTCTTTTCACCAGTCTAACATATTTCATGGGTGTGTGGGGTTGCATGACATTTGATGCTGCTGTTTTGCTTGTGTTGTCCGTGTTGCAGTGGACACAGAGCCAGTGCAGGAACCTCTCCAGAAAACGGAGCCACCCACCACAATCCTCCCACCGCCTCCAGAAAGCAACGGTCAGGCGGGGATGGTTCAGTTAGCGTCTGCCCCACCATTCTGTCCTCACCTGTACCTGGGGACCCATATGGGTTCAAACTGGGATAAGGGCTTCACCACCTGCAGGGGCCCCAGAGTGCAGGCCGACGGGTGCACAGGGTTGCCTGCGTGCAGCACAGTGAGTGAACACAGGATCCCACTTCCTGCCACAGAGCTGGGTGGCACGGCGTTAGTTACAACAAAAACTGTCTAGGGCTATATGGGTGTGATTACAACATTTCTCCTCTGCAGGTGGTGAGTTTTCCACCATTTCTAAATCCACATTTTGGATTTAAAACTTATCTACCATGTTTTTATGGTTTATAAATACTTGTTTTTTTCCAGAGCTTTGGCTCTATTTCCCTGCTTGCAGATGTACAGGTGTTAACATGTACATTCTGTTTAAACATACCACACAAGACTGTGTGTAGTTGCAATTATTTTACTGCATAGTAAAGAAGAAAACTGCTCCAGAGATTGTGCTATATTTCAAACATAATTTAATAAAACGTACAAATCATCACAAACTCTCCTGATGTTCTGAAAACCTGCTATTGCGTGAAAGAGAAAAATCTATATAAGAAATTATTTTGTCACATGTTCCAAGCGAGCGTGCTTCCTGCAGACGTCTTTACAGCGGAGGAGATTATTACTATACTTGATATATTATACAGTATTTGGATTTCTTTTAGAGTGAATGCATATGATT
Organism: Microctenopoma steveboyesi; assembly: GCA_032359275.1. Taxonomy (NCBI): domain Eukaryota; kingdom Metazoa; phylum Chordata; class Actinopteri; order Anabantiformes; family Anabantidae; genus Microctenopoma; species Microctenopoma steveboyesi. Next base: position 16,334,575 of record JAUMHF010000025.1, on the reverse strand, counting down.
TGTTAAAACCATATGCATTCACATAAAATACAAAGAGGAATCAGATGCAGCTTTGGTGCCCCCCAGTGTTAACATGAAAATAATTCGTGTGGCAAACTGCACTGATAATTGTTTTATAAAAAGAGAATCCTTACAAAATAATACCCTCAGTTAAAAATATATTGACTGTACACTTGTTACTCTTTATGCCGGTTTGACCATATTACTGCCCTAATACTATAAATCTATAAATAACGGGTCAAATATAAAGTAAAAAGGTCAGCGCTGCACAATGAAAAAAGGGCTTATATTTATAACTATTACAACAAAGTGGCTTTCTTTACATCGTCACGAGGAAGTGAAGGATGAGGTGGTGTGAGGACTGGTTGAACAGTAACACATCATCAGCTTCTAGCTTGCCCTCTACTCACTAAAAGACTGGTCACAGCAGAGATGCAGACAAACACAGGCGTCCACTTCTTGATCACCTGTCACTGAACACTCCTCCATAATCACAGATAGGTACTGCGGTCAGCGACGGCCAGGTGGAAGTACTCTGGGCTCTCCGTCTGCAGGCTGCTGTTAGCCTCCGTTCGCTGCACTTTGGAGGACAAGGTGTTTCTGTTTTCAAAGCTCTTGCGACCAGCTCCACGCTTCTCCAGACTGTACACGATCATCTCAGCCAGGTCCTGCTGGAGTCGCTGGAAGTTCTCACTGTGGTAACAGTAACAAGTTATTCTGATGTAAAAATAAATACTTATCAGTGCATTTTTCATTGAAGTGAATTGTATTTCTTTGCATATATTCCCTGATAAGAGTTAGATAAGATGCTCATCACTCCACAGCTGTTTTGCTCTGCAGCTGTACTTTGTTCACTCAATCATGTGACATTTAAGTCACGTGATTTATGTTTGTTTGATTGATTGAACATTTCTACCTCTTAACTAGAGTTTCTGTTTTTTTTTTATGTAAATCAGTAGATTAAAACCCGCCCATAAACACTTTTATAGCTGAGCATGCTGACTTAGCTAGAAGGAAAAGTGGGAACCTGACGAGCAGGGAGTGTATTTTCACCAACCATACTACATCATAAAGTGTGAAGTGTTCACATAACAGATTCACTCACGCTGTCGGTGGTGACGGCAGGTTATATTTTCCCCCAGTCAGTCCCGTCAACCAGTACGTCATCTCTTTGCCTTTGCCCTGTGGGGCAGGTGAACATGAACAGATACAGACGCACACAATGAAACCAGTAGCCACCATCTGTGTGGTGAACATCTGATGTGAACGCTTGAATAGAGGAGCTCACCTTCAGGTACGTCTCTCCTCTCTTTTCATACTCAAAGTTACAGTCGGTCCTCTGCAGGATGTTGATGGTCGACTGGCTCACGTGGATTCTCAGCGCTGAAAAGAACTGTTAGTCAAACCTTCCACAAGGTGAAGCTGAACCTCAACCACTAATGACCTCCTCTACTTACGTAGGCCTGTGGACTCCATGCGTGAAGTGGTGTTTACTGTATCTCCGAAAAGACAGTAGCGAGGCATCTTTTTCCCCACAACTCCCGCTGCGCAGGGTCCTACACACAAATTACACACACACACTTCTATCTCTTGGCAGCTTCATTTACTCTCAGCAGGACAGATGGTTTCAGTCTTCATCTTTTTACTTGTAACAAACTCTTTGATGCTGTAACAGTCTATAACACTTATATCTGAGTTTCTCAGAATAGAGCTGCTGGAAAATTAAAGGAAGCTTTTACACTTCCAGAGTCACTTTGTTAATATAAACCTTTATCACTACATTATACCCTGATGATCATAGAAATACTTGTTTTAATGCTTTAGACTAAAATGTACTGATGCTAAATTTTACATGAAGGCATTGATTACGATTTCCGTTACCTGAATGCACACCGATGCGGATCAACAGAGGGATTCCAGGCATGTGCTGCAACTCAAAAGTTCCTACGAATGAAAGGATGTCCAGGGCCATGTGGGCGATGTCCACTGCATGCCTGTTGCCATTGCGTTTAGGCAAACCTGATGCAACCATGTACGCGTCCCCTATTGTCTCAACCTGAGAGACACGAATGAATGGACAGAAATATTCACATCTATATGCGAGAACATAACACGGTGTAGTGCAGTAGGTGTACCTTATAGACATCATGGTGGTCGAGGATGCTGTCAAAGTTCTTGTAGATGTTGTTGAGCATGTCGACCACCTCCATGGGGGTGCTGTAGTGGCAGAGGGTGGTGAATCCGACAATGTCACTGAAATAGATGGTCACCTCCTCAAACAGCTCTGGCTCCACTTTGCCCGTCTCCTTCAAAGAACGCACCACGGGGCTGAGGACACACGAAGACAACGATAAAGCATTATGTTTGGCGATGACCTAACTGGGGAGTTGTACAAGTAAATTCTACACAGATAAACTAAGGAATAAATCAATAAAAGTGGGTTCTTCTTTAAAAACAATATGCTGTTTTCAACCACGTTCTACAGCAGAAATGAGTCAAACCCAGGAAGCAGCATAAAGTTGAGGCGATCAGCTCTGTCCCTCTCAGCTTTGTACAGAGACGTCCTCTCCTCCACAAGACGCTCCAGAGTCCTCGAGTACATCTGCAGGCGACGAATCAGGTTGTCCATGTATGTCTCAGTGGCTTGGTTGTGTAGATTACTGTGCAAGATGAAATTTAGTAGTAATCAACAATAACATTTGACTTTGTGTTAGATTACAGAAAAGATATAAGGTCACGTTAGGAATGTGTAGAAATGACGTACCTGAAAATCTTACCCAGAGTTACCTCTATTTTCTTAAAATCTGGTCTCCGCTCCGGTTCTTCATCCCAGCAGTTTTTGATGAGCATGTACAGCTGTTAACACACACATCCAGAAACAGTGCATCGTCTTTTTAATTTAACTTTGGTAGAAACAGCTTTTCTTTTTAACCCCTGGTGTTCAGAGCAAATTACTATACCAGCAAATGTCCTCCTCAGTGTTTGGTGGCCGCCTTACCTCAATCTCTCTCTCTGATGCACTGTCGAAGTTGAGATCAGGTCTGAAGATGCTCAGCCCGCTTGGATGCTGGATCCTATGAATCTTCTCTGAGGAATCAGAAAACAAGCCAAGCATAAGTTGAGCTGTGATCGCAAGCCTCAGGCATTACCATCCTGTCTAAATGTGAACTGTCTTGTTCTGACTCTGTCTGATTCTAGCTCAGTAAAACTATATTTAAAAATATACTTTTCCTTCTTATCAATGGACATTGATTATACCACAGAAACACTGTGTTTATGTTGTTGTTTATAACCGTATCCAGTATCACCTTCACAGTATCACTTTATTGCAGGACTCCACTGTGTGTATTATCCAGGCTTACCTGCAGGATCACGGCAGCACTGTGTATAGAACGGTGCTCGCCTCATAATAATCTCGTGAGCAATGATGGCATAGCTGTAGATGTCACCTTTTTGGGAGACCCCATTTTTACGAAGATGTTCTGGGGCCGTCCACAGGTCTGGGGGGAGAGGAGAGGTTGAACAGCTGGTATCAACTCTAACTTCTTAGGATCAAGTGTTAATCTCTGCGATGATGAAAAACTCAGTCTCACCTCTGCCTGGCTTCAGGATGGTGTGCCAGCCAAAGTCCGTGATTTTCACCACCATGCGGTTGTCGACCACACAGTTTGTGGATTTGAGCCGACCATGAACCGCAATATTACTGGAGTGAAGATATGACATCCCCTGAGGTGTGGAAATACATTTGATATTTAGATACAGTAAATAACAGTGAAGACAATCAAAAAAACATGAACACCCCCCCACTGGCAGAGGAACAAACTGAAAGATAAATACCTTTGCTATGTCATACATGACTGATATCTTAAACTCCATGTCCATGAAGGTGTCATCTGGGTAAGAAATTCCGTCATTCAGGATGTACTGGGAAAATAAAAAAAACAGACAATCACTTCACTGTTAATGCATAAATTACTAATGTCCTTAAAAAACGTCACTACCAGGAGGCTGCTGAGCTGCGTTACAAACATGTCAATTCAGACGTCAGTTGGAAACACGGAATCTAAACTGTAACCACAAGGTTTTTATAGTCTCATTAATTAATTGACTGTAGCGATATTAAATATGCCATTTTGACAAAAATTATAATTTTCTCCCACATTTGAGTCAATTCCTTTTTGAAAACGTGGATCTTACCCTGAGGGAGCCCCTCTGACAAAGCTCAAACACCCCAAACACACCGTACTCAAATTTCACAGTGCCGTAGAACTTAGTCAGGTTGTAGTAGTCGATACGCAGCAGCTGAAACATAAAGGATGAAGTGAAAGGAAGGGTGGGGGACGGGGGGGGGTTAAGATCATCATAAGTGGGCTTGATCTTATGGTCACAAACTGATGGCGGGACATTCTCCTTCTGGATTATTTGTTTGACAGCAGAAATCATGGCTCCATCAGCAGCCCCACCTACCACCACCACGTTTAACGGTTGGTGTGACGTTCTTTTAATGAAACGCTGAGATAGTTTTACACCCGATGTAACAGCACACACACTTTCAGAGTAAAACTTTTGTCTCATAGGTCTTAGGGAAAATCAAGATGTTGATGAGACAAGTTTTATGTTCTTTCTGGTCAGCAGTGGTTTTCACATTGAAGCTACTTTCTCTTTCTTACAGATGAATCATTAAGACTGACTTTAACTGAGAGAATAGAGGCCTGTAGTTCTTTAGAAGTTGTTCTGGGTTATTTTATAACTTCCTAGTGTAATCTTGGTAGGGGTGCCACTACTGAGAAGGTTCACCTCCGCAGTTCCTCTTAGAAATGGCTTTGTATTCCTTTCCAGACTAATAATAATAATAATATAATAATTTATTGATCCCCTTGAGGAAATTGTTGTTTGGACAGCTGCTAGACCTGTGTCAGCGCTACTACAGGGTGTCGGTTTCTTGTCCAAGGACACCTCGACATGTAACCTGGTGGTACCGGGAATCGAACTCGCTCACCCTTGGGTTTGAAGACGACTGCTCTACTCACTGAGCTATCATGCCGCCCCATGACTTTAGTTAGATCACATAAAAATACTTTGATGACAAAGAGAATGTAAAATGTAAATGTAAAATCTGTAATTCAGACTAAACTGCAGGGACACTTTGTACTTTTTAGTTATTTCAATTTAACCACATTAATAAAAGAGTAAACAGTGTTCAATGCACAGAGGCATCTTACGGTGTTAAGTTCAATTCTCTGGTCCTCTGTGAAATCACCATCTGTGTTGAGCTCTTTCAAGATGACAGGCTGAAAAATACAGAGAAGCAAAATACTCATAAACATAAGAAATTACAGTTTCTTTCTCTTTCTCCTAAATAATGAGTAATACAGATATTTGGAAATTGGTACCTTCTTGTCATAGCATCCTCGATGAGTGTAGTATGTGCTGTCCCTCCTCTTATCATCATCTATCTGTTACACACGCGCACACACACACACACACACACACACTCAATGAACATTAAAATGCTCAATGACCATACTGCAGAGAGACAAACAGTATTTAACTTAACATTATGTTGCTTTATACTTCCAGTTTGTCATCCTTTTAAATATGTAATGCACTCTATATAGCGCTATTACTCTAACTTTACTTTGCTTGGCAGACGCTTTTATCCAAAGCGACTTACAAGGAGCTAGCGCTGGGTGTCTGGCTCAGGGACACACCTGGTCAGACGGGGTTCGAACCCCCAACCTTCTGAATCCCAGTCTGACGCCTAACCCATTGATCTACCAGGCCGCATTATTATGAGTAGACCTGTTTATTACATTGAGGTGCGTTACCTTCAGAGAAACCTCTTTCTCGTTCAGTGGGCCTATCAGGTGCGGGTCAATGTGGGACCACCTCTTCTGCATAAGACGCTCTTTCCTGTTCTGCCTATAACGATTCATACAAATGCAGCAAATGCATACAGGAGACAATTAGCACACATCACAAATGGACACTCACCAAAAGTAAGCTGGTCTTTCTGCTGTATGATTTATTGTTCCAGCATAAAAAACATCTAGTCACTGTTTAGAGATTACAGTCTCTGGAGTGTGAAAAGATGAATGACCTCATCTTCCCCTACAGATAATTTTTTAATCTAGGAAAACAAGTGAGAAGAATGCTTCCATCTAAACACTATATAGATGTACTTATATTGATCTAAACACATAGAAAGCAACTTAAAAACAGTGAAGTCAATTATAGCATATAGCACGTGTAACACTGCTGTTTACCTGAAGAAGATGAGAGCGATGGCCGTCACTACAACAACACTTAGACTCAGAACAATCAGAATGACATCCTGCAAATTTACAACTATATGCAAACAGACACACACATGGTAGAAAAATATAATTTACAGTGTTAATTGGAGTATAAACCTCTCTATTTGTATCATAACTCAATACTTACAAACAAAAACTACAAGAAACCTTGGACCTGATGTTCAGTTACAGTATCTACCTTCTCATCAATTTGTGTGAATTACCGTTAGGATTTGCCGGCACATCCAAAGGTAAGTGACCACCTTTCCATGGCAGCGCTGGATTTTCTATTGGTATGGTTGCATTTCGGGATGTGTCAAAGACACAAAGGATTTCATACTAAGGAAACAAAAAATGAACAAATGCTTCTCCTTCTGCTGAATATTTAAAGAAGTGAAAAAAAACTGTTTACAAAGTGATGGAAAATTGCTGAATGGTCAGTAGGCCCACCTCGCCAGTGACAGCTGACGTGTAGAAAATAGAGAAGTTTACATCTCTGTCACCATATTCATCAAGCACATAGTGTCCTCCAATACCTGCTTGTTGTAAACACAGAAAAACCATAGACACATGAAAAAACTAAAATTCAGAGACATATATATATATATATATATATATATATATATATATATATATCACTGTCCTAGATTACCGAACTAAAGCATGTCTTTTTTATTATTTTATTGTTACACTAAGGTGATAAATGGCCAATGTTTAACTGAAAAATAGAGAGCAACTAAATGCTCACAATAGTTGTGCTAAAAACTATAAAACTAACTCTCAACACCACTATCTGAACAAATGAACGGTAAGTGGTACTATTCATAACCTGTGTGTTTGTAAAGAATTACCTGATGGAAAACTTCATCGGGGTATTTGTGTGCTTTTACAGTACGTAATACTGTAATCTGTACTATTGAAAAAAATCTTTCTTAGCGGTACTTGATTTTGGTTGCTGCATCTATCACACCACTCTTTCCAATGCAGGATAAGCCTCGTGATTATCTGGGTATGGTTAGTGTTTGTTAAATGTCTTTTGCGATGCGATTCTGCCCAACACCTCATTGTTAACCTACTTTTAAAGCTGTGTAATTATACGTACCGTAAAAGGAGGCGTTAGCAAATGGGTTGAACGTTCGAGGGGATTCCTCGTGAGAGGATTCTTTGTTATGTTGCTTGCTGAGCATTGTCTCTCTGAGCATTTCCCCAAAATGCAGAGCCCAGTCATGATACCCAGCCACATAGTCATTTATCTGCCCGTGAGATTCAGAGAGAGAAACAGAGTAACTCCAGAACTGCTCGTCTATCAAGTGATATTTAGGTGTTCACATCACTCACCGTGCCGTTGTATGAGTTAGAGACATAGCTATAGTTTCTCTGTGGGAGAGTTATCACCAGCACGTTCTCCATCCCCTCACTGGACGTCGTATTACTGTAATACTCAGGGCTGAAACAAGGTATGATGAAGTCACATATCTGAGCGTATACTCTGATTTCTCATTCACGCTTAAAAGGCTCATGAAGTTTCATCATGGCCAGGCTTACTTGTAAAGGTCGAGAAGAATGAATACGATATCCTCATGTATGTGGCCCACTTTCTCCTTTAGTGCAACAATGTCGGCAACACCTCCACATAAGATGACAACTGAGAGAGAGAAATAAATGAATGCATTTTACAAACCTTTTTTTACACTACCAGGACATAAAAATGAGAGAGCTGAATTACAACTCACTGTTGCTGAGTCGCGTCTTGGCAGTAAGTGCATCCTTCAGTTCTATCTCTCCACGTAATATCTTTCTTTTGGTGTTTGAGGCAAAGCTCGCAGATGGTGCTTCCATCGCATTGATGTACCTGTTACAAAAGCAAGAAGATGAAACAAAAGATGCTGGGGAGCCAAATACACCTTATTGAGTAACTCAATCGACCTGCAGGTGCTGTCTTACCAGAAACAGTCATCGGGTGCAGTCCCGGACCTCTTGTAAACAAAGACGTACTTCCAAACCTCCTTAAATAGCAACTCTTTCTTCATGAAGTTCACAAGGAAGTCTGAGATCTTGCGTGCTGGAGGTAGAATTCGCGTCAGTTTGGGCTTATAGTCACATGACAGGCCAAAGCTCCCAGCGGAAATTATGGGAATGCTCAGACTAAAGCCAATATTTTCACTGAGGGGAAAAAGTCAAAGATCAGTCAGTTGTTAAGAGTGCATTGATGATTTTAAAAGAAACGTGGTAGTACTCACTCCACCAACTGGAAGGTGCCAAAAGTACAAGAAGGCCCCAGCATGATGCATCCAACTTCACCCTTTTCCTGCAGAAAGTTTGTGAAACCACAGCAAAGCTTCAGGTCCCATAATAAATTATTAAACAAAAGATTTTTTTGCTCCCTTTTTTTCTTAAGCTCGTTTCTAGCAGTGCTTCAGTTTCTAATTTCTATTTGTGCCTGAAATTGAAGGCACTATTATAAAATATTTGTACCTCTGCCTTCTCCTACTTACTATGGCAACTAATGCAGTGAGGATATTGTCTGTGCAAAAGTTAATCATTAACTGACTGACTTACTTTTACTGTTGACATTTAAGATAAATGACATTTTATTGACATTTCTCATAGCATATGAGACTTTCAGGTATCCTGGAAATACGAAGTAGTTTATTTATACTTTTGTTTTTATTGTAAGGGTTATTTTTATTATATCCTATTAAGTAATCTAGGGATAATAATTTATTCCCCTCTGTATAAAACCACAAAAGGAGAAGTTGTGGTTGCTGCATCAATCCCTAGAATACCTTTACTATTACAGAATTTTAAAAGAAATAGATTTACACTAAGAGACAAAAGACAACAAAGTGCCTAGGTAGTTTAGAGGCCTCCTCGCCTACAGCATTTTAACACCCTTGATCACAGTGAGCTAAAAGAACGCACTAATAGAAGTACTAATCTCCTCTTCTGACATCATTAGACCACACTCACATGCAGTGTCTTCAGTATTGCCACTCCCTCACATGCACTGCTTCCACAGCCCGGCCGGTTGTACACGCTGGTGTTGAATCCACTGAAGTTAGCCCTCAAAGTGAAATTTAAATCTATGAAGCAGGTAAAGGTGGGTCATGGTTACTTTCCCAAAAAATGTATTTACAGCAACAGCAGCTCGAGAACAAAGAGAAAGAAAAGAGAAAGGATTTTTAATCAACAATAAGAGCTTAGGACCCTTATTAAAGCTAAATATGATTAAACGGCAGCCTGGTAGCTCGATGGGACAGGCACCGCACTAGGATGCAGAAGGTGGTGGGATTGAATCCCAGCTCAGACTAACATACCAGGTTTGTCCTTGAACAAGACACTGGCGCTTTGATAAGTAAAGTAAACATGTGTACAAACCAACACCTCCACAACTATGTGACCAATAACTTTATTTTATTTGAGTGATGTAGACGATGCTACAATGCCAAATATGTTATTGGACCAAAATGCTTCTTTTGTGAGGGCGTTTTTGACATAGTTTATCGTTTTCAGCTATGTGTTAGCTTGCCTGAGTAAAAACACTCATGTCAGCTAGTTAGCATGTGCCTGTGGTCCGACATTTAGAAACAAATCAATAAAACTACTTACTGTTGTCATGGGGGCATCTCTATCCTAACGACTTTCCAACTATCTGGATTGTGAAATATAAATCTAACTGAATGCTAAAATGTAACTTTAGCCCCTTCGAAAACATTTCCTGTCCGTGTGACGTGCTTGGCTAACTTTAATTGGTGGGCCGCCATCTTTGTTTTCAGCCAGAAGCTGGAGGCCGTCGTCTGACTCTTCAAGGTAATTAATCCACCCACCGGCACAAACAATGCAGTATTTCCCGAATTAATTATTGGAATGACCGTTAAATAATCGACGTCTTTAGTCGGTTGTCTTGCTGCAAAATTAGCCTTTAGCACCGCCTGCTGAAAACGCACCTAACAGGAACTGTTCGTTAACGTTCATTGTCTGGAGGGCGATGATTTCATCATCACACACTCTGGAAACACATCTGGTATCGGGCTGCATGTGTTTGAAATACAGCCAAATCAACTGTGAAAGTCAAAGTCAAATCTAGCATAATCCACCACGTTATTTATGTTGAAAACATAATCTAATAGTGCATAAGATAAAAATCTGTAATATCTCAAAGCCATTAGGCCTTGTAACCTAATTTTTATTATAATTACCATTTATATTAGTCTTAGTTTTATTTATAACAGTGTGACGTCAAAACTCTTCTTACTCAAGATACAGACAGACTAGTGGTGTATTAATATAAATTATGATCTTGTATGCCTTTAGTATGTATCTATCATATCCAACCATTTGACATTTAATTAAAAATCACATTGCGTTCATCTGACATGTGTAATTTGCAGCTTATTTATGTTATTAGCTATATTTGCTGCTAGTATCCACATTTTCTGTAGGTTGTATTAAGTGTTATTATCTGTGTACTGTACAGGGGATCCACCTATCCATACCGTTATTGATGTTCTCCTGCCTGTCCTCTTCAATGGCTCGCTCCACTGCCGGCTTCACAAACTGCAGGCTCCACTCATAGTTTTTGTCCTCCAGCAGTACAACATTCATGGTGTATTTAGGGTTCGATAGTATACATTTATTCAGCAAATTATTGGCAACCGCTGCCATTATAAACACTCCCAGGTAAGGTAAACTGTGCAAGTTATACATTGTGATCCCACTTTTATATTTTTGTTCCACAGTTTCTACATGTCAGTTTCTATAATTCTGTTCCGATGATAAAAAGGCTGAAAGCTGGTTTTTATGGGTCCACCACAGCAGATCTTCTCCAACGACGACAGAAATCCACAAGTGAACTGTGCTCCTCGGTGACTAAGCAGCAGACGTCCGGCAGTCTCTTGATTTACTGTTTATAATCCAAATAACTCCAATTACATTTAGTGAATGAATGAGAAACATGAGAAAATGTGCCCCGAAGACCGAATGAAATGCCAATCACTACTGTCACGTAAGCCAGTGATCAATAAACCTCCACCTTGGCACAGGCTCATCTACCTGCCCTCCATATGTTAATGAACAACTGTCAAGCGTCAGTGTAGCAGAGGGAGGAGGAAAGACTCCCACGCCGCACCTGGAATGACGCCTTACTTGGAACTTACTGAGATCATAATTCATCTGGTTTGTAACACAAACTTTACACTTCCCTCTCCCACATTATATCTCCTCTCTGAATTAACATCAGGGAGCACTCACAAATCTCCATTTCTGTGGTGATCAGTTTGTCACTGACGTAGATGTGGGAATTAAGCTGTCATGACTTAAGAGACTGGTACCAAAGGAAAACAAAAGTTATGTACACAGAGAGATCACTTATATTTTGCTTTTATTAATGCAGTCTGTTATTTTCTGAATATGTTTTAGACGAAGTAGAGGCAGGGTATAGCTATAGCTTGCATGGTGAGATGTGCGAAGGTCACAGGAGGCTATAAAAGAGAAGGTGTAGAGCTCATAAACATCCTCTGCTATAAAAAAAGGTGGTTAAACATATCAATGTTTTGATCAAGCTGTTTTCTAACCAGTATCACCTCAGTTAAGAAAAGCAGCTTTAATCTTGTAATGTGCACTAAAATCAAATCATCATTTTTGACATATTCATAGTGTTGTCTGCTGGTAAAATTATATCAGCTCATGAGCATAGCTCTGAGCCATCTTTAGTTTGTGACCTGAATAAGTCAGTATTCAGTAGTTATCACACATGAACAGCCAGATTATCAAAGCAGCTTCAGGGTCACAATCAAAATGCTTCTGTTAAATGATACGGTGGTTATCTGTGTGTCCAGTGTGTGTAGCTAACCTCTCAATGCCGTGGAGCTACAGTGCTCACAAACACAGTGACATGTTCCGATACTGTGATAAATATGGCCACTGTGGTTTATTGTGAGTCAGTCTCACATTCTGTACGCTGTCCTGCTGCCATAAATATTTCAACATCTATTTGTAGACCTGGCGCAAAATTTCTCAATGGTTCCCAGAGGATGGATTATACCAACTCCAGTGATCCACTTTTCCTCTAGTGATACTGCTACATACTTGCATTTACTTCACAACTAGTTGTGAATAACTCCTGACTTGTGTTTTGAGATGACTTGTGTTGTGATTTGGCACTATATAAATAAAGTTAAATTGAATTCATCAGCCTATTAGTGAGTGGAAACGGAACAGTTTATAGATTTGTGATGGGACTAATGGAACTTTATCAGTATACTTTAAATAAACAACTAGAAATATTTAAATAAAACAAACATTTGGATTAACCTTCTCTGTCTGTTTTAACAAAGTGAATTTAGCATCAATCCATCCTCTTCATACGACATACACCTACTGTAATCCTATTGCCAGTCCTAAATCATACTGGTGTCAGACTCTTCCTTCATCCCTGTGACTGAACTCTGTCTTTCACACTGTTTTCTGACAAAACAGATTCATCGCTCAGAATTAAGAAATTTGTACCTGACTTATTTAACTTCAAAATAAAAGCTCTGTTGCTCACATGAAACCAATATGTCAAAGGTCACAAACACATGTTGCGTTCTGTTTTGTTTTCGTCAATAATTTGTTTAATAACAAAACCCAATACGTTATTAAGGTGTGGCTCAACCACACAAAACAAATGGCAAATATTCACATCTAGAGTATGCTCAACATTTCACTGGTGCTCCTGTGCGTCCACTACATGGTCACTTAACTTCCTGCCTGACTGCACCTCACAGGGTTGTAAACATCTTAAACAAACACACGTATTAATAATGCTGCAACAGAACGCTTGGCTTGAGGCACACAGCCTTTTAGTCACTTCACCCCTTTGAAGACAGCTGTGTCCACACTCTGAAGGACTAAAGGAGGCCATCGATGTTAATCTGCATCTACCCCCTTGCAAAGGTCTGCCTTTAAAGTAGCTTTAACACTGCTCATGGGTGAATCGCCTCCTCCTTTCACTCAATTCATTCATGTGATGTGCAATTTATTATTTATGGTCAGTGCAGCCACATAATAATACTCTCGGTATAATATTATCCGTATGGTAAGTGTATTATAAGTAGGTGTTTTGACTTTTATTTGTATTGATAGTCTCACAGTTGACTCGGAAACAATACAGGAATTTTCATTTTAACTGCTAAAGCTGAAAACAGAAAGTGACAAACATCGGGTTTTCTTTTCTTACATTTTTCGACTTCTATAAGACTTTCCTTATATTGACATCACATCAATAAGACTGTGCTGGGAGTTAAGAAAACACTGGAATGGGGGTCAAAGTCAGGTAAAGAGTCATGCTCATAAGAAGAAGCTAATGATTAGTCTGATAATCATTAGTCAATAATTACTCTAATGCGTCCCTCTGTCCTCCTTTCTTTTTTCATGGAACATATTTATTTGCAGCTGATTAATAAATCACACATTTATGTAACTAAAGTATCTTGTTGATCATATTGTTTGGTGAAAAACAAAATATAACCTACTTCAGCCAAGATAACACACATGCTCTTAGTAGTTTATGACGGGTAAAAACATAAGTGATTTATGGTGCCAGTATTAAACAACTATTGCAAACCAAACAAGGTGGTTATTTTTCATCACTTTACTCAAGATTTTTTGTCTGTCAGCTGCAAAACTGCAACTTTTCTAATTTTATACATCAACATAGCTCGATCACTAAACACAGTTAATCCGTGAATAAACGTAAATGTAGGTTATAAGATGTTAAATCGTTCAGTCATTCTCACATGCTGCCCTCTTGTGGATCCAATGAGATCCAGCAGCAAAGACAGTACTACCCTAAACAGTAGTGATGATTGATTTGTTAAATACATTTACATGAAATTTAATACACTTAGTTTTAAAGTACTTGGATATTACCCTGCATGATCTTGTGATTTAAATCCCTAATTTATTCTCATTGGCTGTCTGTCAGACAAAGTGGCATTACTGAGATTAATACTGTGTTACTGCACTGAGCATGATGTGACAGTGGAGGGACTGCTTTGCTGTAGTCAGTGATGTTTTACCTCTGTATAATTTCTCTGTCTTCACTCCAGCTACCTACTGCAGTTACTGGTTAACAGATTGTCTCTTAGTGAATTGTGCTGGGACATTTTAGCTTTAAGTCGACATCTGTTTCCACAGTCATGATGTGAACTCTGCATGTACAGTACACTATGTTGTTCTCAGCTACAGTTAGTAAACAACATCTAGACTTTATGTGATTGAAGCATGAAGAAGTGAGAAAACCATAAAACCTTACTGAATTGGTTGGTACCCTCACCTCAGAGAATCTCTGTTCCTCCTGCAAAGTGTTGACCTTAGCAGCTCTTTTGTCATGCACGCCTGCAGCCTTTGTTTGCAACAGGATAAAACATTGTTTTATGGTAGTGGTTTCTATTGTGTCACATTCACAAATGAATTCTTATTCTGCCATCAAAACATACATATTAAAGGAAACACTGAACAGTTTTGGCTGATAATAATCTTACTCAGTCCTAACATTCACGAGCTAATATAGATTCAAGATTCAAAAGACTTTATTAATCCCAGGGGGAAATAAATAAAAGCTAAGAGAAAACTGGAGCCATATACTCGACATTATTGAGAAATATAAAAAAAACTTAATATTTGGATCAAAAGCTCCAAAATGTTTGTTTAAGTCACTTAGACCCAGAGTCGTCTCTATTTCCTGAGGAGACTCAGGTCTTTTAATGTCTGCAGCACCATGCTGCGGATGTTTTA
>JAUMHF010000025.1:16265942-16319488 GCA_032359275.1 Microctenopoma steveboyesi | reverse complement strand
GCGGCTGTATTCATGGCAAACAATTTCCCTCTGGGATTAATAAAGTGTTTTGAATCTTGAATCTTGAATCTTGAATTAATATTTTTAGCACGTAGCATATTTGTAGTATTATTTAAGGGTCGCTCCCTTTCCATGGGCTCCTCACCTGTAGGAGGGGTCAAGGAGGTTGGGTGCTGTGTGACTTGGTCATTGGCTGGAAGTGTAGGCCTTAAAGCAAAGCTGGCTCTGGAGACATGGCCTGGAGACAGACCCTGGTGAGGCATTCCAGGCATGTCACACCAGGAGGAGTCCCCAGGAAAGACCTAGGACACTCTGGAGAGACTAAGTCGCTTGGTTGGCCTGGGAACTCATCACGATTCCCACGGACTAGCTGGAAGGAGCCAGGGAGAGGGAGGTCTCGGTAAATCTTGCTAAACTAAATAATGAAGCATTTTAACACAATATATAATTGTTTACAGAATAGTTTTCTGTATTCTCGTGCAGTATTTCCACACAAAAACTGTGAAAAATAACCAGAAGGAACTGAACGTGTTTTGGCGTGTGCTGCTCAGTGCTGACACCAGGCGGCTAGATTCTGTAATAGCACACTGACATGTGCCTGCACACTTTCCAGCCAAACTTTCACGATAAACATTGTATGAACTATCAGATACACAAAGAACATTAAGAGATGTTTTACTGTTTCTATTAAACTGATCTCTTAGCAACTAATGGTGACACTGTTTTACAGATTTCTTATGACGATGATGATGATCGTGTGCGCATGCTCAGTTGGTAGCTGGTTAGGTATACCCAGCTAGAACATGTAGTCTAAATATTTATAAATTATATTTCAGCTAATGTGTCTGTAACTAAGCCCCAACATTTAGAGAGGGCAGAATGGGTCCATACAAAGCTGTGTCAGAGGAAAGGTTGAAATGATAAAAAGTCATACTTTTGACTTTCAGCCTTGTATAGTCCTGCTCCTGTTCCTCCACAGAGTCTTCCTCCACAGTGCTGTAATATCTTCTCTTGCCATTGATCAATAGGATAATTCTCTTCTCTTGCCATTGATCAATAAGATAATTCTCCGCTCTGATGGCGGCTGTTTACACCACACGCCCCCAGGTGCTTGTGGACAGAATCCATCACTTGTTCTGTAGGTAAAAGGTCAGCTCTTAGCCGAGTGGCAGGCCCCGCCCCCGTGGTGACGTCGACCCCCGTAGCCACCTGTGATTGGCTGCCGGGTAAGTTACAGTCAATGCCCACCGTAGCTGTAGAGCTGCAAAAAACCCGACATGCTGTTTGTGGAAGTGTGAGCTGAAGTGTTTTCATCAAGCCGAGCAGAACCGAGCCGAGCCGAGCTGAGCTGAGCCAGCTGGACTGTGCACTCCAAGAAGAAGAAGAAAAATACGCGGCTGTCAGCTCGCATTGGAAAAGCTTGGAAACAACAACCTCGAAGCCAGTTTGATTTGTTGTTATATTTCAGCTGATCGCTCCCATTCATTCTCAATCTTATGTGTATTTTTCCTATGTGGGGGGGCTTTGCACGGTGGGTGGGCCTGTCACACTTGAAGTCAAGAGTGCAATCTGCAAAGAAGAAAAAGCTGCAATCGGGGGAAGTAATGGAGAAACCGAACGGCTTCTCGTCGGACCGAAACACCCTCTGCCTGTTTGACGTGGACGGAACTTTGACGCGACCCAGAGAGGTGAGCTCCCGCCGACTGTTGATGGCTGAGTGTCAGCTCCGTGCACATCTGCAGCTCCTCTGCTACCAGGGGAGCACACTCTGTTCTCTTTGGCCCGAAACGCTCCCTCTCGCACCGTTTCTTATTTCTAAGCCCTTCCTCCTTCCTTCAGCCTGTAACTGTTCACCCTGCAGAGCTGTGGCATGTGGAGCAGTCACGTACGTAATCTGGTGACACACATCCTGCTTATAGAGGCATGGAAACTGTCATGACAGCGTCAACACACACACACAGCACCCCACACTTTGTGCTTTGGCAGAGCACATGCATGGGGGTGCAGATCATGATGCCAGATCTTACATAATGCAGTCTCCCTTGTTGTTTTCTCTTCCATATGGTAAAAATTAGAGAAGAGTTTACAGCACCATAAAAGCTGACTCTGACTCCGTATCTGTTGTGTCATATCTGTGCAAACCAGCTTCAACCACTCACTGCAACACACACACTTAGCTTTTTAACTGTGGTACGAATGAGTGCACGTTCATGAATGCGTGTCTTTGTGGGGGGGGACTCTACCAGTTGACACACAGTGACCACATTTCCTGTGTTCTGCAGAAAATCGATCCGCAGCTGGACGTTTTCTTCCAGAGACTGAGGAGGAAAGTGAAGATCGGCATCGTGGGAGGGTCGGACTACTCCAAGATAGCGGAGCAGCTGGGAGAGGGGGATGATGGTGAGCAGATCCCTTCAGGTCCAAGAACGTTTTATTGTAACTTCTACTCGATTTGGCACCAGTTCACTGAAAAGAGGCGCAGAAAGAGATTTCATTCATATTACCTGATAACACAACATCCATCTAACAGCATTAGAGACCTGCAATAAAAGGCGGGGAGTTAGAGAATCATTATCCTCCTTATCTGTCTTAAGCTGAATATCGGTTTTTAATATGTTGCCAGTGTGTTGATATGAATTTGCACGAGCCGCGCTTCACCAAATCAACACACTAAAGCCAGTTTGTTTCACTTTATTAAACTGCGGCTCCCAAACCTTCTGCTGAATTATTCTGCAGCATCCAGGCTGTAAACCTGTTAGTGAGCAGATATTGGGATGCAGCTGAGGTGCTGTTTATCTACTTCTACTCTCACTTCACTACAGTTCAGGAAGCAGATAAATGGGATCCTACTTTGCAGATGCAGGTTGTTGATGTTATCGGGCCTGAAGTGGTTAAAATTAGCCTCACGTTTAACCGGCTCTACTAGTTACGCTCCAAACACCATATTGCTAGGTAATAAAGACTATTTGCTTCTGCCATCCCTGGCCTGAAAATGCCAAGTGTGCCAGAGGTGAATCTTTTCATACTGCATGATGCACACAACAACAGCTGATGCTGGAGTGTCTGAGAACAGATGACACATACACCTGAGGAGCGAATTACAGTGCGAGCTGTTCTGTGCTTCTCTGTTAGATGACTTTATGTTTCATGTTCCCTGCTCTTTCATTTAACTCGATGTGTAAGCGCAGAGAAACACCTGGTAACGCCTTCATGTTTCCTCCTTTGCAGTGATACATAAGTTTGATTATGTATTTGCTGAGAACGGAACAGTTCAGTACAAAGATGGCAAACTCCTGTCAAAACATGTAAGTACACACACACACACACTCACGTTCTCATCCATTCGTTATTTATCAGAACAATGTGCATGTACTGCATTTGTGTCTCTCCTTCAGAGCTGAATGTTTGGTTGTTCCGCTATTTTACAAACTGCATGGAAAGGAAGCAAAATGCTTCAAGCTACATGCGACTCCATGACTTACTTTCCTTCATTTCAACCAAATAAGTTTCAGTCAGATTCAGAGCTTAGTCTTCTTTATAATGAAGTGCATTTCCATACTGGCCAGGCCATCCAGAACCAGATCGGGGAGGAGCTGCTGCAGGACCTGATTAACTTCTGCCTCAGATACATGGGGCTCATCAAGCTGCCAAAGAAAAGGTGAGATTTTCGTGTGTGCTCCTTCACACACACACACACACACAATCAGGGGAAAGTCACAGTTCACTGTTATGAGACGTTGACCTGTGGAGCTCAAAACACTTGCAAAGATCTTCAGATGAAAGACAGGACACAGCCTGTAGAGATTCTCACTACTAACCATAACTTAATTAAGTAAAGCTGACTATCTCCCATGACTTTATTATCTATGACATGTTAACAATTTACCGGGACATAAAGAAGAAGAAAGACAAATCTCGCACATTGTATCTGGTGGTGGGAGATACTGGGCACGAAACACTCCCAGAACCACACCACGGACTGACAAGGGAGTGAGATACTGACATCTGCCCATGTGTTTATCTCTAGTCCATCAGTTACTTAACCCTCCAGGTGGACACACACACACCTTTGACCTGCCAAATCTCTTTTTTTAGCATTGACACACTGAAAAAGAAAAAAAGATAAGACACCCTGCTCAGCGTGTCTTCGTCTTCTAGAAACACACTGCATTGTGTGTTAGGGTTTCTGGGCCAGTTAACCATGCCTCCGTGTTATCCGTGCCTGCAGGGGGACATTCATCGAGTTCAGGAATGGAATGCTCAACATTTCCCCCATCGGGCGGAGCTGCACGCCAGAGGAGCGCATCGAGTTCTCTGAGATCGACAAGGTGAATATTGATGACGTCATGTGTAACTGGTCACCAGGCGTCCCACACGTGTGATCGTTATTCATGGTTATGATATGTGAAAGTTAAAGCTGTTAGGTTTGTCAAACAGTTCAGGGGCCAATTATTACACACAAGTCCCTGACAGTCAGCGTGAAGCACCTCTTTGTCTCAGTCTCTGTTCCATAAAATGTGCCTAATTAGACAGACGGAGACAGAGGACAAACAATGTTAATCTTTGAGGACAGCTTAACAGGCTGCCCCATTGATGGTTCACAGAACCGGGCGATTTGGAGGCAGCATAGGAGGAGAGGGTGCAGCACTTCAGCAAACTGCAAAATGCATACAGCTGCATTCATGCGTTAAATAACGAGCAGTAAAAAAAGCGTAAGGTGTAAATGTTAAATTACAGTTTCTGAGAATACCAGTTAATAATTGTGACACAGAGGTACATCAACACACTTCCAGGGTGTGCAGTAACAAGGCCTTGAGCTGATGTATAACACGTTTTCTCCACAGAGGGAGAAGATCAGGGAGAAATTTGTCGCTGCCCTGAAGGAGGAGTTCGCGGGGAAAGGACTGCGGTTCACAAAAGGTGAGAAAACTGAAAGCTGGAAACAGTAAGTGACCACAGGGAGAAATATTCCAGCCTGTGTTACGTTTTAAGCGTTCGTGAAAAAGAGCCAGCGGTGACTGGTCTCAAGTTGGATGGCAGATGAGTTATCTCCTTATTGCCAGCAGAGAGAGAGAGGAACAGCCAGCTGTGTGCCAGCACACTGCTGGCGTCAGGACGCTCTGTGATCACGCGTTTGTTTCCTAGAAGACTCGAATCTGTGTCGCTGACCCAGAGTTAAATCCACTGTGGTCGGTGTGCAGTGGCTTCTGTTAAGTCCAGTTCAGTGCAAACCCTCGTGATCTGACCTGTAACGGTGTCTTAGTGTGAGAAACGACAAACATTAATATTCTGTTTCCCTGTTGTTCAGTGTGTCTGTTTGTGATCGCTTATCTCAGTTAGTAAAGAACAACACTCTGACTCACGGCTGTGATTTGTGGAGAACCTTGTGCTGGACATTGGCGCTCTCTAGTTAACGATTACACACACACACTGTTGCCTCTTTGCCCAGTAAGGTGAATCAGACACTTGCTGTTTGCTTACGTGCTCGAGGAGGTGTGAGCCTCCGCGGATGACGCGTGTGGGCCACCTGAGTTCAGACAAACAGACTTGTTTTTCCTGCTGTTCACAGTGGGTTTTAAGAATGATTTGTGTGCCTTCCTGAGTGTTTACTGTTAGCTGACAGGGCTGCAGTGTGCAGGTGTGTTATCAGTCTGCTCTGAATGTACAGCACATGGGAGACCAATGCTGCGAGGTTCAACCTATTATCCTATAGGATTGGTTGTTTCTTCAGCACAGAAACAATCCTGTGCACATGACAATAAAAGCTTTGATTCTGCGGTCTTAGTGGAGCAAACCCAATGAGATTTTCTCTTAGTGGAGATGTGCACATAAACAGGAATTCCTGCACAGATACTACGACAAAGGACGTTTTACAGATTACCTGGACAATGGAAGCCACCTTTGACTTAAAATAAATGAATAATCTATAAATGTCTGAGGTCTGATCGCAGCTCAGCCTCCGTGTTGGATCGTATCCCTTAATCACTGCAGCAGGTTGTGTAATTGTTTGAGTTCTTGTCGGGTGTGATCTCACATGCTTATCTCTGCAGCTCTGCTTTGTCTGGACTCAGGGGTGAAGAAAGCAGGCGCAGGGTGTGGGGGGGTGGGGTGGCTTCAATGCGGCTCAAGCATTGCATTGTTTATAGTCTGGGGTAGAAGGTGCTGGGGTGGAGCCGTGTGGGGGTGTGTGAGGGAAGCGGCTCTCTGATTGGCTGGCTGCTGCTCAGCTGTCTGCCTTTGTTATTGGCGCCTGAGCTGAGACACTGGGCAGTGAAAAGAATTGAAAGGTAGAAAAGGGGGTGAGGGTGATGGAGCCCCAGGAGTATACAGGTTACTGCAGAATGTTGACTGAGCTTCTTCTGTCTGCTGCCTGGTGTCAGGAGCGTCGGGTGTGTCTCTGCGCCACGTGCTTCCCTCAGTGTGGACACGGTTTGTTCTGCAGCGCTGAGCACAGCTTCGGGAGCTGTTTCGTGTAAACACAGTGAAAGTATTTAGCAGCATGTGGCCGGTGCTGGTTTTAAGTATTACAGGGTAACGTTATTGCATTTTTATCTGTGAAATCATAACCCTGAATCACTATATAGTCACTAATGTTTAACAGTGAGTCCTACTGACAGATTTAAATCCGCAGCAAGGCCACAATAACCTGACGCAACTGTTATGTTGCGATGATCAGTAATGAGGTGTGGCCCACTTGTCTGATGATGGTTTAACGTGCTGAGCTCTTTGCATCTAGATGTTTGTACATGTGCTACATGGCAGACTGACAGTAGCGTTAACCATAATAATTAATAAATATTCTTGTTATTGTCTTTTAATAATTAAAGACTTAAGGATTAACCTCCAACCGTTCTGGTCCCAGGTGGTCTCATCAGCTTTGACATTTTTCCGGAGGGCTGGGACAAAAGACTATGTCTAGAGTCGCTGGAGAGTGAAGGCCTGGACACCATCTACTTCTTTGGGAACGAGACCTCAGACGTGAGTTCATATCTTGTAATATGTTCAAAACAAAGCATGTTGTCTGACTGTACGTACATACAGTGCACGTGGAATAAAAATGACGTGATTTCTGTTAAAAGTTCTTTGTTACCTGTGCAGTAAAAACACGCGTTCAGTTAGATACAACAGGCCATCAAGTGTTTGTCAGGGTCAGGGGTTAGAGTTCAAAGGTCGTGGCTGTGTAAGAATGTGGATGTGCTTTTGTCTCACAGGAAAAGAGAAGAGAACAAGGAAAATCCATCTGCGTTTGTCAGTTCGTGCACCGATTTATCATTTTACCTGTTCTCTCTCTGCAGGGAGGAAATGACTATGAAATTTTCAACGACCCACGGACCATCGGCTACACAGTCTACTGCCCCGAAGACACAGCCAGGCTCTGCCAGGAACTTTTCTTTGATGCTGCTCCACGCGAGTCCTGACGCAGTGAACTGCCCCCACTCCCACCTGAACTCCCGGCGTTGGGCCCCGGCTGTCACAACCAGCACTTTGAGCCCAGACTGTCAAAGATGCCTCTTCTCATTCCCTCCATATTATTAATATCACAGCAGAAGGGTTTTTGCATTTAGTCCAGTAACCCCCCGATTTTTTTAATGGACGAAACTGAGCAACTGTTACATTTTAATGTGCGTTGATACTGTGCCAAGACGACATTTAGAGAGATTATTAAAGATCCTGCGGTGCTGACAGTTAATCCTTCAGATACTTCTTAATTAATACTTCTGATGTTTTGTGCTAATGTGATTTTATACCCGTATGGTGTATTGGTGTAATGAAGTTAAACACTAAGAATGAAAGAGAGATAAACAGGTGATTTTCCTTGTTGTTTAGTGAGACCATCCTAAAAGTGAGGCGCAGTATGACACGTCAGAGGCGACGTGGACCCTTCTTTCTCTTTTGTTGAGTTGAGAAGATGTGAATCATTCCAGGAGCTTTTATGTCTCTACGATGCTCTGAAGTGGACGGAGATTCTAATGGTTTTAACGAAGCCCAAATGTCTGTTTTAACCTCACACAGAATCTAGCATGCATTGCTTGTTTTGCTTTTTTAGGTCCTTTAAATTCACTAAAGTGAAGATTTATCAGATTTATATTTAAAGGTGAGCATCTGTGATTCAATGAATTCATTTTAACCAGTGAATGAAGCTACTGTGACTGTGTCACTCTGCAAACGTGTCCGTCAGTACGACATGTTTAATGTAAAATATTTTTACAAACGGCACCATGGCCTGCACGCTGTTTACTGGGGGAAATATTAGTGCTTATTGCCTCATTTCTTGTTGCTAATTTCTTATTTCAGATTTATGCTAGAAGGGTTTTGTTTAGAAAAATAATGCCTCTTCATCATGGTCATTATTTTGAAAGGCAGAGACAGGAACTGCATTGTAAACACTCCTGAAGCGTGAACGGTGCATAATGACCTACTGATGCTTACTGGGATGTTTTTTTCAGTCAATTCTGGGTAAAAAACACATTTTCTGTCATTTAATTGCAATAAATGTTTTCATTCCTTTCACTGTCGTCAGCTTTCCAGAGTTGTTCTTTACCACATGGACTTTGACCACAGACGTGTCTATTTTACAGGTTCACAGAAAAACACATTATCATCAGACGGCTGCAGGTTCCCAGTCTGTCTTTTTAATTTTACCACTGGCAGTCTCCAGGCTGTTTTTCATGCACACACAGGTTCTTTGATGGTGACATCTTCTAGTTGCCCGGTGACCCGTGATCCAATAATTTACTGTGAGGTGGAGCAGTCACAGGTGAATGAAACAAGGAGTCAATAAACTGATATGTTCAAAAGAAACATGCAAACTCTCTGAGCCAGAAACTCTAAGGCTAAATTTGCCTAACGTGGTTTGTGTGGTGTCTGCAACCCTGTTTGTGTTTAGACAAGCAAAAACCGGTTGGTCCACAGTAACAATGCTGCTCTGGACTCAGTATTTATGAAAAACGCTTCATTGAACACCAAACATGAAACTTAAAAGCAGACAGTGCAGTGGCAGCACTTGTTGAGTTGCAGGACGTGTTCATTTCCTGACCTCACTGCTTTTCTTGGCAACAGGTGGCAGAGGTTGGACTTGAACTGCTGCTGTTCTGCAAAGTGAAACTGCCCAAACCTGGTTTTAGGTGCTTTGTACCAAAGGCACATAGGGTTGTTGTTTGAATGGGCTTTCCCCCTTAATGTATGTATTAATTGAATGTGTTTCAGTATTCGATCGTGAGTCAGCAACAACAAGAGACTAATATTACTTTATTAATTATATGATTTGGGAAAACCTGAAAGTGAATCTAGATTACATTGTAAATAAAGTACATAATTAAAAACAAAGTTGGACACTTCCTAAAGACGTTTGTGCTGCTGCGTCTGTAGAAACAGACTGAAGGCAGGAAGTGATTCTCCCTTAGTGTTTCTGTTAGTGTCATGACTTCTGGATCCATATTTGCAAACATACTGTATTGTTCACATTGACACATTTAATTTAACAGGTTATGAGACACAAAGCGACCATGGACGATGCAGACATGTCATTTGTGGTCACTGTCTTTTATCATAACTTTACATGTTGGCTGATGACATTGTGCACCTCTCTCATATTCTGAATCTTTGGCCTTTTTATTATTTAAATCGTTGGCACCTATTTGATGACATTTAGTCTTTTTGTTTATTATCTTTCTCTTTCTTTGTCTTACTTTCTAGCACTTTTATCCATCCCTAATATTCCTGCCTTGAGCTTCACAGTTATTTTACCAACAAAACTAATGTTGTCACGTTTGTCCAAACCAAACTGTGAGTAAACAGAAGCCCAAGTCTGGCTCGTTTCAGACCTGTTCATCGCCAAACACATCTCTTCAGTCTGATTTTAAGGCAGGAGACACTTTCCCTTTCTCAAAATCTGCTGAGCAAAGTTCAAGTCCCACATCAACATGCAACTAAAGAAACACAGCTCCCACTGAACGTGAATGATAAAATACTTTAATGTTTTTTCAAGGCTCAGTAAAAGTAATGACGGGCATCACTACCGCAATGGCTCGTCCACACAAGAAAGTGCCGTTTGACGGGACAGAGATGAACTAAATATTGAACAAATACAAACAGTGACACAGACACATGAGACAAAATGCACAGAGTAACACATATAATAAAAATGTAACCTGAATAACTACAGTGATCTTTATTGGCACCAACAATAAAGTCAGTTAGTTCATCATCACGTTAACTATGCTCAAAAATCACACACAGGTACATGTTTACAGAAAGACAGACATGAAAAGATTGTTTTTTTTTTAATTGAATGTCTCTGGACCATTTGTGACAGGACAGTGAATCAATTAAAACCAGGCTGTGACGTCTGCAGCAATTCAAATTATTATGTGCACTGACTTTGTAATCCAAATTATAAATTGTTCTATCAGGGGACACACAATTTTTAAACAACCACACACAAGACAATTTAATCCAGGATTATTATAAGTTTTTTAATCTTTCTGAAATGCCTTCAATCTTACCTCCTGTACTTTTAACTTTCAAAATAAAACTTCCCCTAATGTGTTAGGTCATATTGGGGCGTTGATGAAACAGCCTGTAAAGGATGTGACATGTTTGCTGTGTAAAAAGGTGCAGAGGAGCAGATTTTAGACGCTGGACGCTTTGCTGTGTAGGCAAAAGAAGAAAGACGGATGTGAACACAGAGTGTAAGTTATCAGTCCCACCACAGGCCGCCCCAACACCCTCCACCCAGCCCCGCGCAGAAGCACCCAGCAGGCCCAGACGCCCTACGAGCTGATGATCTGTCCCGACCAGGTCTCGTGTTTCGTCCCCGGGTTGAGGTGTGTGATCTTCACCTCCACAGCCTGCACCTTCAGGTTTTTGGGCGGCACGCGGCACACTTTAAACGTGACCTCATCGCCTTCGACTGGCACGTACTCCCCCTCAATGCTGAAATAGAGAAACAAAAAGCGCCGTGAGGTCTGAGGCGCCGGTTTGTTTTGTTTCATCTGAAGGGTGAACACAGGAAGTGCCACCACAAATCAAAATACAGCTGCAAGAGAGGCACCACCCGTTCCAAACATCACAGAAAAGGTGATCTATAAACCTGTGCTTGCAGAATTATTTTTCACCTTGATGTCACAGAATGTTTGGTATGATCTTAATAATAATATCAGCTTTATAGCATTTTACATAATGATAGTTGCAAAGTGAAATCTTTTAAACTACTAAATGTAAAATAGTAACAAACAGGTTCATAGTACAAAATGATCCCAAATGAAAAGAGGGAAAATAACATTACACAGGTTGGGATTTGTTAACATGAAATGTCTGAACAAGTGTGTTTTGAGAGGAGTCTGAGGAATGATAATGATGATGTGTCTGAGTTTATTTGTTCAGGGCGATCCATACTGCGGGAGCTGTGCCACTGGGGGCTATGTCTCGTCTTGTTACCATCCCTGATCTGGGAACTGATCCGAGATTCTTGCCTCAAACTAGATGATGAGTTCAGGAAGAGAATTTACAGACTTCAATGTTATTAGTAGCTCTCAAACGAACACGTAGTGCACAAAGAGAGACCAAGATAGAGGTGATATGATCATATTTCCTTAAATAAGTTGCTGCATTATGAACCAGCTGCAGCAGGAAGCTAAAATTTGGCTCAAGCAAGAATAGCTGGAGTTCATGTTCCTGCTGAGGCTGAGATTAGAAAATCTATGTCACATTTATGTCTCTGTGGAGCTCGAGTGAGCTTAGCTTTGCATAAAGACTACTTCAGCTCACTAATTTCCATTTCCTAAATGTTTCACACAGCAACAGTGACTTTCTGACTTTTACTCTGCAGGACCTCCTGGACGTCTTCAACACCTGAATGCTGTTTGCTAACGAAATATTTACTCCACAAACAGGATGCGTAACGTGTGCATTTCTCATGATGCAACTCTGTTGGTTTAAACATAGAAACAAACATCTGGCAGAGCAGTGGTAAAGACGACTGGATCATCCTGCACAACACAGAGAATTTCACAAATGCACTTTTGCGGAGGTTGTAAAAACAACAAGAATAACGCCAGCATGGAGAAGTCGCTACGCTGCGCAGCGCATTCACACTGACTGCAGGTGTCACTGCATCTCAGGAGAAGTATGAACACAAACTTTGTTCTGTGTGTTTTATCAGCACTCACTCTGAGATGTGAACAAAGATGTCTTCGCCGCCGTGAGACGGCGTGAGGAAGCCGTGACCTTGTGACCTGGAGAAGTTCTTACACACCCCCTTAAAGACTGGACCTGAGTTAGCTCGTACTGTGCTGCAGGCAGAGAGCGAAATTCACAGTAGAGTGAGTACAAGTACAAAGAGCAGAGTAAACAGTGCAGTTTTTAACCTTTGTTCAGCATTTTTTTCACAGGAGAGCTGATGATCCACTTTCTGGAACGTCTCAGAGAGCTAAACCTGTTCTAAACAACAGGTCTTAATGGCAAAATGTACTTCAAGCAGTAAAGGAAGAGTGACAGAACGGCCTGTGTACATTGTATCATGGGATTTATATCATGTTGATTTTCTGGAGGTACGTCACACTTACGCTGAGTAGGTGCGGGTGCGTTTGGTTGGCAGCGGGCTCGGCAGGTCCTGAGGCGACTGTGGCTCTTTCCCTTCTTCCCAGACTCGGCTCCCCTCCCTCAGGAAGGGGAAAGAGAGGGTGAGAGGGGTGTTTGGGGAGCGCAGGAGGGTATCGGAAGGCGACGTGAGGCTGGGGTCTGCCATGTCAGATGTGATGAAGAGGAAGGTACGGTTCTAGTGATGGCCACTGCTGCTCAGGCTGGGGGCTGATGATGAGCAGCTGACGTCGTCTGCTCGATGCGGGACACGGGCTCAGCGGTTATCCAGTTCAGCGCTGTCGCTTCACGTCTGTCAGGAGGACTCGCTGTGAAGAGGAAGAGGAGGAAGATCAGAGAGGTGCCACACAGCTTTAGAGCTGACGGAGAGGAGGCGAGGGTGGACGTGCAGCCTGCAGAAGCCAGTTTAAGGAAGAAATATTTAGTGATCCGACATCTCAGATTTATGATGATAGAAAATCACCCGTCAAAGTACAATTAGTGATGAAGATGACAGGTAATGAAAATGAATCTGAATTATCTACATGAATGCAAGAACATGACTAATGCCAAGTACAGCACAGCACATCCCATCATCCCACAATCTTCCCGTTCCCCTCCTCCTCCTCCTCATCGTCGCTGTCATGTGTGACGTTCACTGTCCAACCAACTGCTGCAGTTTGTTGCTGCTTCTTTTCTTCCATTTGTTTATGAGTATTATAATTTAAATGTGACAGAAAGGTGCAATAAAATATTCAAATGTTATTTACACTCTGGCTTCATCTTTTTCACCCTGTCGCACACTTCCTGTTGGAAAAATGCAGCCAACGGGTTCTGACGTGTGACCAAGCTCCAGAACCAGAACCTTTCTCACACAAACTGAGCTGAGGGAGCTGCTTTGTGTTCGACTCAGAGGGGAGCTGTGTGAATTCCACAACAATCCCACATGATTTATCTCCCAGCAGTCACCAGAGCCCAGATTATCTCTGACACACGGCGTATGTTGATCTATCTGTGTTTGTCCCTGTGACGTCAGAACCTCTGCAGAACGGGGTGACGTCAGAGCCACATCCCCACATACATCCTCGTACTACAGAAATATGATGGTGTATCTGTGCTGTTGTTATCACAGCAACGCTCACGGTGATGTTCTGCTGCAGACACGTTTTTACCTCCATGACACAGAGTTAGGTCAGAGGACAAATGTCCTCCTGTCCCGCGATTATGAAAAGGGACTCACTTTCCTCACAGAGCCTTACCGCGAAATCTCTTTCACCCAGCTGCACTTCCCTTTTTCACAGTTCAGCAAACACACGCATGTTACGAAATTAATCTCCGATACGTGTCAACAGAAGGAAAAACGGCGTCAGCGGTGCCGGACAATAAGTTGGACAGAAGCGGGGCGAGAGCAGCGAGCAGCTGATGGCCACGACCACCGAGCAGTCCCCCACATAACCACACACCCCAACAGAACCAGCCTGTGGTATGAAGCACGCAGAACACGCAGCGTCCAAACACAAAGGCACTGACGCGCAGACACACAAGCGCTACTTACCGCGTCGGCTGCGCCCCGCAAGGTTGAGGAAGACCAGCGTGTGCGGGAGTGCGCTTCAAGTCAGGGGCGTGTTATATAAGCACTAATTAAATAAATAAGCAGAGTAAATCCGACGGAAAACCCTGATGTGACGGTGAGCGAGAGGAGGGGGGCACTGAGTCTGCGCAGCTGGAGGAGATCCCGACGGCTGATGGTGTGTGTGTGTGTGTGTGTGTGTGTGTGTGTGTGAGAGAGAGAGGTTTTCGTCATTCCTGGTCCTTGTAGGTAACCAGTCCGGGAGAACAGTGAGCACCATCCTCCGTAGTATCTTTTTTTCTTCCTGTTATTAAATCATGTGTCATGTTCTAATTTTAACAGATGCACAAATAAATCTAACACACTTTAAAACAATTAGCTGCACTTCACTGAAATCCCAATTAGGGACATGATAATGACTTTATTCTGCTGTCAAGCCTCGTGTCCGTAATATTTCTGCACGTTCAGCACGTTTGTGATGACAAACCTACACGACCACGTGTCAGATGAAGCTCTGCAGTGTAAGGAAGAGGAGGAGGAGAGCAGCTCTACCACATTTAAGGGCTGCTCAGTAATCCCTGTCGATGTACTTCCTGATCACACTGAAAGACAAACACTAGCTGGTGATGAGAAGTAAAACATGAAAGATAAACGAATTAAAATGAATAATGATCGACTTGTTGTTCATTATTGTTTATTGTATGGATGTTCTGTAGTAGAGCGGTTCACGTTAGACCTGCTCCTAATGTTCCAAACTGTTCGTGAAGGTAAAAAGAGAAAATGTCCAGGACACCTTCAGGGTGAGTAACACACATCAGAAACATGATGATCTCATTGATCTTCTATAAACAGGAATGTCACTCTGCCACCTGTCCGCTCAGCGCCCACACGTTTCTCATCATTCATTCAACCAGCTCCTGTTCTCAGCCGTTTTACCTTCTACCACCTTCTTCTGGTTTGGGGTCAAAGGAAGGTTCATCGACCTCTCTGATGTTGAACGTACGTATAAGGTGAAGTGGCTGAGAGAGCGCGACGTGCTGCAGCTCAACAACTCAAACGCAAATAAACAAAAGAGTCGCTTTGGTCGCGTCTTCTCTTCTCAAAACTATGTTTTATAAATGCTGAACGTCGAGTTCGTCTTTTCAGTCTGATCACACGTCACTTCTACTCCAACCAGCATCACGTTTTAGAAAGCAACTCCACTCTGCTGAGCGTCCCTCCTCAAATTCTTCATCACAGCTGGTGCGATCCTCTCTTCTTCCTCTGCGGTGCTAACTGTTCCACCACGACAGCAGGCCCAGCCCCGGCTCACAGATGGTCCCCTGAAACAAATTGCAAAACCACTTTTCATTTATTTTGGGAGAGAACACAATCAGCATAAAAGCATCATCCCAGCAGTGAAGCATGGTGGAAGCAGCGTCGTGACCTGGTGCTGCCATCGCAGAGCGTAAACGGGTGAATCACAGCAGACGGCAGGTGATGCAGCAGGACCCAAACCCCACACGTCCTAAAAACGTGTTTGAGCTGAAGCCGTTCTATGAGCAAGAATGGGCCAAAACCCCTCTGGATGTCTCAGCGTATCCGTCCCAGTGGTGGTTTAACCAGTTGCTAGAGTCACTGACTGTGTCGGTGTTCATGAAAGACATGAGCTCAGAACTCTTACTGTTCTTTCAGCACCGCTAACTAAACAATGGATTTTATGGATATTTTCTGATGAGCAGGTCAAATGAGGCACGTTCTTACAATCAGAGTGTACGGTGCCTCCTTCTTCTCCCCACTGTCCACTGCTGCTGGCACCGGCGCCGACGACTGTCCCGGAGCGTCGCTCGCTGCGGAGGCTGGGCCCGTTGGCGACGTATCCACGAAGACTTCGTCTGCGACTCGAAAACGGATCTCTTCTCCCTGGTCCATGTAGAGGTCATGAGCCCCCTCATCGGTCTCGTACTCCCAGAGCCAAACCTGCTCTGCCTCATCGCTGGTGATGGAGGTAAGGAGCCACAGCCGCTGGATGCTGATTAACACAGTAACCTTCTACAGCTGGTTCCTACCGAGTCATAGGAAAACGTTGCTAAACTTTTCAACTGAAAGTGTGAATCTAAATGTTTTGAACAACCAAGCCTGAGGCTTCTTTCCGTTCGTGGTGTTTTTTCTGAGCTGATTAGTGGGTTTAAGAACAGAAGAAGTCGCTGTTGTATAGACTCTCACTGATGTTTTACTGATGATCGTTTAGGTGACATGATTGATTATTTTACTTAATTTGTATTTGTGTACTATCACATTTACTGACTAAATTAAGTTCTACCTATTCTATATCTACTATCATTAGTGTTATGGGGCAATTTTTTCTAGATATCTGGATACTTCCATGTATTTCAGACCATACAGACAAACTAGGTCTTAGATTTTACAGTGGGTTCAAATGCGATGAGGCGCAACACATGAGGCGGGATACAACTTTGCTGGTTGTTGAAGGGACTCAGGTGGAATAAGAACATCGTCAAAGAAGCCCATCGTCACTGAAACACAGAGAAGTCAGTGTTTACCACAGCACCACGTTCAGTAGAAGAAACAGCAGCTCATTTCTTCCTTCCTTTGTTTTCCTTCCTAAGGTACTGAGAAGAGCCTCTCATACACATTTCTGACTGAATCAAACATGCTTAAAAAGAAAAGTAGAAGTTACCATGAACTCCCTCCTGACTGCAGTACTTGATCTTGCCGACCAGGATCTCATCGAGGAAAGGGTGAAAAACAACGTACCTGAAGTGAACTGACACAAGGAGCAAAGGAAGAAGTGATCAAACCATCAGCGAAGAGTCAACCCTCACCTCAATAACCTCTGAGTAATGACAAGTGGTTCACACTGCAAGCGTATGGGGTCATCTCAGAGCCTGATCCACAGTGGTGTTGGAGTCATCGTACCTTTGGTGTGGGAGGCTCCGTCTCCTGGGAATATGTAGGAATCCTCCAGTTTAGTGATGTCATATAAGCAGATGCAGAGGCCGACGTTGTAGACAACCTGGGGCGAGGAGAGCAGATTTACCAGATCATGCTTTGGCCTGAATGTCGCTATTTAAGTGCGATGATGCAAAATGTATTTTTATATTCTTACAGTAAATGCCACTAACTAAATTACATAATACGGACATCACCAGTCACATCATCAGCACTGCGATGTATTCAGGGCCATTATTTGCTGTTAAGAGTTGATGTGTTAACAGGTTTGTGTTTCTGTAGGTCTTCTTTTGCCTGCTCTGTTATGGGTCTACTTATCCAAATGGAGAGTGATCATTCAGCATGTTACTTTCAAAGAGAGATCTACACTTTCTCTCTGACATACTCTTTGGTTACTAGTTTTGACCAATTAAAAGTCTATTTTGATTTCAGACTACTTTTAGAACGTTGCTGCTGTGTTTGACTTTGAACTTGGATGCTGTCACACACCTTGTTGGCCAGTTTCTTGTTGAGCTCCTCGGCTACGGCCTCGTTCAGTTGTCTCTGAAAGTTCCACGGGGTGATCCTGACGGTGTCCACCATCTCCACCAACACGAACATGATGCGGACTGCGAGAAGGAAACCTTACTCTCTCACACACACACACACACACACACACACACACACACGGAGCAGCTGTGCTCCAACAAGCAGCCCGAGCTGCCGAATGTCACAACGGGACTAGACGATTATTTATCCGGAAAAAACGTGTGATTTTCTTTTAAAAAGTGAAGTAAACACACAAAGTGTCCACAACAAGAA
Source organism: Microctenopoma steveboyesi (assembly GCA_032359275.1). Classification (NCBI taxonomy): domain Eukaryota; kingdom Metazoa; phylum Chordata; class Actinopteri; order Anabantiformes; family Anabantidae; genus Microctenopoma; species Microctenopoma steveboyesi. The sequence continues at coordinate 16,301,586 of JAUMHF010000025.1, read as the reverse complement.
GAATACTGCAACAAAATATGTAAATAACGCGCAAATTTAGCAAACATTCATGATGTCTCCACGTGATTGTTTACGACAGTGCGCTTTTACGACACGTCGCAACACTTAAAGGCACAGTGCACCTTTTCACACACGAGTCAATCCTAACACGTTCTGTGCTTGTTCATTGCACGCAGAACGTTTTCATATTATCCAGACTAAAAATACTGAAAAATGTAATCCGAGGAAGAAAAACAATCTGCCTTAATTTTCTTTTGCTCCATTCATTTTTTGATAACTTATAATTTATAGCTTATATTTGTTTGTTTACATCAACTATATACCTTTGTTGTTCATAATTTTTTATTAATTAAAACAGACCAAAAAGGACCAAAATAATTGCTAGCTTGGTAGTGCCAGAAACTGGACCCTAGGTTGGTTTGAATCTTTTTAGATACAGTCCAAATTCTTAATGTTAATGAGTTTTCCCATACACATTCCAGCTTAGACCAATACTTTGCATCTATGAATTAAATCTTAAAACATTAGTTTGTGTAATATTGTTCTATATGTTTATTAATTAACTGAAATAGTTCCTACTCAACACAAGTACAATACAATAAATGTATGTTAACACTGCAATACTCATATTCTTAAGTAAACCAAGAGAAACACCAACAAATTTAATTCAGAATTTTATGTTATTTATTAGCCATTATAATTATTAGCGTTTGTAATTTGATCATCATTACAAAGTTTAATGCTAAAACAGGTGTGAGAGGAATCACATCACCATCATTTAAGTCGTATCTGAACAAACAAAGAACAGATTTAAAACATATCAGAGTACAGCCTGACCAAACAGAGCAGACATGTTCAAGTACAAAATGACACAACAGTGATGCCACCACATAATGTCTTCATGAACAACCCCCAACCATTCGTTTGCGAGTTTACAGTGGCGCTTTTAAAACAGTATAAACAAATGACGAAATGAATGGTTATTTTATTCTGAAGGAAACAACACCTTGTGTATAATCAAGTGATTATGAAATGGTGACATTTTTGAAATGTCACAAGAAAAATGGGAGATTTTCCCAGATGAACTAAGCTTTTCATTAGGCATCTTTGGCAGTAAATACTGTATGATTCTCTGATGATGAGGGTTTAATCATCAAAGGGATGATCCTAATATGCGAATGAAACAGTTTGTGATGATTCTTAAAGTGTTGAGCAGTCACTGCTAACCCTATATGGGGTCATTTATGCCAACCTCTATAAAAAGGTGGAAGGCTGCCTTCACAAATGTCCCCTGAAATGTAAATTGAACACAGAAACTATGAACAGAATTCCATAAAGAGTCGCCTTCATAAAAATAACAAGTTCCTTTTGGCTGTCAGCTACGATCCAATATTCACGCTTAGCCCACAATCCAAGGGTCGACTGGCCTGTGAATCCGTAGGAGTGGACATTCAGTTTAATAAAGACCACCGAGGGGGCACTACGTCATGACACTGTGTTACAGGACGTCACAAACAGAGTTACCTGCTCTCAGTTAGACAGGCAGCATACAGCACTTAATCTCTCTCTCTCTCTCTCTATATATATATATATAGCGATAGATATAGATTTCATTTACACACCCCCACACAAAGTGAAGCTATAGCTCATCATCTGCACACAAGTCCGAGCTCTGTGACTTTACTGACACTTTTTAGCACGTAGGGAGGTACTCTAACATAAACATAGCAGCATTGACCTCAAACATCCTTATGTTCGTACAAATATGAAACCATACTGTTTCAGTGATGGAAATTAGCTATGCATCAAACTTAAGAGAAAAATTATACCAATCTTTCTACTGTCTGAGAACTTACATTACAGTTTGCACGTCAGTCATACAACATACACACAAAAAAGCTGTACACAGCTAAAACTACTTCTCTAACACTAAGTGTGAGTGTACAGGCATCTGGACACTAGATTGTGCGTTAGTTTGTGTAAGAACACAGCAAGCCGTCCCATGATGTGGACCTGAAAAAGCATTCAGGTCAAAGACAAACACAGTCTGTCATCTCCCACTACCACTACAAGAGGCAGTTACACACACTGGCAGCTCAGGTGACTGAACTAAAAACTGGAACTCAGAGAAGCAGAGAACATAACATGTTTTACAGCCATGACAAAACAGAAGATCTACTATGTAAATGCAGAGCTTTTATTCCGGACTGCATTTTCCTATAGCCAAAGAAGATCCTATGAGTCTGTACACGAGAATTTACGATCTTACTACTGCTAAACCTTCTAGTCTCTTTCACCAAACAAAAGGTTTTGGTTTGTACTGCATGAGCCAGACTGATGAACACAAAAGCAGGCGAGCAAAGAGGGACGGACAGATGCAAACACACATATTAACCTGCATCTTTGTCTCTCTAACAGACAGGATAAAACAAATGAGAAAAAAAAGTGGCAAGCCTAGCACTAACACATGGAGAAAACAGTGTTGTATCATACATGAAGTGAGCCTGGGAAAAGCAGCGGGGAGCGTACGGAGTTTATGAGTTGGCTGAATAGGAGTGAACTACGTTCTGGGCAAAGACGGTTTCAGCTCTAAAGAATGACTGATGATTACATCTGGTCACGTCAGTGCTTAACTAGTGGAGTTCATCACCATTTGGTGTTTGAGCAGCTGTGCCTCGGGCGACTGGTCTGGAGAGGATGAGGTTAACAGTTCAATCATGTGAGCTCACGGAGCTGTTTGAGTGGAACATAGAAGAAGGAAGTTGGATGGGGAACTGTTAAAACGTTGCAGTTAATTCATCACTACATGTCTAGTTTCTTTTAAATAACATTCTGTGTGAAACGTCAGAGCCTGAAGATAGTACAGTATGACTTTTTTATGTTAATGCTTCCAACAGGTCTGTTTCAGTAGAGTGTAGAACGACCACTGGAGTAAAGTAGGTAAATCAAACAGGAAAATAGAGCCCACGTTTAATGGCGGAAAAACAAAAGAGCTGCATCTGTGCAGCACGAGTGCTACGGGCAAAAGATCAGCATGAGAAATAAAACTGAGGAGTGCTGCTGATAAAGCTTTGGTTATGTGCAACTGTGTGATTCTGTCTGTGGACAGGGAGTGCTTTCACAGTAATCCTGTCTGTGCATGGAAGTGCTTGTCGTGTGTGTCTGTGTGCGCTTTTCATCTGTACAGCGACATTGTGTGTGTGTGTGTGTGTGTGTGCCTGTGGGTGTTCGTTCTTTAACAGAACATGACTGCAGCTATCACTAAACCCAGTCTGGTTGCTGCCATCAGACATTCACACCGTCTCTCCCTCTTTGCGATGCCCCCATCTTGACCCATATTTCTGCCCTTCTTCTCCTGTTCCCTCAATAGCCCCTTAAGGGGCAACCTCCCGCCTTGTCACCGTTTACTGAAGTTCCTTCATCCTGTTGAGAGCAGACCCAGCTCTGAACCACTCAATCTGGGTCTCGTTGAAGGTGTGGTTTAGAGTTATGGACTCCTGGCTGCCATCACTGTGCTTGATCACTGCTGTCAGGGGCTGGAGGACAACACACGAACCACACGTCACTCCTTTATCCAGTTTTGTTCAACAAAACCTAAGAGAAGCTACGCTGTCCTCGGTTTAACTGTTGTATCAATGCAGAATACAGCTCACCTCGCCGGGGGCAAGAGATTTCAGGCCAGTGATTGAAATCTTGTCATCAGGGCAAATTCTGTCGTAGTCCTGAGGGTCAGCGAAAGTGAGGGGCAGCAGGCCCTGCTTCTTCAGGTTAGTCTCTGTGAAGAAGGATAAATGGGCAAGAGAGTCACTCATGCTGTGTTACCATCAGGTAACCAGAGAGGTGCTCTCTGCTCGCCGGGAGTGTATCTGTTACATAGAATACAAGGTCGTGGAGGGTGTGTCTCTGGGTTATTGATTAGCAGCATTTACACCATTTATACAAAATCCATGCTGTGGGAGGTATTTTTATCTTCAGCTTCAGAGGATGTTAAAAAGCTTTTTATGCAGTCATTAAAACTGTCTTTACTAAAAGCAACAACTTGAATCAAATCAGACAGGTTTTCATCTACCCAGCGCACTAATGGACCGTAACTATAAGTCTCTGTACACATCTTCATTAAGGTCTGTAAAAATGCCACACACCAACTATTAGGACAGTGTTTCGTTATACGTACTGCATGGCCCAGAACATCTCTACAACATTAATGTAAAAATCATTTTACATTAATGCAGAGACACAAACGGCTGCGAGACAGAGAGTCACGATATTTTTCTTATTATTTTAGTTTCAGGCCACTTTATGAACACGACTGATGCTCCGAGTTCTTCTTTACCTTTTTCAGTGCAGTAAAATGATTTATTTGAATGTCTGGTCAAGTACAGCAGTGTGTGTTTTCTAACCTTTTTTGTACTGACTGGAGCTGCTCATCCTCCTTTGATCCTCCCATCTATAACCCGAGTTCCCTCTAGTACAAACTTTACAAATGTACTTTAATTTACTTTAAGGTTTTCTTTTCATAACTGCATCACACCTGAGACTGAGCAGTCTGACTGTGCATTTCCCTGTAGCTCATCTGTTTCATCCCTAGTTGGAAGCAGCCCCACAGCTCTCCTGTTTTCTTCCTCACATTCGGACTCGTTTTCATTTTAGGTAATAAGCTGGAGCTTACCCATTAATGCTACTGACCGAGTGGTCCATCTTACTAGGTTGGACCTAAAAGTGACCAGCGTGCTCATTTAGACTTGAAGCCGACATGTTGGGACCCAGTCGGATTAATGGAAAGGAGTGCAGGCCTGAAACATACCGTGGATCCTGGCAAAGCTCTTGACGATGATGGCTCGTCCTCCCAAGTGTCGAGGCTCCAGGGCAGCGTGCTCCCTGCTGGACCCCTCTCCATAATTGTCATCTCCAATCACCACCCAGTTCACTGCACTGGCCTGATTTATGCAGTTAAACAAAAACAAACTTGTGATGCTGCATGACTCAGTAGATCCACACTGTTGCTCGTCAAACCTACCTTGTACTGGCGAGCCACATCGGGCACACCTCCATAGTCTCCTGTCAGCTGGTTCTTCACCTTGTTGACGGCATCATTCTCAATGTTGACAGCACCGATCAGCAAATTGTTGGAGATGTTATCCAGGTGACCGCGGAATTTGAGCCACGGCCCGGCGGCACTGATGTGATCAGTGGTGCACTTTCCCTTCACCTGTAGCCGTGGAAGGAACAAAGAAGCACAGATACACGTTATGATGATTCATACTTGTACATGAGCTGCTTGTTGTTTTACATTTCCCTAATATCTGACAATGCACTAAATCCACAATTGCCTCGGCACAAACATGATAACCGACTACCCTCAACCAAAGGGAACTGTCGTTTTTATTAAGCGCAGCACTTTCTTGGCTCCCAGTAACAACCATGACATAATGAGCAACTACGTCTTCCTTGTTCTTCCTGCGCACCTTGATGAGAATTCTCATGTCTTCCAGGTCTTTTCCATGCCACTTGTCAAACGGCTCCAGCAGCTGCAGACGGTTGCTGGCAGGATTCACATCCACCTGAAATCAAATCAACCTGAAATCAAGTGTCTCTTCCTTTGAGCTCACACAAACATCTTTTGTCAGGTTACACACCACTGTCTGTACAAGCTGTGATCATGTAGTGCTTAAACTGTGTTATTACAGAGTCTAACATTAGTGTTGTACTGCTTTCTATATTGTCAAGATTAGATTCTGTATAGTAAAATAACGCACCTTGACTGAGCTGCTTTCGCCGGGGGGGTGCTGGTAGGTGTCCTGGCCTGGGTCAAAGTCTCTGGATGGGAGCTCGTCACCGAGAGGAGGTTTCAGCTTGAATTTCTCTCCACTGGGAGCAGTCAGGTAGTCGGTCTCAGGGTTGAAGTTGAGAGTACCAGCAAGAGCCAAAGCAGTAACGATCTACATTGAAATACATGATAAGAAATGGTTTCATTTTAGGTACTTCACTGAGTCACACTCACTATGCTGTATAAATCAAAATCTGCAATTCTCTGTACTTTACTTGCCAGAAACCTTTATCCAAAGCGACTTACAGGGAGAGGACACCAGCAGTTACCATTCTGATCTGAGAGGGCGTGCTGGAGTAAAGCTTAGTGATAGTGTGTTGATACAACAGGGTGCGCACTTCCATTTACAGCCCTGTAGGCATCAAGCATCAAGGGTTTAAGCTCAGTGTGAGCAGCTACTGGGAGCCAGTGGAAGGAGGCGAGAAGAGCTGTGACGTGGGTGTATTTTAGCTGGTTGAAAATGAGGCGGGCTGCTGCATTTTGGACCATCTGGAGGGTTTGATGGTGACGGTGATGGTGCTGAAGCTCCAGCCAGCAGAGAGTTACACTGCTGTTCATATCAATGTGAGGTGGTTCTTACCTCAGGGGAGGTGACAAAGGCATGAGTAGCTGGATTTGCATCATTCCTGGCAGTGAAGTTTCTGTTGAAGGATGTGACAATTGTATTCTTTTCTCCTTTTTTCATATCCTTCCTAAAGAAGAACAGAACACACAGCATGTTAGACGGACGACCTTCATCTAACCTCCATCACTCAGAGGGAATTTACTGTTTTACTCTGGATTTTTATACCATCTGTTACCTCTTTTAAAACATTAATATTTATCTTACAAAGTGACTAAATTTCAAGAATCTGAAAGTGGCACTTGCCAAGAGGTCATCAAAGTCATCATCATCTTGGAATAATGAAAACATGGCCAGTGCGTACCTGTCCCACTGTCCAATGCAGGGTCCACAGGCGTTGGCAAGCACGACCCCACCAACATCTCTCAGAACCTTGGCCTAGAGGAGAGACATCATCATTAGGAGGACATTTCTTAATTTGCATCATTTAAAGCATAACATTTCCACATGAATCTGTTGTTCTGCTAAACTGAAGTTCAGGTTTTTGTTTGTAAGAGTCTGACTCACATATCCATCCCTTTCGATAGTGGCACGAATCTGTTCGGAACCAGGGGTGATGGTGAACTGGGCTTTGCACTTCAGACCTTTATCCAGGGCCTGCTTTGCCAGAGAGGCTGCTCTGCCCATGTCCTCGTAGCTGGAGTTGGTGCAGCTGCCGATCAGACCTGGAGCAGATACATTTGTCAAAGGAGAAGGAAGAAACTAAAGAGTCACAGTGACCAACTGGAAGTACTCGTCTATTTTTAATACAAAATCTACAAGGAAAATAGCTGAAGAGGAGCGGAGACAAAAGACGAGCACGCCTGTAATTATACAGTACATCTCAATCATCATAATTATAGCGAGTCTCTCAGCGACTGGAATTATACTGCAATCACTCCTCATTCTAGAAAGTCACCGACAGAGCTGTAACATGATCATAACAAGCCCATAACACGACATGAACAAAGAAAGTCAGGTCAGATTTCACCGGATAAGCATTCGAGATATTAAAAATGCAGAGGTAATACAGCTGTGTCACTGACCAACTTTAACCTCCAGAGGCCAGCCGCTCTTCTTAGCTATGGCTCCGATATCAGACACGGGGTGGGCCAGGTCGGGGGTGAAGGGTCCGTTGATGTGGGGCTTCAACTATTTGAGGAGGAAGGAAACAAGACTAAATGAAGAACCCGTGATCTATGTAATGTGTTGATGTGCTAAAGCAGAACTGTGCGACACGTTCTGCGTGACAGGGTTGACGTCAGGGAGTGTTTTAACCAACCTCGCTCAGGTTAATCTCAACCATCTGGTCGTATTCACAGTTCGTGTCTGGGACCAAGTCATCTCTGAACTTTTCAGCCACAGAGGCAATCTCTGAGAGGGCAGAATGTCAGAGGCCACGTTAGAGTCAAGACGCGGCGAATTGAGAGTAAACGCACAGACACAGAGAAAGATACAAACCTCCACGGCCGGTTTTCTCCAAGTATGTCCGCATGCGATGGTTGTAGGGGAAAACAGATGTGGTGGCTCCAATCTCAGCACCCATGTTACAGATGGTGGCCATTCCTGACAAATCAAAGTATCATTTTAATTAAATTATACATCACTAAAGTTGAAGAAATGTATTATTGGTATGTATATTATTATTGATTATCTCATCCGTGCCAGTGCATGAGATGGAATCAACTCCAGGTCCATGATACTCCACGATTGCTCCAGTGCCGCCTTTCACAGTCAGGATGCCGGCCACCTTCAGGATGACATCCTTCGGAGAGGTCCAGCCGGACAGAGTTCCTGTCAGCCTCACTCCAATCACCTGGAGGAACAATCACACACAGGCTTAAGCAAAAAGAAATACACATCCAGCATTCCTGGAGATCCCTGGAAAAAACACAACAGAAGCAAGTGAAAGTCAAAATTAACTAACTTTGGGACATTTGAGCTCCCAGGGGATTCCAGCCATGACATCCACAGCGTCTGCTCCACCCACTCCTATACAGATGCTCCCGAGGCCACCGCCATTGGGAGTGTGGGAGTCTGTACCAATCAGCATCACACCAGGATAGGCATAGTTCTCCAGGATAATCTGGTATTCACAGTTCAGGGACATTCAGGGTCGTTGGACTATTACAGATTTATTATAGATTGTTAAAGAGACTGTTTATATAATTTTATATATTCTCTGAGCACAGCAACTAGTAGAAGTCAGAATAAGAAATTTATGGCATTGCTATAAATTGGTGCACTGTACCTGATGGATGATCCCGGAGCCTGGTTTCCAGAAGCCGACTCCATATTTGCCTGCAGCAGTAGCAAGAAAGTTGTACACTTCTTGATTCACCTCCTGTGCCCAGAGTAATTAGAGAATTATATATATTATAGTTGTTAATGCAGCTTTATTTCCACATTATTAATAACATCTTTTATGATTTATTATGTGTTGTTGTAGTAATAAGACTCTACAGGATTCTCTGACTTATAAGACAGCCGTGTTCCGTCTGTGTGCCCTCACCTTAGCCCTCTGCAGGTCCTGAGCCCCACCGATCTGAGCCTCAATCAGGTGATCGCAGTGGATGGTGGAGGGAACTGCCACCTTAGGGAGACCGCTACTGATGAACTGGAGCATTGCCATCTGAGCTGTGGCATCCTGCATGGCCACGCGGTCTGGACGGAGGCGCAAATAGGTGCGGCCGCGGTCGATCTCCTGCCCCGTTGGGTCATCCAAGTGGCCGTAGACAATCTTCTCTGACAGAGTGAGAGGCCTGTTGAGCCTGGTGGGTGGATGAGTGGAAAGATGTGGTAAAAAGCTAGATCAAGGTGAGAATGTGTGAATAGCAGTTTTACCTCAAGATACTAATTTAGTAATTTATTTGGCTTGTTGCAAACAAAAGGATATTAAAAAACCCAAAACGGTTCGTTTAATCATAAGTCATGTCCTGAACCAGTGGGATACCAGGACATCCAGAGGCATCTCCTGGGCTGTGCTGGCCTGACAAATCAAAACTGTTTATGTCACAGTATTTGCTGTTGAGCTGTAACAAACACTATCCATTCCTGAGTCTAACTAATAAACTCTGTAAGACTCTGGGAGGGGAAACTGCTGACCTCCTGCGCACTATGTTGATGTTCTTGTGCAGCCTCTCATAGTTGATGCTGGAGTTGGGCTCAAAGCGGCTCATGGCCACCTTGGCCTTGGCGCTAAAGGCTGCAGACACATGAAATCGCCGAGCCCCAGTTCCAAGGGCCAGCTACACCAGGAGACAAGAGAAGAAGACAATTCAGGAAAACCACACTCTAGTTAGACAGCTAAGTCTAACTCTGAGTTAAATAATAACTATGTAGGGGAAAGGGAGGCAATTAAATGATAAAACCATAAGAACACATGACGAGGTGAATAAAGTTAAACATAGCCTTAGAATAATCTGCTCTTTACAAAGACAAAAGAAGAATTGTCTGTTCTGGTCAAAGCTTCTCACCAGAAACATCTCACTGCTCTGCAAAACGGGTAAAAGAACTGAACAAAGCTTGTCTTTGTATGTTTTTTCACAGAAATGATAAAACGGGCTGCTGTTTTATGCTTTCCCAAATCTTTCTGCTCCAACAAATCCAGGCTGACTCTAATGTTTCTTTGTGTACTCACATAAAATACCTCATACAGATTCAAATGTGCCACCATTTTGGCAGAACAAATGTTATAAGAACACAAGTTTTTCTTCTGTAATATATTTGCCTGTAGCATAGGACATGATAAGAACACCAACGATCTTATGTGAGACACAAGACGAAGAAAACTTTCTTTGCCTGTGTGAAGCACTTTGATTCACATTTTTGTTTAAAATATATAAACACGGTTGCCTTTAAACCAGCTGAAAGATGTTTAATATTTGTCCTTTAGTGCTGTGTTGTATCTGGAGGAAGGTGCTGAGAGGAAAGCAGGTGAAAGTTGACACAGCTCATATTTCTGTGGGACTGTTCCTGACAGGCTGATGCACTGAGTGGATTTAACATGATTAACAGGGCACCAACAGCACCGCTACACACGAGCCGTCTGTAAAATCAGCACTGGAACCAGGGCAGCTTAAAGTCTGTTCACGTCACCTGCAGATTCATTAGTTTGATTTACCCTGATAGACTTAAAATAATAAGGACAGTCTTCATATGCAATGTGAGTAACTGCAAAATAACCACTGCTTACTACACAAGAGGCTTTTTAGCATGAAGTGATGTTGGTATGGTAAGGAAGAGGCGGTACAATTAGTGACATGAGCAGGTTGGAACAGTGGCCTTATATGTAGGAGGACTCCATCTTTCTGTGTGTAGTTTGCTACGTCTGCATGTTCTCTACTTACTCCAGTTTCCTCACACAGTCCAACGACAGCTAAGCCTTTAACTGGAGTTATTCCATTTTGGTGCATTTTCATTTGTTGTAACTTAATAAGGAGTAATACCTGACGCAGCAGAGCCCGGAGAGGGAGGGCGAGGATTTCAAGGCTCATGCTAGCACCAGCTGAAGCTGCATATTGCAGCTTTACGCATACATTATCTCATCTATAGCCATGCAAACTGTACAGGTGTACAGGGAGTTTTGGCAACACCCTAAGACACTGGCAGCAACTCTGACTGTAATAGCTGCAAATAGACAATGATGAAGCTGAAATTATAAATCAGGCCCATGGTATGAATGCCGTCTATTTTTTATTGATTCAAATAACAGATTAAACCTTTTTCTTTTTTTAAAAGTCAGACCGAGGACTGAGACTGTGCCTTTTTTATTGGGACAGGTCAAGAAAATGTTCCGTGTTTGGCCACTATTTTTGTCTTATTTTCAAAACTCCACTGATCCTGATTAGTGTGTATGAAACAACCACAGGTATGTTGTCCTCCCTGTAACGTTTTCTCCTTCACACCTTATTATGTTCGATTATAATCATAACGGATGCAGGCATCTGTTTTTTAATTATACATTAGAGTGTCGTTTATTAGGTGCAGCTACTGAATGCAGCTTAACACAACAGTCCTGCAATAAACCGCCTATCATGACATGGATAATGCTCCGGTTCTGTTGTAGGACAGAGTAGGCAGGAGGAAAAAGAGTCAGTGTCCGTGCTGACTCATGTCCACCACCGGGACCATCAGTACTGGACCATGGAGCAATCTAAAAAGGTGGCCCGGTGTGAAACCTCGTGTTTTCTCTGACACCATGTGGACTGCCAGGTGAAACATGTCCACTATCTAATTATCTCTAGAGGAGATGGCTTCCGGGTGGATGGTTACCCCACCCATAAGACCCCCACCACACTCACACGACCTGGGGGACATGCTGCTGACCTGTTGGGGTCAGATAGCGGGTCTTGTGCGGTCCCTGCTTTAACAAGGCCTACAGAATACCAGACAGGTGGTTCTGGCCTACTGGTGTAATTTAGTCTGTAAATGTCTTGTTATTTCTTTAGTTTGTCGCAGGTGTTACGGGCACCATCGTCTGTGGAAACGACTTTGTTATGATCCGTGACACCAGCTCCGCCGCAGCGACCCAAAGCTAAAACTTAGTAACCTTGCGATCACCTTGCGAGCAATAGTACATGCTTTAGTTGCTTTTACAGCCCCCATTCAGGACATGTTGATTGTTGTGGACAATAACACAAATCGCTATTTGTTGTTGTTGTTGTTGTTGAGTCAGGCTCCGTTTATATGCGTTAAAGCAGGAGTCACGCCGGGACGCGGTGACCTGACAGCAGCGGCTCGGTGCGGTACGTTTAGCCGCGGCCCGTTAGCGTCGAGCGACAGCAGCACGACCACAGGACGGACACACACCAGTTGTCACATGTGTGCAAGTTAGCATGACCCTTAAACCCCCTGAGGGAAATACAACGAGGTTTTCTTACCCGCAGCCGAGTGACAGTCACGCAGTAAGACGCCATTTTGTTCGCTGACAAAGATAAGTGTCACGGGATGTGACGTCACCGGCGTGGACAGCGCGCTACAAAGTAAATACACGAAAATAAACGTTGTGATTTTATTTGCTCATTGTTTGTTCATTTATCGCACTGCTTTGCTCCCTCTCCGCGTATTACTGTTGTTATTAAGTCTGACAAATTAACCTAAAATATACTCTGTGAAAAAATATACAGTGGAAAACAAATTAAATAGTTTCAGCTGTCAGTAAAATATTTACATGTAGTTCTAAGACAAACATTTGAATTCGTTTGTTCCAAAATTCTCATTCATAATATCATTTTTATATCTTACTGTGTGTGATTTGTTGTACTCCTTAATGCTATTAATGCCCTTTATTGGCTTCATCTACCTAACACTAACGCAGTCTAATGCAACACATTTCTAATGAATTCTACTGTTCACTGTTCTTTTGGTGATCATGTTGAAGCTGCATTAGACAGTTGTTGATCTGTAATGTAAAATACAAAGATAAGAATCAGGTTATTAAGCTCACTGGTTCACTAGGGCGGACAAAATAATCAAAACACCTAGCATTAGACTACAAAATAAGCATTACAGCTCCACAGACATTTTAATTTAAGTTTATAGCCAAAAAAACTGACAACTAGGTGTAGAACATTTAATTACAGTATAGAAACTAAAAACACGACTAATTGTGTGAGTGCATGACATAAACGCAACGCATTATATCTCACAGTGATAAGAACATCATTTCCCACAAGGCCCTGGTGCAGAGTCAACTCACTTTAGCTGCTGAATGGACAGTGCAGCCCAATAATCTGTGGGTCCTCCCCCCTCTCAGCCAATAGACTCTCTGTTGCTATCAGCACTTATATTTTTAGCAAAATGCTTAGGGACCACAAATATCCCTCCGCTAAATAAGCTAGACCCTGTTGTGTAGAATTAGATATTTCAAGAAAGATAAACCTCCCTGTTTTACGTGGATTGTTTTCCTACATTTTGAGGGAAGGCTATGAGTTGTGTTTAAAATGTGTGGTGACGTTTACTTTTATTTTTCATTATGACAACATTTAAAATATATGCTCATATGTATATATATATAACCTACGGCATGCATGCATACTACCCTGATAAAGGTACTGTGTAATTACAGTAATGTGGAAAAATAGTATTAAATAAAATATAATAATAAAGCAGCAGCTGTTACAATGTGAAGAAAGTAGTTCCTGTCGTCACGGGGATGTGGGCGAGTCACACGGTGTATAAATACGCCGGGTTGTCAAACAGCAAAGTTTCTCTGGATCCTCGGCGCAAACAGTTAACAGGAGGCAAACTGCAAAACGCTGTCACCACCTCACAGTTGGGGTAGCTGCTCAGAAATGATCAATAAAAACAGATATCTGCTCAGCATCTGAACCGACGACTCGACACATTCGCCTTTAAATCAGAGACAACACAAGGGAATTAAAACGCAGCGGCAAAAATCCTTCCAGGACACCGTCGGCGAGAGGTGAGTGATAATCTGTGAGCTGGTGCGTGAAATAGGCTCGTTTCATTTTAATATGACCATGAAGGCACAACTACACCGTGCTGCTGCTTTTCTTTGCCCAAGCTGTTTAAAATGGGCTGATTACAACGAACGAGTGCTTCTGTTTCATCCCCAGAATAAAGGCACAGCGTTTGTTTTCGCCTCAGCCCGATGTTTGTTACCTTTCAGCGCATTTTCAGCTGTGACGCTTATTTTTATTTGTTTTCCGCGCAGTCCTCGGCGCAAGCTGTTCGCCACTCAATTAATTGGCTTCGTGCATTAATTTAAAGCAACAATTTGGCACGAAGGGAGTCTCCTTCACCTGCCAGCCAAACCAGTGTCCTCTCTGTTTCACTGCCTCCTGACTGACATATGGCAGCGAGCCCCGAGCAGACCCAGCTGCCTGGTTGTCTGAGAATCGTCATTACGTTTCCCAGTGTCTGTTAGATGTGCACCATATTCTCAATTCAGTCGATCTAGAAATAACAAACTATGAGATTTATTGGGAGAAAACTTGAGGGAGTAGCAATGCAGCACTCCCAAAACTTTTTTAATCCTAGAGGGAAAGTGCTTTGTGTGGTTCCAAAGAGCCACAACCAACACAAACACAAAATGACACGCAGATGAGAACAAATACAATTTAAAGGTGCAGTATATTAAATGGTGGCGACATAAGTGATTATGATCATGGTGTTGCATGTAATGATGCAATAACAGTCATAAGTTCCTGAGTCAGTTTTTGGTTAAAGGAGTACAGTTCAATGGCCACTGGGAGAAAGGATCTCCTGTCTGTCCCTGTCTCCTCTGTCCAGCAAGGAGAGAGATTGTCCAGAATTTAAACGAGTTAAGGCAGCATCCTCCTCCCAGCCACGACATGTAGCGTGTCCAGATCCATGCCCAGAGCAGAACCAGCCCTCCTGGTTAGTTTATCCAGTCTGTTGCTCTTTGACCGTGTCACTCTGAACACACATAATGGAGTTATTAGAACATCTGCTGGTGGCTGGATCTGTCTGGGGTGTACAGAGTAAACAGGAAGGGAGACGGAACCATCTACTGTGCAGCACCTGTGCTGCAGACCAGTGTCCGACACAGTACTACTAATGGCAAACTGTGGGAGGTCAGTGCAGGCCATATGGTGGTAAATGCACTGAGGAAATCATAAAACATATTGCCCACCTTGCCCCCCTGGCTTGTCCAGGTGGGTGTCAGTGCAGTGGAGCAGGCGGTTGACGGCATTGTCCAGACTGTAGCTATCGCAGAAATCTCCCCTGGTCTTCAAGCTTGTGTGGTGACGACTGTAGACGGGTCTCCATGTGTGATTTCGACAGCTAATCCTAATGCTGCTAAAGAATTGACTGTTCTCTTTGGTTGTTTTCTTTTTTGCTCTCTTGTACTGTAGCTTGTGCTTCTTGTAAGATTGCTGTTGCTTCTGCTGCTTTGATGTTAAACCCTGACGTGTAGTGGATGCTTTGCAGCACACGCACCGTCACAAATTTGCTGCTCTGATGACACCATGTAAACAAAAGCAGCACTATTACAGGCCTGTTGTTGCTCTGAGCTGCAAAAACCTGCTCCTTCAAGCTGCAGGTGAAACATACAAATGTGGACATGATGAGTGGATTTATGGACAAACGCGATTGTTTTGTTTTCTGTTGCTTTTGTATTTGAGATCATTTTACCAGAACAACAAATCTGCACATTCAAACTGTTATTCCTCGAACGTCATTGGATGACATTGGCACTTGTAATTGTAACTTGCCTTTTTTATAATGAGAGGAAAGAAATGCAGTAGATGCTGTGGGTAGCTTAGCTGTGCGTGTGCCCTCAAGGTTTTTAATGGATTCTGGTGGGTTCTCTTGTGCTCGAAGATCTCTTTCACACTCCCTTGAACTTATATTTAACCCAGGTTGTGGAGAGGTATTTACCCCACAGATGATGCGAAATGGGGCTCTATTTATAGCCCATTTCAACCCCCCTGTGTTATCTTTCAATGTCACCTTTTGCATGCGAAAGGAAAATGTAAATCTCATCTTGAGCTGTCGCTCACACAGCCCTGCATCCAGCCTGTGCAGCTTCATCTCTAATAACATTAGAATTGTTTTTAATCGGAGGCGTCTTTCTAATCTTAGCTGTCGAATCCCCATCTGGCAGGGAAGTGAATGTGAGTGAATTGTTTGTGTGTGTGTGTGAGCGTAGGAAGGGGGGGGGGGGGACTGCACGCACTGCATGGTGGGACATGATGTTCTGTAGAGTCGATTAACTGTGCTTCCATTTTATACTTCTTTACATTTTCTGTTTTGTCTGTAATCTTTCAATTCAGTTGAACAGAATGATGAGTGAACTGCGCGACTGTGTGGCAGCATTAAGCAG
Source organism: Microctenopoma steveboyesi (assembly GCA_032359275.1). Taxonomy (NCBI): domain Eukaryota; kingdom Metazoa; phylum Chordata; class Actinopteri; order Anabantiformes; family Anabantidae; genus Microctenopoma; species Microctenopoma steveboyesi. Next base: position 16,285,344 of record JAUMHF010000025.1, on the reverse strand, counting down.
GAGGCGCTCTGTGGAATCGGATTCACATTATAAAGGATTTATGAAGCCCACAGCACAGCATCTGTTACATCAGTATATCCTGCAGAAGATAGAACCAACTCCATATAAGATGTGTAACATTTAGAATGTATGTGTTGTCAACATTAGGTGTGTTCAGGAGACCTAAATATTTCAGCAAAAATATATTTAACATGAATACACTTATGCATTCAACATATGTATTCTTTTGTAAAAAAGACCATTCTAAATGTAATAAATCAAAAGGTTTTCTTTAGGCTTCCACCAACGGCTTAAAATGGCTTTAAAATAATGTAGTAATTTTATAAGTGCCAGTGTTTTCATTTAAATTGGTTTCCTCTCACATGTCAGTCCATAGCATATTAAGCAATGACGCTTCCGCTTGTTAATCAAGTGTTTAATTTAGAATTTTCTGAAATTTTGAGTAGAGTAGTTTCACTAGAATTAGATGGTGATTGCAACCAAAGTGCCTTAATTTACTCAGTATATGTGATGCAATTAGTTTTATTGTTTAGTTTGTTTATTTTGTCCAACAATCCAAGGTTTCATGGAAGATCCAAGATAACCCTAGTGTGCAACTGAAAGTTTTAACAGGCAACATTGATCTATACTGATTAGAATCTAAAATAAAGAGAACGAGCAGCTAAGACAATGCTAGATAGATGGATGAATTCCAGATTCTCAACAGTCTCCTAGAAATTATAAATGGAGCAATTTATGTTCTTAATGAAACGATAAGAAAAGATCAGTGTGTTTTGCCATAAGAAGTGACCATTTTCTTCTGTTTTCTTCTCACAGTTGGGACCTAAAAGTTGTTGCGTATTCTTGAAGAAGGACTAACCACCTGCTGCCCCTGCTTCCAGGTGCCTTTATCATGGTGACACTAAACGAATCCTACATTTTACAATAAGCCAGAGGGGGGGAAAAAAAAAGTTTTACAGTTGCATTGCCTCACTTTCAGCACAATCACCCTCAACGCTTTGCTCCCACGACGGCCCTAACTGGGTGCAGCCATGCATCTAGAAGTGAAGGTCGCCCTCAATTTCATTGTGTCCTACCTATACAACAAGCTGCCTCGGCGTCGAGCTGACCTGTTTGGCGAGGAGCTGGAGAGGATTCTGGTGTCTCGTTTTGAGGGTCACTGGTACCCCGAAGCCCCTCTCAGAGGTTCTGCTTTCCGCTGCATTCACCTGGGAGCACCGAGGGACCCAGTGGTGGAGTTGGCTGCCAAGAGAAGTGGTCTGGACACAGAAGAAGTGCGTGCAAATGTTCCTGCAGAGCTCAGCGTGTGGATCGACCCTTACGAGGTGTCCTACCAGATTGGAGAAAAGGGGGCAGTGAAGGTGCTCTACCTGGAGGACCCTCCAGGCCTCGGCTGTGACAGTGAGAGGGCTGAAGGGGTGATCGGAGAGGGAAAAGGAGATGCTGAAGCAGAGGAGGCCAAGAGTCTGGGCTTTAACCCAGAAGCTCAAGTGTTTGTGCCAATTGGAAGCCAGGTGTCCCCTGCCCTCATGCCGTCACTCTCTAGCTCTCCCACACCTCTAGCTGCCCAGTCCTGCCCTGGGCTCAGCTACAGCTACCCCAGCTCCAGCACACCCACCGACCCTGGTGCCCATTCCTCTAACACCTCTACTCCTTCCCCTCCCAGCGGCGGACTGCCCTACCTCGCTGCACAACAGCCCCCTACTCTTACCACCGCCCGCCCTCAACCCATCACCTTCACCACCGCCAGCTTTGCTGCCACTAAATTTGGCTCCACAAAGATGAAGAAATCCAGCGGGGCAGGATCAGCAGCCAGCTCTGGAGTTGTTGTCCCACCCACCCAGAGGATGCTCTCCCGGTCTCCTACCACCATCTCTGCACCAGAGCTGCTTAAGCACAAGCCCCTGTCTCTGTCCTTGCACTCCCTCGGAGGTCCCATTGCCAGCCAGCTCTCTCCCAACGCCAAAGAGTTTGTTTATCCAGGATCTCCCGGCCCGCTTTACTTTGATGCCGACCACCAGCCCATGCAGCCTCACGCCAGCCCCTTCCAGCCTCCCCACTCCGTCAGCACCCATCCGTCCTTTGACCCCTTCTCCAGCCCTCCTTCTGCCCAGAGTGTGGGCATTATTGGCAGCAATGGAGGGATCTCTTACATGGAAAAGCCACCATTTGTTGAGGATTTAGGAAGCTACAACCTGCAATACTCTAGCCAGTCCTTCCAGCCTGTTGTGCTGGCCAACTAAGCCTTCATTTGTGATAAGAGCCGGTCTAGAAGGAGTTGGGTGTGGGCAGAGATGCTCCACATATTTTCAGTTTTTCTAAGAAATTGTTCTAATGCTAATACAAATTAAGAATTAGTTTTACTACGAAGATTTAAAATACCACATCCACTGATTATTTGTTTTGTACCTCCATAACCCCCTAGCCCTACCCTGCCCCTTTGTTCGTTGCTGTTACTTTCTGTGTTGGTTTTGATGACAGGAGTGGGTGGGGGTGAGTTCCTTTCTACCTTGAGTCATTGCCAATCTCTTATGTTTATTGTTTTTCATTGAATGTTAATGCGAGAGACCTTTTTCTTGACTTGCAGTCTAATGGGCCCAGCTCTGGTATAGCTCCATTTTGCACTGCACTGTCATGCTGTGAAAAAGGAGCCAAGTCCTGCAGGGAACGACGGCTGTGGAAAGCTCAGCACTTTGCTCTGCAATCTGCTCTGCCCTACTTGCCACAAATACAGAGAGGGGGGCTCTGCTGTCTGTATGCGTGTGTATGTGTTCTGTTTTGTTGTGGCTCGGCGTGATTGAGAGAGTCATTGTTTGTATGGTGGGCCCGTTATCCTTGAAACTCACTCGTGCACAGGCAGAATGTGTTGTCAGCAGGTGTGCAGTAAAAGTGGTTTATCATCAGCTGGAATGTGTACACGACAGAGGTTTAAATGAAGTGAGAGCAGAGTGGGAGGGTCGGGGTGTTCAGGGATGTAGAAGGATGTACTTACCTGGCAAATTAATCTTTGCGTTTTACGACAAGGACCATGTGCCAATACCTCAGTTACACACACAGGGATGCAAGCTATGGTTTCCTGCGTTTAAATAGACGAGACATGCTCGCACACATGCAGAAATATGCGCACATACACACTTTTCTAGTTAGCAGTGTGTGAAGGTGAACAGGCAGAGAAAGAGGTGAGGGGGAGGGGATGTGGCAGCTAAGCAGTAGGGATTGTGATAAATGGTTTAGCATGACTTTCAGTATGAAGGAGAGGTTTTCCTCTTTATGGAGAGGAGGGACAGAAGAAGATTCGAGAGCGAAGCAGCCAGAGGGTTCTGTTGCCTCGGTGGCTCCCAGGCTTTATTGGCTTAGAGAGCGACACTTTAAAACCCAGAGCACGTTTCTGGTGAGCTTAAATGGTTTTGAAGCCAAAGGCTTGCTGTATTTGCTCCCTCTTCTTGAAATTCTTCAGTGATTTCTGGCTGCTCTCTGCTGCTACAAAAGAAACTAGATGCATACAGTTCAGATTGCTCGACCTCTTTTCCCTGATGGCAGTGATGGAGATACAAAGATGACCGTTCTTTATTGATGTGTGGCCGCTGTCGCGTTGAACTGCTTATCAGATCACTGGAAATCTGCAGCTTCTGACGTATGTTTACCAGCCGGGTCCATGTGGTTGTTTGTTCACTACAGGGAACGATATCACTCCACATATCCATCCGAGTTGTCCAGCACTTTATTACCAGGCTCCTGCTGCTGTGCGTCGCCCACAGACATGAAAGCTAAACCATTCCTTTGCCCTTTGTGTGGTTCTGGCACATTTTAATGCAGCTTTCATGCACCCCTTGAGATTCAGACGGGAGCAAAAGTGACGCTGTCAGTCTTGGTCCATTTGTTGGAATGTTTTCTAGAGCCCATAGTTGTTTTCATATAAGACGATCCAAGGACCCATGACTTGTGCTCACTCTGGTATTTCGATGTGACTGCTCGTCATATGCATGCAAACTTTATTTCTTAGTTTTTGTTTCCTTCTAAAGGGGACGGGTGGGGGAGGTACACATCTCTGTAAATGTATTGATTGTAAGGGGGGAAAGATGCATTTCTAATTTTGTTATTGTAATTTATTTCCAATATTTCTATATTTTTGGTTTTTGAAAAGTATTACTTAACATTTGTAGGAGTAAGACGGTCCAGGAATATGTATATAAAATGTTCTTATGTTCAGATTCTTTGTTTAGTTTCTTACATGCTGAGGTTATTTTTTCAGAAAATTACATGAATATATGCAAACTGAGTCAAAATAAAGATGTACAGAATAAAGTATTGAATGTGTATTGTACCTTGTACAGCATTTGTCTAACAAGACGGGTAAATGTATTCATTCTTCAAGTTGGGTTTGGAGTTAAGATGTGAATGTTTACAGTGGGTTTGTGTAGGAAAAGATGGCTGATGTCCCTCTGTGCTCCCAGGGCAGTCGAGTCAGACAACACTCCCATAGGCAGTACATGCAAACCAAAAATCTTTAGGTTTTTACGTACATTTATTTAGCATAGTCATTCCTTTTAGAATAATCGCACATCATTACTCAAACACCTAGGTCTCTCATATTTCCATCAAATTTTACTTTATATATCCAGTTTTGATTCAGTGACTCGTCTTCTCCCAATCAGCCTGATACTATAGCCATATCCCAGACTGTCTTTTAATACGCAGACACTCCCTACTCCAGTGCAATGTAATGCCATAATTGAAATTACCCTGAAGGATTTAAGGGGTTCCTACCTCTCTGCACCCTGGAAATAAATGCTCCAATATACTTTATCTCTTCAATAGGGAAGACTGTGTTACAGCAGGTTTGGAAAGATGAAGGAAATGAATGTGCTGTGATGTTCTTCTGATCTGTTTGTTAACCCTGGTTGAGATGGCCTGCAGAAAATAAACGGCTTGTTTTATTGCGCTTTAGTCCAAAAACTGTTATTTTTCCTCCCACATTTGTTAGCTTATTTAGTGCAAACGAGGTGTGTTCCAGTGAATTTCCTCTGCACGCAGATTAGACTCCTAAAGCGACAATATCTGAGGATGTGAATGAGTTTTGTGTTTTGCGCTTTGGGAGAAATTAGACAACGTTTAAAAACGCACACACACGCACACGCACACACACACACACAGGCTAATCTACAATCAGGGTTAAACATAACAAGAAGGAAAATCTCAAAAAGAATTTTGTATTCTGATGTCCTTTGCTTATCAATGTGCGTGTTTTATTTTGCACTTTGGAATATTTCATTGTCATAAAAGAAGTTTATTTTCTATGTAAGATTTGACATTTAAAAAATGGATATAATTAAAAGTTCAGATGTATAAATATAGCGCTTTCTCTCCTGCCTGTATTCTATTATTTTTTCCTATTTTGTATCTGATCTGTACACCCTGTAGATGTATAATGAATCTTTCACTACTGAGATGCAATGACCTGTTTTCTGTGCTGCCCCTTAGGAACGGGGAGTTACTACTGGAAGTTTCTTATTGTATCAGATTCTTTTTTTAAGTTTGTAATAAAACCAGATTGGCAAAAATAAGCATGGAAAATAAGCTAATTGTGTCCTCATTGTGTCTGGGCATGCAGAGCTACCGTTCGTAACTAAATGAGGAGCAATGTAGCATGACACAAACGTAAAGAGGAACCCTGATCCGTTCCACCTCCTGTGTCATAATCAGGTAATGTTGAGAGTCCTGGAGATCAAAGGCCAGAAAAGCAGATCCCTGCGTTCCTGTGGAAAAGCTTGAAATGTCAGAGCACCGTGTCTTCCTATTGCAGTAAACAAATTCAAGTGATGTTTGATCAATAATTCAAAGCAAAGATGAAATTCTCAAATGGAGAAGAGCCAGATTGCTCACCACCCTCCTCAGCTGGAGCTATCCCAGCAGATATTACTTTATATTTCATCATGCAGCGCTCTCTGCAAGTCCTGCGTTAGTCTGGAGCAAGGTTGGCTCACTCACATGAGCTGCTGCTTTCTATAGTAACATGCAGTAGTGACATTAACATGCATGGCTGGGCTCCTCCTTGGCTCTCCGCCACATCTTCATCACCCCCTCGCTGCTTCCCATCTCCCTCCCTCACCTCACTTCTTGAACTGCTGCCGGTTCTCCATCTTTTTCTGTTCACATCGTCTTGTTTTTCCCTCCCCATTGTACTTCACCTCCTGCTCCTAGTTCCCAGAGCCCCTCCTCTACTTCCTAATTTTCCTTTCTCCATCCTTCACACACACACACATCCCAATGGTCTTTGATGCTGCTGCTGTTACGCAACGCTGCTCCCCGTGTGTCGATGTGATCATTATGCAACATCTCCTGCTCCTCTGGAATACTGATGAGCAGCAGGAGCAAAGCAACAAAAAGGCAGTAAAAACAACACCACCGCGCTGTATGAAAGAATAAAACACTATATGTATGACGTTCAGCATGTGCACTCATCGGGCAGATGGAATGAGAAAGAAGATGTCTCCGTTTGTAGACCAAACTGCGCTTCTTTCATAATCTATTGTCTCCGTGTGCCTCTCGCTACAGCCGCTGCAGCTGCTCAATGGCTGACAGGCAAGGTCAAATCCAGAGTCCACATGTCATTAAATCCCAATTTATTTCATATGCATGATACAAGATACAGTTAGGACACTGTGCTGCAGTTGCATGTATCCTGTACATGATTAGTACAAATACAAATACACCAAACAAAACAAGTTTATATAAAAAGAGAGAAAATAATGCAAAATATCACAAAATGAAAATCTGTTTCAGAAAGACAATTATTTTTCTAGCTGTTTTGATTAGTAAACGAAGACATAGTATCGTTAATGTGCTGCAACAAAAACCAGCAACAGTTTCAGAACAGAACGTGGGAACAGCAGATGTGCTACTTTGCACCATTTAAAGTCAAGCAAAACAAACGAGCGCTTCTTTCTTGTGCCTCCTGCGAGCACAGTTACAACTGTGGTTTCTTTATAGGGAACACTAAATTTCTACCCTGTACCACATTTCCAATGTGTGGTAGAAGCCAATTACCACTATGCCTAACTTTATAATTACTTACTTTTAGGGAGAAATAATCTAATTTTTAGAAGAAGCGTTGCCTCCACAACCAAAAATAAAACAGTTGCTACAAAGTAAAAAATACAGTGAAGTCTTGAATTAAGCCCGATGTGATGATCAAGCTAGTTTCATGAGGTGCTTTGCATCAGTAAAAACAGCATTTGCTACGTACTGTTTGCTGTACCAATCTTCATTTGTTGTCTTTTAAAAGGTTCTTCTGGACAGTACCTTTACTCAGTCTTATACTCAACATTTCCTTTTTTAAAATAAAGTTTGCATTTATTAACTACAGCCAGATGCAGTCAATGTCAAGTCTGAATGTCAAAGCAAATATAAAAACACGTGGCAAAGAACTACATCTTCTGAAACCCAAACAAACACAGAAACTATCGATTAAACACAAAGTCACCAGCTGATCCAGTGCATCTAGATGCAGATCGATCTTTAGTAAAAAGAAAACAACCCACAGAGAAAAGATGCTGATTTCAGCTGATGTTTGCCCCAAGGTCAAAGACTAGCTGTACGGGGACAGTCGAAAACACAGGGCACCTCAGCAACGATGTTCTGTTTTTCTTTTGACAAAACTGTACGACAGACCATCCACACACCTTTCCAAACACTTTTCCAGTGATGGTTAAGAGACATAAGTACACTTGGTGTAAAATATTGAAGAAAAAACAGACAACTTCACTGGGTGTCATGCATTAGGGTCCTAGACTACAGAGGATCTAGACTGGAAGCACAAAAGACTTTGGGGCATTTCTACCAAGTACATCATAGCAATTTTACATAAAACATCATCACTGAAATTTAACAAGCATTACATAACAGAGTATTATTGCCACATTTATTTTCAATTATGAGCAAAAGATGACTGATCACAAAGTCTGCATCAGCCAAAGACGCTTTAGCCATCCAGTCCCTTAACAGTCTGCAAAGTGTTTACTAATTTAGTCTCAGACTCAGCCACTTTGGCAAAAACAACTCGACATATCGACTGAGATTTCGCCAAATGTAACTAAGCTGATTTTTATGTGCTTCAACCAACACTGCTCTGTAGCCCTACTGAAACTTTTAGGCATTCAATATAGGGATGTCGGATGAGGTAAATGAGAATATGCCCTGTCACGTGTGTGGTTTATAGAGGAAGAAACTTCCATATAACTATAATATAAATCTCTTTTTAAAACATCCAAAAGCATAGTTTAGCCACTGAATTCCCTGCTTAGTCAATGGTTTCATTAGAAGTGTTTTTCCTCAAAGGAAATAGAATTATCTGACATATTGTTGTACATCACAATCAACAGATGCATTATTACCATCAGAATAAATACAGCACTCGTTGGATATTTGGCAAATATAAGGAGTAGTATTGGATTAATAAAGACACAGTCCCTTTCTCAGGAAATAAAGACCATGAGACAATCTTTTATTTACAAGGTTTGAAGCAGTCACCTCTGGGCCTGGCTAAATAAAAAAAAAAGGTTTTAAGAAAAGGATAGATCAATCCAGCCATCACTGCCCCGTTAGAATGCAGGCAGCGGCTCTAGCACCCTCTACTTGCAGTGTGCAGTAAAATAAACGTCCCTACATGTGAACATACCCCTCCACTGGTGAGGGCCCTGGAGATCATCAAACATTTACCTTTGATTGTAACCCACAGAAAGAAAAGAACCTTCCTTCATTTATAAAATCTTTCTTCTTCAATAAAATGTCATGTAGGGCTCTGGGAGCTGAGCTGAGGTTAGTAGCAAAGGAAACTAGTAGCTTTAGATTGTGGGTCATGCATTTTCTTTTCCTCATCAGCTACCGTCCCCCCCACTGTGGTACGTACAGTAGACCTGCCACCACAACATTTTTTTTGGACAAAGTGCAAAAATGGATTACACACTGATACACACACATATCTACTGTATATGGTGATGCTCTTTTTTTTTAATCAGCGCTTCTTTGTGCACACATGCGTGCATGTGGGTTACAAGAAGGAAGAACTGTGACTGAATCACCGCTAACAGGCTCGCCTCCTTTCCCCCACTGCTCACCAGAGGTCCTTGCCTCCTCTCTTCAGGCTGTGAATCTGCCTCCATCTCCTTTATACATCTGTCCCTTTCCTGCTCTGCAACGGGTTCTCGACAGCCTCCTTCTGAGCCTCGGCTGGAGCAGTGTTAAGGAAGTACAAACAAAAACAGAATTGCTACACAAGGAAAAGTGAGGGACTGCAAGTGTGCACCATTTTAAATACACAACTTCTGACATTACTCATGCTTTGGTCCACTAAGAACAAGTGCTGTGCAGTGATAAAAACTGATTGGTGTAGATTTTAAAAGCCTGTGATTCTCGTCTGCCACCCTGCCCTTTTCACGCCGCCCGACTTTCTTGAGACCACACCATTATTTCCATGTGACCACGGGAGTGTCCACAATCATCTTGTCTGAGTGTAGGAGCCAAGCACTCTCCACAGACCTTCCTGTGACCACAGCTCCCATCGTGCCCTGCTGCCTGTCAGTGTGCATCCAAAACTCTAGCATCATGTAAGATACCTGGAGCTAGACAGTGACTGGAGGTCAGCATAGACAACAGTGCAAATTTAGATTCCCTTGGTGTTTGTGTCTGTGTTGAATTCTGCGGGGAAGGGAGTTCTGCTTTTTCCTCACTGACACTTCTCTTGTTGGAGTTCTTTACAGAGGGCCGTACTTAGCCTCGTATCGAGCCAGGACGTTCTTGCAGCGACCGCAATCCTTCCTCAGCTCAGACACTTGCTGCCGCAGCGCAGCGTTCTCCCGCTCCAGGAAGGAGGCTCGCACTGTGATCTGGTTCTCCTTCAGCCGCCGTGCATCACGGGAACGCTTTGCTGCCACGTTGTTCTTCTTTCTCCTGGACCAGTATTTGTCATCCTGCAGAAACGAGTGTGAAAGTGAGTGTACCGGGACAGACCAACAACGCTGAGCTGTTTTTCATTTTCCACATTCTCTCCAAACTCTACTGGTTCCTACTGTTGTGGAAAATAAAAAAAAATAGAAAAACGTGATACACACACCAATAAAATCAGCGTACCTTCTGTTCATCAGGAACAAACACTTTCTTGGCCTTCTTAATCATAGGCTGTGGTTTCAGCTCCTCGTCTGAGAACTTGTGTTTGCGTGGGTTGAACAGCTCTCCCCCCGGCACACTGGACAGGACCAGGTCTGTGGGATCCGGCTGGAAGTTGATGTCTACCTCGATGGCATCCGGGTCAATGGGGGAAGGTGTGTTACGTTCTGCAGCAATATAATAATAAGAAGGAGAATAATAGTAAAAAGAAGAGGCAAAGCCAGAATACGTCCAAGAGATGCTCACTAACCAAAATAAATGGATGTCATATGAATCAAATTATGAATGTAAAGGAACCATGTGTCCATAAACCAACTGTGAAGAGTCTTATCAGTTACTCACCTGTTTTCTCCTCCTTCACTTGCACCTGTGCTGATGCCTTTTCAGACAAAGATTTTTCTTCTCCTTCCTGTTCTCCTTCTTCTCCTTCTTCTTCTTCTTCTTCCTCTGCTTCTTCATCTTCTTCGTCTTCCTCTTCTAGCTTTGCTGGTTGTAAAGTAGTGACTGTCACCATTTCCTCTGGATCTGAGGTGACAGGGGAGGTGGCGGTGGCTGGCAGAGGAGATGCTGAGGAGGAGACAGATGTTGCTGTGGTGGAGGCAGCAGCAGCAGCAGGAGGAGGAGGAGGAGGAGTAATAGTTGTAGTAGCAGTAGCAGCGGTCGTAGCTGTAGCAGTAACCTTGGGGATGGATTTGCCTTTGTATTCCCCGGTGCTCAGAGTTTTCTGCAGCTCCTCCTCCTCCAGGCTCACGGGGATCCCGTTCTCCAGCAGGAACTCATCCAGGTCCATGTACTCCAGGTGGAAGGTCTCCCCATCATAGGGAATGGTCTTGTCCCAAATCGCTGGTGTCAAGGAGGCCGACACCCCTCCAGCGCCGCCGTTGCCTCCTCCTCTCAAACCTGCACCAGCAGTGGCTGCCTCAGTGGCACCTCCACCTCCCTCCATTTCCTCAGAGGAGCACAACTTCTCCTTCTCCATTTCTGCATTAGAAACAGAAGGGAACCGGTGTTAAATAAATATCTGTTTGTTTGTGAGTGACACACACACACACACACACACACACACACCTACAGAAATATATATGAAGTATAGGAGGGTGTGTAGTGTGGCTTTGGCAAACACAAGTAAGGAAAGGAGGGTTTGGGCTTGGACCAAAGAGGCTATCGGTGAGTGTGACAGGACGAAAGGAAGGACAGGACAAGGATGGGAACGAGGAGAGGGACACACACACACACACCACGGAGCACATAACCCCACACCAGTAGGTTTAATGGAAAGACAAGCGCCGTCTGTGTCTGCTGGTGTCTTTACGGGCTGGTTCCGCCGCGCGCAGAGCTGCAGACAGGACTCGGAACTTTTTGTTCTCTTTCGTTTCCTCGGCAGACGCGGATCAAACTGGCCCCGCGCAACATATGGCATGTCCCTCCCGCCCCGCCACGATCTTACCCAGATATAATTTACATATATAATATATATATATACACACACTAACAGTCAGACACAGACAGGACTGTGCACGGCTCGTTAAACGTCGAGCTTCAAAGCCGAACAACGGACACATTCACGGCGCAGAAACAAACTGAGCTCCCGTTTTGTGGATTTAAATCTTACCATCCTCGCCTTCCTCCAGGATGTTAGGAGGGGGGATGTCCATAATCTTCTTTAGGACAAAGGGGAATGACTTCTGCGGGGCTGCTCTAATGACGGTCTCGCTGGCTGGAAGCGCCACTGCCACCGCGGCTTCACTGGGCATTGTTCCCTGACAACCGAGCAAGATGTTCCTGAAGGGGACCGAGCGTCGCTTGCTTCTCCAGTGAAACACCAGAAACTAACGTAGCGGGGTTCTTCGCGTGTTTAGCTGCCGAAAAAATTCGGGGTTCGGGACCGTTTGTCAATTCTAACACTTGGCTCTTGCAGCACAAAGCAGCACAACACAAGACACTTGTTCTCCGTAGACACCGAGCGCGCTGATTGGATATTCATGAGCCACACGTCCCACCCACTCAGACAGTAGTGGAATCTGATTGGCTGTCAGCGCTGTCAGTGAATATCTCCATGAATATGTTGTGCGGTGACTCCGTGGAGCTTGTTTGTGTAGTTCTGCTCCTCAGCGGCAAACTGTCCACATCCAGATCTATCCTTTAAACCTTCTGGGCCATGTTCGCAAAAACCTCAAGGGCTTACCACGTCATCTCCTACACATTCATTTTACGTGTACAGATGCAAAATAATTCTACCAAATTAAACATGTGCATAATGTACCTACATGTCTGCACCCGCACACGCTCTGCTAAATACGTGAGTAAATAAATTAACGAGAAAACACGTCGCGAGCTTCGGCAAACGTCGTGCTTCTCACACTCGTGCCTCAACACGTGCCTCCCGCCTCCACCCTCCTCACGTGAAGCTACAATCTGTCAGGGGGCGGGGCCTCAAATACGCTGCACGTGTAAGGCCAAGGCGAGCTGCGCCGGGCACGCGCACAGCAGGAGAGAGTGCACGTTTGCCACAAACAGCTCTCACGGTGTTTACAGAAATAATAACAATGCTTGTTGATGATATATAGCTCTTTTCAAGGAAGTCAATGACGCTTTTTAAAATAAAATATATACAATTTTAATAAAATTAAATGCACACATGCGTGTTATAGTTTGTAATTCTGCAACTATATGTCAAAGTAACCCTCTAAAATATTTAATCTAGTTTCTCACACAATCCTAATTTTAACAAAATGCTATTTTAACAATATATTATTGCATATCTGTCTTTACCAAACTCCATGCACGCGCTGCTGTTGTGCCCGAGAGAGTGAGCGCACGAGGGTCTCACACCCTCCTCAGCAGACTGTTTACGTTTAGGAACACGATGTTCAAACCGCACAGCTCCCAACCTTCACCACTACTAACTTTTATTTTTTACAATACGAGCCCAGCCTGTGCAGGGATGCACTTCATATAGAATATTTTGTATTGTATAGTGTTTCTACCGCAGTTTACACTTGAAGCAATTAAGCAACATTTCTCTGTTGTGTGAAGGGTTTACTATACCTGATAAATGATACCCGGCACCTTCACAGACTACAGCTTTGTCCACACTACCTATCGGCAGACAGTATGAAGGCTACTGGACACTAAATGTCACAGCACTGTTTTTTCACTTAGCATACAATAAATCAATGTACCACACTATCAGAAACCTGTGTGACAGGTGCACAAACAGATCAATGATCAATATCAAATAATCAATTTGATTATGTTTGTGCCACACGCACGCACACACACACACACACACACACACAGTGATACCATTTGTGTAACGAAGTTGACTAAAAAGTCATCATTCCATGTCATTTTAGACAAAAAAATAAAGTTGCTTTGTTCACAGTGAGAGTGAGAAATATGCAGTAAACATTTCTCAGTGCCCTCTACTCTTCACACACAATAATGGAAACTGTTCCCATGAAGCAGCTCAGACATGAGGTGGCCTTATGGTCCAGCTTTTGTTCCAGGATAACTGAGAACAAGCAAGTTGCACATGCATAAAGATTCAACAACACATCCAAGCTGCCTTTTTTCAATTTCCTGTGCACAGCAGGAGGCACTTTGCTGTTTTCTAAAAACAGTGTGAGTGTGCAGCATGGGGAAGAAATGCAAAATACACTGCAAACACTTCTGAGAAAACAGATTTGAAGCCTAACTCGTCATAGCTTTGTTGACACTGTTAGACACAGGAGAACCAAATAATGTCATGATTGATGCAGTATGATGCATAGTGTTGATTAATCTTTATCATGATTAGCAGAAAAGATAGGTTACTTCTTTTTCTGCATCGTGGCATGATGCCATTAAATAAGCAGAACTAATAATAATGCTTAAAAGTAATATAAACAAAAGACGAGGAAGAAATATTAGGGTGTGTCAAACATAAAATGTTTTTATGATTTCCGACTGCAGCTGACTGCAGGCACAACAGACAGCACAGTAAAGTTGTCAGTCCAGAGATGAATAATCTATTGTGAGGCCACCTTAAAAGTCTCAGCTTCTTTTCATACCTAATGTCTAATAATATGCACTTTTAGAGTTCAAATTTCAAATGCTTTATTCACCTATTCATTTAGGTGTCATCAATATTGGCTTTATGCATTAACTAAAGCCAACTACTACACATAACCCCTACATTGCATATCAGGGACTCAAGGCTGTAAGGCCAAACTGTTTCGCCATCCGATTCCTCCAACATTAAAACTCCTCTCTACCCTGCAAGAGTTTATATATTCAGTTCTGATTTGCATACCCACTATTCACTAAAGCAGTGTCCATTTCTAAAAAAAGCTTAAGGATGTGTGAGTACAGACAAGGAGAAGACAAATGAATTCTCCCAAATTTAAAATGGGACGTCTTCTTGTGCTCTACTGACATGGTTTTAGTCATGAACATCTCTTCATGCTCAACTCTACAATATACCAAAACATGAACTAAAGAAAACACACACAAGAAGATGATGGTGCACAAAGAGAATACTGTGCTGAAATCTTGAGTGAGGACTGTTTCAGTGTTGTTGCATCAGCTGCTGTGTTGAAAAAACATCTCAGTGCTGACATGATGCAGTTCACTGCCTTTACTTCAGTCATCTGAGCACCTTTATTCAAGTAGTTTAGGTAGTAAGCTGTATTAGGCTTGGCATACCTAGCAAACTGACCACTGAGTGTACTTTAGGCATTAAAAGTAGAAGTACTAATTAGTCAGCAGGACGCCTACCATTGGGTTAGGGTTAGGTAATGGTAATGTTATAACTGGCAGAAGTAAAGTTTACATAGTTTAATCTGTGCTGTATGATAATATATAAAATATATAATGATAATTTTAGTGACTAAAATCTATAAAAGTAACTAGTTACACAGGCTTAGTGGTGTAGGAAGAACAGTAGCTCCATCAGAAGTATACTAGGAGTATTATTAAAGCATCTTAAAACTAAGCAGCACAAAATGGAAATAGTAGAAGTAGAAGTACAGTAAGTCTGTTTAATGGTGCGATGCCACATTTAACGCTTTAACAAGTATTGCATTGTTTTTCTGCTTTAAAAAATGATATATTCTTACCCGTGTCTTCAAAGGCAGGGAAGGAGAAAGAGTAATCAGCCAACGACTTGAGAAGATCAGGAACATCGCTCCTGTCTCCACAGAAGAACTGGTTATTTGTCGACATGATGAACTGAACAGTCAAGTGTCTAAAAACGACTGAGAAATGCTGTAAACGAGGCTGCGTCTGCTCTCAGCTCCACTTCTGTCACTTTCAACCAACTTTGCAGCAGGTCACGTCACGGGGACTCCCGCATGTGTCCAAACAACTTCTGTTATAATGAGCTGCCGGAGCCACGCCCCCAGGGACAGCTGACTGGCTGGCAGCTGTGCAGCGGCATGTCAATCACGTTGCGGAGCCAATGAGGAAGCGCCAAGGCGGGCTCCAGTGAAAGATAACCACAACATCAACCCACCGCAGCAGCGCACATTGCTCTCCATGCACTGGGACACGTGCGGGCAGGCGTGGGCTCGAGGCCAGGTGCAGACAGGCGTCCCGCGCCACCTAGTTACCTGTTTGGGTAGTACACTGAACACACAGCACGCACTGACAAATACTGCAGTACAAGTGACTGACTGACAGCGGCTATTCAACTATTCATGACTACCTGAAAGAATATTATTAAGATATACTAAAAGTCATATTTTTATTAAACAAGATCATAAGAGTAAAAATACGTTTTGGACTATAACATAAAAAAGTAATATTTAAGATTCTGCACAGATTTGACTTCTTTGTACGAAAGCTTAGATCGCTGGTTGTATCCACTGAGGTCAGGTGGATTTGATAGACTTCATCAGAGGACAGCAGCTGCTACAGAACACTCGTGGGCTCAAAGCTTTAGATAAAGTAAATATCAGAGACATTGTGTACATACGTGTGACTTCTCATATGATGTCAGTTCCTCCTCTGTCAACAGTAACATCGTCATTGTTCAGTTGAGCACATCTTAGGAGACATCGGCAGCTGATGATGTCTCCTAGGAGGCAGCACTGACTCATTTCTTATTAAGTAAAATTAGTCATTTTGTTGGTGAAAATCTACCAGTGTCTTTACAATACTTTAGTCCAAATAAAGAGTCACAGAATCAGAAGTGATCAATTGTTTCCATTTTATTTTATTTGTACTTAACACTAAGAGAAATAATCTGTAGGAGTATTTAAGTGCAGTTAAAACATTTTCAGAACATGTTCTCTCCTAGTGAACTGCAGAATGAAGGCACTTTTTTTTAATACTCACACGGGACACAGAGGGTTTTGTGTGTACGCCACGTGGATAAACACTCGTCTGCATGTATGTTACGTCTGTGGGTATTCGGTTTGAATCTGCTGTGCTTTTCAGAGCAGCACCAACAGTTTGTTTCAGCTCCACAGACATGATGAATACAAGATAACTAATACACTGTATGAAGACGTTACAACATCCATCAGTTTAAAGTAAATGGTATTTGGCATTATGAGAAAGAAAGTCTTCAGAATTCACACAATGCTTTTGTAAACTGGACACCAACAGGCTTGGTAGTGATTTGCAAACTCCTAATAAAATCAATATCCGATATAATTTTATTTCAACACTCAATGCGCTACTTTGGCAGATACAAAAATAAAAATAAAAGGCAGATCAAAATATTAATTCTCAGTCCTGAAGTAGAAAGTTGTACTTTCCAAAGTCAGACTGATCAGGCATGATGAGCATGTCCTCTCTAGCTTTAGCCAGTTTCTGGCGTAGGAAATCCCGTCTGTCCGTCCACTCCTGCAGCTCCTCCACACTGTGGGCAAAGTCGCAGCTCACACCCTCGGGGCAGACACCATCCAATCTGCAGGTAATTTACATTTGACATTTGTCATTTGTCATTTGACATTTGTACATAAGTTCAAATACAACTGATGTTTTCCACCACGGTGAAGCAGTGCAATAAGCTGGAAACATAAAGACGTGATATCATGCAGCAAATATAGAGCAAATTCATGATTAACTAACCTTTTCTGTCTGTTTGGCCCTGCATAGGTAGCTAAGTGTTTCCACTTAGACCACGGCAGCTAATTTACAGAGCTATTAAAAACAATGTGCTCCATCACTCTGATACGCGTCGTGGAGCATGCGTCTGCATCACAGCAGTGAAACGAGAGCTTCAAAACCGTGGGAGGTCAGCAACATGAAGAGATTCTCCAGGAGTGAGACATTACTCTGAACTTTGTGAACCTTCCCTCAGAACGTCAGCTGAAAAGCCAAGGTTTACCTGCAGGATCAGCTCTGTACGTGTGCTGAAGAATTAGTGAGACACAGGGAAAGTGAGAATGGTTCCTGTTCCTGTTGTTTTCGTTTCTTACTTGGGACAGAGTTTGAAGCATCTGCCAGGAAAACGGTAGCTCCACATCAGAGCCTCTTCCTCCCCTTCGCAGCTGAACACTCTGTCTTTGTGCTTCTCTGTGGAGATGTGCTGCTGCCACTGTCTCTCGCTATTACTGTGCTTACCACACAGACGGCAGTAAAAGTCACTCTGCAAGACAACAACCAATTAAACATATGCATTAAATGAAGAATATGCTTCAGTGAAAATGCAGTTATAGTTAAACCTGAGCTGAAAACCAAAAACAAAGGTGAACGCACTATTACTTCAGCATAGTCAGTGGGCATGGCAATGTATTTGTCCTCTGGGGCGGGCTGGCTGGGCGGGGCTTCATCTCCTTGGCGCTTGTGGTTTAGTGACGCCAGCCACAGGTCGTACATCATCTGCATGCCAATCACTACAGGCACAAAGACCAATGAGTGTCCAAAGTCTGTAGGTGTCTACGTATGTGACAATGTAGGGTTGTGTGTCGCGTGAGACCAGTGAATGTTTTCTATATTCTCCACCAAGCTGAGAATAACATACACTTATTAGTCCTCATATACGTCCACATCTCCCTCTCCTCCTGGCAGTGAGCGAAGGTGCAGGATCCATGGTAGGCGCATTTCCTTTTCTCTGACATTTGGGGACACATCTGCAAAGCAAAGACGTTCTAATGTTAAACACAGACCAGAATCATCAACGGCAGGAACACAAAACACAAAGCGAAGGAAGGTTTGTGATGAAAATAGATGCTGCATTAATATCAGAGAACCTACATCATACTGCAGGGGGTTTTTGGTCTGTGGCAGTGGTCGAACCTGAACCCATTTACCTCTCTCCAAGGACTTGACGAGAAAAACTCGTCTGTCTTTAGTCCACCTGAAGATCACATAAGAATAAAATCAATGTGTGTTGATGATCTAAAACAAAACCGTACAAAGCAACTTTACTGTCTATGCGATAACTAAAATAAGGAGACTACAGGGGCTGAAGGGAACCAGTGAAATAGATTTTACCACCTAACAGTCCTAGTACAGCTACACCGCCTTCCCTCTTCTGGTGATTCCTAAACACAACTTATGTACAGGCCTGTTTAAGAACAACGGAAACACACTGTTTCTACTCACTTGTGCCTGGCTTTGGCCGTGCAGAACTTTAAGGTTTTGTCTGGTTCAATGATCTGTCCATCCTGCCAGCACTGAGCACAGGCAAACTTCATCTTCATGTTCAGAGACTTCCCAGCTGCTGCTGTTCCTCCTTCTACTCGCCCTCCACCTCCACCTCTTGGTTTGTTCCCACCACCTCCAGGAGGCAACTATTCAAAATTAAATTGTTTATATATATGCTCTGTCAACTGTAGTACTAGTACATAATTCACATACTGGGAGAAGGTGGGAATGGAGGACCCCATCATTTACATGCTGCACCGATCTCTCTACCACTGGGACAGAGGCAGTGGTGCTGTGAGAATTATGTTTCTGGACTTTCCTAGTACTCAGTTTGTGCAACCAGGGACCTGTAGGTCCGACACTGGAGCGCCACAGGGCACAAACTGGTGAGGAAGCCCGGCTCTACTGTGGGCTCGGAGCCACAAGAGAATCCACTGCTTCTGGGCACAGCATCATCTCCAGACAGAGGAGCAGCTTCAGTGACAGGCTGCCGTCAGTATCCTGCTCCACTCAGAGACTGAGGAGATCATTCCTCCCCCACACCATCAGAATTTCCCCATGAGGATGAATAAAGAATCTATCTTTACTTTACTTTACTTTAGTTCACTTGGCAGACGCTTTTATCCAAAGCGACTTACAGGGAGCTAGCGCTGGGTGT
>JAUMHF010000025.1:16207285-16265539 GCA_032359275.1 Microctenopoma steveboyesi | reverse complement strand
CAGTGACAGGCTGCCGTCAGTATCCTGCTCCACTCAGAGACTGAGGAGATCATTCCTCCCCCACACCATCAGAATTTTCCCATGAGGATGAATAAAGAATCTATCTATCTATTACATATGAAAATGTGTATATGAGTTTTATGAGTCAAAGTGAGAAGAAAAAGATCTGTGAGAAATGCAGCTGCAACATCAGAAGAAACAGCAAATACAGGATGGAAATATAAAAATACGACTCTTACTCTATTCCCTCTCTGTTTGTTTGAGCTTTGACCCAGGTTGTTGTAATACTTTGTGGATACTTTCACTATCTCTTCATGGCTGATACCTGCAAACATCAAACACACAAATACAGAAGTCAAGGTCGTTTTGAAAGACACACAATAGGCTGCTGCTGCCAGCTGCATAAAAAGGGGAATGCATACACGGCATATAATGCTTTTACATTAATTAACACAGATTATTGCAGCTTTAAAAGAAGTAAAACATAAAAGAATATGTTTCCATCTAATTCTCTGTTTCTACTTGAATGGAATAAGATTAACAATCGAGCAGTGTGGAGATGTCCTGGTACAAGTAAAGCTCCTGAATTGAAGCGCTGCAGGTGTCTGATGCACTCGACCTGTGTGTTGCTGCACCCTCCAGGTTTTCAGCTCTATGCACGAGTGGGCAGAGAGGCAGTTGTCCCCCCGCAGGCAGCCGTAGCGGATATTTTGCCGGCAAAGCTCAAATCTGCAAACGACTCTCAGCGGACGAACCTTTTTATAGGTCACCTCATGGGCACTGACCAAAAACACCAAGCACCTGGGAGAGCAGGTACGAGACCGAGGGAAAGACACGAGCGTTAGAGAGGCGGAGAAAAAAGATGAGGGAAGAGGTCGAGATCTAAACACACTCACTTGTTAGCGTCAAAAATGTGGCGAGTATGCGAGTTCGAGCAGACGGTTTGGTCGTCTCTGCAGCGCTCACTGATGATCGTAGGATCATTGTCAAAGCACTCCTGGAGACAGACGAGACAAAAACAGAAGCATCACTCTAGATTCTAATCACCATCAATAATTCACCTGATCGTGATCAGGAAGAATGGCGTGTCAAATGAGTATCAAACATCTAATAAGTAGAGAAATTAAAGAGCATCACTTAAATCGATCAAGGAAAATCCCACTGATCACTAACCCTAACCCTAACCCTAGAAACTAACCTGACAGAGGAACACGAACGAGCCCTTGTGTTCCTGTAAAAGGTGAACGATGCTGTTTCCCGGGTCGGATTCAAACAGCAGGTTTCTGCTGAGCGTCCCCTTCCTCTCTTCTGTCCAAACGTCAATCTCCAACTGGTTGTAGGCAAATGTACACTTCTCCCCGTACTTACACAGACCCAGATCCCCCGAGTTCAGCAGCTCTGGACATGCGAGAAAACGAGTGTTAATCACTCCTTTCTAATATGAAATCATCCCACTTTAACCACAGTTTGTTCTGTTGCGCCCATATAACAACACACACACAGGTTTCACTGCCCCGCAGATGACGTGTGGACATTTAGATGTTCTATAGTGAAAGAAGAAGAGCACACAGAGGTGGGAGGAAGACCTCTGTGAACAGAGCAACAGTCGATTCAGGTGTAAAACACAAACAGAAATATGTGACCTCCTCCTTACGTCCCTGTGAAAGGGATCAGACAGGTAGAATGATGAGTCTTATTATGATGTTATACAGACTATAAATGTTATGTTATGTGCTGTGTAACTAGAGTCTCGGCGTGATAAGCCATGGCACAGACGCCGTCTCGTCTCATATGTGCACGGTGCCAGTTTACCTGAAAGAAAACACAAACCAACAGACAGAAGAGACGCTGAAATGATGTGAACTTTAGATCCTTACCCTTGCAAAGTACAAACGGACCCTTGAAGGCCATGTTGGGAGGCATCGGTCGCACCCTGGTCCACTCTGAAGGATAATCCACCTTTCGTCTACATAATAAAATGTCTCGTTTACAGGTGTGGAGCAGCTCGGGCTTGTGAACATACGTATATATCCCTAGACCTGAAAAACAATTCATATGATTTTTAAAACCCATTCAAGAAATTCAACTAGAATAAAACATTTAGTTTTTCTGATTCTCTGCACTTTTTTTAACCCTTGACCTTTTAAACGTTTGGCATTTTTGCCCATTCTGTAAACCTGAAGAAAGAAACTTCAGCAAGTAAACTGTAGATCTAATCGGGGACTAGTAAAGAGCATTAATGCTCCAGGATAGTAAAACCATCACCAGTTACACGGCAGTTTCAGTCTGGACTAGGCTGTGAATGTACCTTCGCGGGGAAAACAGGCAGAGCAGGCCTGCAGGAAGTCGTGGGTGGAGGACAGCGGGTTCGGGGCAGCAACCGTCACTTGGTTGTTTCTCTCCTGTATTGTCACAGTAAGAATAAAGTTTCAGTAAAGGTTACCAAAACAGACAGAAACAAAGGTTAAATAACACGATCTCACTTTGTTTTGCGATCGTATTAGTGGAGCTGCAGCACGGTGATACCCTGCGCTACCTGAGGAGCAAGGAGACAAAACAAAAGTGCACATTAGGTATCGTGTGTGAGCAGTAGAAAGGTCATAACACAGACACTGGGGAAAGCGGAGCCACCGATTTGGAAAAAAAGGAAAGATGTTTTTAAAAAAGCATGCCTCCTACTTTGCTGATAATATAATAAATAATCAATCAATAATAATCACCAGCTGAACTGAAACCAGAGAGTGAGTCCAGACCTGCTCTTGCAGTACTGGCTGCTGGCAAAGCGGCCCGAGCAGAGGGAAACGAGTCCAGGGCATCGAGGGAGTCGAGCTTGTCCACAGCTTTCACACCGACTTTAAGAACGTCACCACCAAGACGAACTGGAACTGAATGAACGGGATCCAACTCATCCAGCAAATCATCGAGGGACTTTTCCTCTGCCCCCATTTCCGTTCTGGGTTTGTTAACTTGGTCAGTAGCAGCTGAAGTCGGTGTATCCAGCAAGTCATCCAGGCAATCGAGGTCATCCAGAGAATCCATCACTGCGGAGGTCGGCCCCAAATCCGGAGCACCTGCTTCAGCCCTAATTCCAGAGGAAAAGTTGTCTAAGGCATCGAGACCCGGAGAGGTCAAGAGGTCATCCAGAATGTCCAGGGTTGTGCCGTGCCCCCCAGCGGAAAAAGAGTCCAGAGAGTTAAGCTGGCTAACAGACGAGTTGAAGAAGGCGGGGGGGAGCTGTGGTGTCGGTGCGGGCAGGACAGAGGGAACCGAGTGAGTGGACATCCTGCTGGGGGCTGAGGAAGCTGCCTGAGTGTGAGAAAGAAAACTTTCATTTACGTGGCAGACGCTTTTGTTTTTTATCATGTGTAAATTCTGAGTTACTACAAAATAAGAGCCCCGATAAGACCCAAGATAAAGAACATGTTAGGAATTGTTAAGTGGCAGACCTTTTGTTTGTGTGTGTGTGTGTGTGTGCAGGAGCCATTTGAAATACTTTTTAAACATGTTAGTTTTCAAATGTTTGCAAAGGTGATGATAGTCTCAGCTATAATGTCAATAATAATGTTAATTCATATTCTCCTCACATACTCCTGATCTGAACATAAATGTGTGTTTCAGCCTCATAGAACATGTAAAATGTCTCAGCTGCACCAACACATAATATTAACCTAATGAATTAACTGAGCAAACATCACGTGCAACAGAAAATGTTATTTGAGACGCTGCAGTTTAGTCATCCTCTCTACATACGCAACCTCACTGTCTCCACTGCATGGATGACCACAGCACAAACACATATCTGACCTCCGCTGGCTGCGGCTCAGCGGGGAAGCAGTCGAGCAGGCTGTCCAAGTCGTCTCCCATCAGCTCAAAGTCATCCAAAGCGTCCACTCTGTCGGGCGCCAAGGAGCTGGCGGGTTGGTGGGAGCTGGAGAGCGTGGGCGTAACGGTGGACTGAGCTGTGCTGGCCAAGGTAACTGAAGAGGAAATATATTTGGATTTAAATCAGTAAAACCGCTGTTGACAAAATGCGACACTTTCTGCACACGCTGCTCGTACCTCGTGGGCTACTCAGAGGATTCAGCCCGTTTCCTACTGCATCAGCCGACAGCTGCTGTGAGAAGGAGTAAAGATTGTGAGATGCTAAATGATCATCAGAGTCTCCGGTTACTGTGAGAAATGATTCGTTAAGAAAGTGGTTTGGAACATTGTGGGAATGATGTTTGTGACGTACAGCAGTGGATGTTGGAGGCGACGGGGAGCTTCGCTTGGTGGCTTCAGAGGCCACGTTTCCATTTGTGGCACCTCGCCTGATAAATACATCCTCCTGGGACAGAAAATAAAACTTTATTATCTCTTTTTCGTTGACCAACAGGCTGATAACAGGACAAATGTCAACAGAAAAGAGCAAAGACGCAAAAACAAAGCAACCGAAGAATACAATAAAAATAAGATATATAAATACAACAGCCAATAAAACATATAGATGGAATAAAATATTTCTCAATATGCATAAAATGAATAAACAGAAAGTGAGCCCTCGCGTCGTATGCGCCGTTAACGTGTTTCTCTTATTACACTACCCGTCTCAGATTCGTCATGTTCACTGGTTAACATCTCTGTTCTGCTGGACTCTCCAAACACTTCACTTTCTCAGTGAGTAAAATCAAACCTTTGCAGAGATGTAGGGTTTGCGATTCTTCAGGCCCAGATGCACGGCCAGCTCCTGTGCGAGCTCGTTCACCTGTTTGTCCTGTCAGGAGGTAAAAGAGAACGAGCGACTTACGCTGGGGTCTGTGACATTTAATACGCAGCGTGTCCCACTTCTGCACCGCCTCGTTGAAGAGAGATGCGTTAATGTTCTAACAACCCTCTGGAATTCTGTGCTTCCCTTACCAGTCGAGAAATGAGCAGGCAGTCGGTGGTGCAGTTGTAGGCCTCCTTGTACCTCCCAAGCTCCTTCAAACAAAGCGCCTTCCTGTACAGGGCCCTGTGGCTTTCCTCACACAGATCCAAAGCTCTGTTGCAGTCCCTCACACCTTGTTCGTGTTCGCCCTGTGGCAAACAGAAGTCAAGTTTAACAACATTGTATTTTCTTATTACAACAGGGCACTGGAAAGGATATTTGCTTTCAGGTGGATACCACCTGACATTTGATTTCTTTTTACATTTTTAAAAGTGGCTGTGACCCCTAACAGCCACATTAACCCTTAACTGATCTACAGAAGGTGTTGTTCACTGAGTGCTGACTGAAGCTGCTTGTTTTTGCAGTGCATATAACCGACATTAGTCAGACATACTCCAGCTACTAGTGCCAGGTTTCGGGTCAGATGGAAGCAACGTCAGGCCACACAACAGCATTGTCAGCTGATTCTTTGACGTCTCCGCCCTTAGATAAATCATTTTGCAACGTTGACTCTGTGTTATGTCGATAAAATCTGTTTACAATCTATCACATAATCTGGCTTCACAGCTGACTCATGCTCAGATCGGGTTTGGGTGTGTCGTGTTTGTCACGAGCCCTGTTAGCCTTACCTAACCTAGTACAGTGATAGACCAGACACCTGTCCACAGGTGATGTGTTATTAAAACGATCTGTCACTTGTGGACTGACGTCACACGTCAGCAGGGCTCTCACCAGGCTGTGGTAGGCGGCAGCTCGGTTGACATAAAGGCTTTCCAGTAACACCTCAGGGATCTGGATGTCCTCTCCCGCAGCGTAGCTGGAGACATTCAGGCCCTCGCTGAACTCCCTCGCAGCCTGCTCCCACTCCTTTTCTCTGAACGAGGCGTTGCCCTCGTCCAGCAGGTTGCACACTAACTGGGTCAAGAAGTCCTGAGAGGAGGACGAGGGAGAAAGAAAGGAATATGTGTCACAAAACCTTGGACCGATTTAGTCACAACACGCAGCCAGTTTCCCCGAATTTCATTCGTATCTGTCATGTGCAGCTCAACCTTCACATTTTCTGACTGACTTAGCACAAGTGTGCATTAGGACGATAACGCAGAGGGTAACACAATGATGTCAGCAGGAATCTGTGTAAGGTGGACAATTTGTTCTGGTCATACTCCGAATGATGCATTTCTATCGGACACCAAACACTCCTTCACACTGAGGCACACTAGGAAACATGTGCTTCAAAAGGTAAAATAACAGAGAGAGTGGGGGGGGGGGAGTTCATCAACGAACTGTGTGAGTGTAGATTCAGGAATCAAACAGACGTCTGGTACCTGGTAGCCCTCAGGTTCCGGATAAGCCAGGGAAGACCTAGAACACAGGAAGCATAAGTGCTTAGAAAAGTCCTGCCACAGTTTCACTTCTCAGGAATAAGAGTCGTGGTGGGTTTCACTTTCAGATCAAAACTATTGTCTCACTGGATGAACTTCAGAGCTTTCTTTATCTCCTCCTTGCGCTTCTGTCTGGCAGGATCCATGTCTGTCCACTGGGGAGGGGGAGAAACAGATCACAGGCGGGTTGGTGGTGGTAATGTCTGACTGCTGCTGCTGCTGCTGCTGCTGGGTTCAGAGAGTCGGAGGAATGCAGCTGATTCACGCCCACTTCCACTTCACGGGCGACACGAGAAACGAGCCGAGCCACTGCTCCAGACCTCCAGCATGTCGCCCCGTCCGTGTCCCGGACGGACAAAGCGGGCCAACTTTGGACACACCTACCTGATGAAGTGAGGAAGTTGGCTGAAGCGAGGCAAAGATTACACGCGTGGACACGGACAACTGGTGGCAGCGGAGAGGAGCGAGGAGCAAGGAGCAAGGACACCCCACCGAGGCTTCAATATGACTTCACATCATGTCCCCAGGTTAACTTTCGATTCCCCGCAGCTCCGGCGCCTCCATCAGTCCCAGCGCGGCTTCTTCCTCTTCGAGGTGTTTATCGGCGGTTGGCAAATAGCGAGCTGGAGCATTACCGCCACCCACTGGTTTATTCAGCATTAGGAAATAATAAAGTAAAGCGAAAGTTACATCCTCCTAATGTGTGGTGTGGTAGCATACCTTTCTTCCTCAAAACATCTGTTAATTCAGCCCTGAGGCTGTCCTCTGTCTGTCCTCTGTCTCGGCCACACCTGCCTGTTTAGTGTTACGACAAAACTATTACGGCCACCATATTCACTTTATTCGAGTTTTCTTTATTCTGACTTTAAAGTTAAAGTGTGCTGTTTTTAGTTAGGTACTTGAAAGCACCGTTGTAGTCCTATTGAACTACAAGTCCCTTGTCTCCCAGCTCGGAGGTCGTCGAGTGGCAACGTGCTGCGTTTGGGTTTGAACGTCGGGAGCGAGCGGGAGTGTGCAAGTGGATTCAATCCGCACATCCGTTTTAAGGTAATGGAATCTTAAAGTGATTTGTGTTGGAGGCATATCACGATTTGGAGTTTATTAATATTCCCAACCGTGAATGTAAAGTTTAGGGCACATTTTCAGCGCGGGAGCTGGTGTTAGTTAACGGTTCGCTATCGAGTGCAGAGGCCGAGTAACGTACAGACACGCTCCCTCTGACGTGACCCAGACTAGCCTGCTAACTAAACTCTAAAGTTTACAAAGTCATAGCCACCCAAACAAGGTTGTTTAGCTTTCAGGCCAAACGTTCGGTGTGAATTACGACGAGCTTATCCACTCCAGGTGCATCAGACTGCTGTGTAGCTGGTAGGTGTGTTAGCGTAACGTTAGCAGCACCTGGCTAACTGTTCATGCTAATCTGACCCAAAATAACCTTCAGTAACAGTTTATCCACAAAGCCGTTAACGCATTTAGAGCTCAAATGTTGTCTTCCGGTGTCAATGTAGCACAAAAATTGTATTTTATATGATTTCACTGAATTACTAAATCATTTTCATTAGGGCTGTCACAGTAACTTAGCCTCGTATAGTTCAGTATAACGTTGCTGACGTTATATTAAATCTTTACGCTCTGTATTATGTTGTCTGATGTGTTCAACTTCATACATTTAATCTGATATAAGGTGTGTTATCTTGAGCAGGTTTTTTAGGTATACAGTTATAGGGTGATTCTTCAGACAGAGAAACGCTGGTTTCAGCTTTTTTTGTGTGTGACACAATGGTGGACCGAGCTTTCTATACAAAACTGTATAGTTCAGACTAGAATGATGCCATGAAGCTAAAAGCGTGTTTTAGAGGCCTGCGGCCTGTATTAAGTGGTCAGTGGTTTGGTCTGTATTGACATACAGTAGCATTACAGCTTCTAGAAAAATGTGCAGCAATATAAACTGCTTAAAAACACCAATAAGAGAAATGTTGGATGTGACATGGTAGAAAGTAGTGTGAAAGTGACAAGTGTGGGATGGAATCATAGATTAAAAAAAAAGAAAACACAGGTGTAATTTGTAGTGTCAAGTCAGTTTGTTTACAGGTGTTTACAAAGGCAACCCCATCTAGAAATTTGTGTCCAGTATCCGGAGATGGAGGGTTTAGGATTTTCCTTTTTGACCTTCTGTTTCAATAGTTTCAAACAACCTGTGCTGACAGGAACTACACTGACTTGGATTAAAATACCTCTTAACAGCTTTTTCTTCACCTTTAATGACCTTTCAGTCCCCGCCCCGAATACAGCCCTTGAATTGAACTCAAGCAGAACATAATATACATGTTTGTCCGCTAGGTGTCCTGATGGCGTCAGACATTGTTGCGCAGTTGGCCGACTCACTGGCCAAGACTGGAGTAGAAGATGGAGAGCTGAGCTACAAAGGCCAGGGAAGAAAGCTGGATGAAGCCCAATCAGGTGAGTGCCAGGAAACTGGGTCACACTTCACGCCGCTCTGTTTTTTTCCAACTCCATTTTTCAAAACCATTCCACCTGTTTCCCCTCTCTCCAGTGGAGGACATGGTGAAGGAGATCCAGGACTTTGAGGGTTTACAGGCTCTAAGGTTGGAGGGAAACACTGTAGGTGTGGCGGCAGCACGGGCGATTGCCAAGGCCCTGGAGACGAAGAGCGAGTTCAAGGTCTGGAGTGTTTACTTGTGATGTCTTTGATAATTTTCAGTTGATATTTTGCAGTCATGTTGTCATTGTTTTGACTCTGAAACTAGGAAATGTTTGGTATTTTTAATGGTGTGTGATATACCAGAACACATCCCGGTCAAAATAAGACACAGAAGACATTTAAAGCATTTACAATGTCCAAATTGGAGAACCCGAACAGCCACAGACCCATAAACACACACACACAAAGACTTTAATAGTATAAAGACTTCAACTATTAATGGACTATACAAATATTTACTGAATATTTAATGTTTTCATCAACTATTAGTTTAAACTGTTTTTATAGTATTTTTTTTATAAACAGATTATTTTAAGCTGTTTTAATCTGTCTTGCAGCGCTGTTATTGGAGTGACATGTTCACAGGACGCCTGCGCTCTGAGATCCCACCTGCACTGGTAAAGCATTTGTTCTGCACGTATAACCTGTGCTGCGGGTCGCTTTTGCGTTGCTCTGTATAAACTGACTGTGTTTTGTCCTTCTCTCTGCTTTTGTTGCAGAATTCACTTGGTGATGCGCTGATGTTGGCGGGTGCCAGGCTGACAGTTTTAGACCTCAGTGACAACGCGTTTGGACCCGATGGGGTGAGGGGCATCGAGAAGCTGCTCAAGAGCACTGCCTGCTACACACTACAGGAGCTGCGGCTTAATAACTGTGGCATGGGTGTTGGTGGGGGAAAGGTAAGTCGTGAGATTATTTTTTCAAAGCTGTAGTATTAGATATGCTCCTCATTGGGTACATGACCTAAAATAAATAAACAAAAGTACGCAATTCTACCTAGATCCCATGAAATATCTGTTTATGAACCCATCAGATCTTGGCTGCTTCGTTGACTGAGTGCCATAAAAAATCCAGTTCAGTGGGTTCCCCACTCAGCCTGAAGGTGTTTGTTGCAGGAAGGAACCGACTGGAGAACGACGGAGCAACAGCGCTCGCTCAGGCCTTCCAGGTACTTCAGAGTGTGCTGCTTTTTTATTCCGAACTAAGGTTATTCAGTTCAGGTGCCTCCGATCTTTGTCCAGAGCTCCGTTACTGCTCCGCCTCACTCAGCAACATTCAGCATTTTATTGTTTTACCCCAATTTGGGTTCTTGCACAAGTTTGTGTAATTTATGTTAATACACTGATCTGTTTTTTATGTGTGCTATTGATATTATTTCACTGCTCAGAGAGAGTTACTCCAAGCTGCTGGAATCTGTAATTGTAGACAAATTGCTGACTGTGATTGTAAATGTAGATATCACACCTAGATATTGTGTTTCCAGTTGATGGGCAGCCTTGAGGAGGTTCACATGCCCCAGAACGGCATTAATCATCCTGGCGTGACGGCCTTGGCCACAGCTATGCAGCACAACACCAGACTCCGCATCCTCAACCTCAACGACAACACCTTTACTGACAAGGGGGCTATCGCCATGGCTCAGGTACTGAGGCGTCGGGGTTTAGAAACACAACAGAACCATGCACTGATTAATTCGTCATCCTCAGTCTGACTTTTACTTTACAAGTCTGTGGCTAATAATATCTGTACTTCACAGGCCCTGAAATACCTCCACAGCATTCAGGTGATAAACTTTGGAGACTGTCTGGTGCGAACAGCAGGTGCCAAAGCTATCGCCGAGACCGTACTGGAGGGACTCCCGATCCTCAAAGTGAGTGAACACTGCTCAGTGTCCATGATCAGATGTGTGCTGTTGCTACCTGTCAGAATAATTGAAAGAGTTTTTTCTGTGTGAAATAGCAGTTCAGTACACTGTGTATGTTGTATTGACAGTAAACTTCTCTTAAACAGGAACTCAATCTGTCATTTGGTGAGATTACATGGGAAGCTGGACTGGCGGTGGCTCAGGCAGTAAAGGGCAAGAACCAGCTTGAGAAACTGGACTTAAATGGTACAAACGAAGAACGAATTCTGCTTCACTAACCTAAATTATGTAGCAGCAGTTTCCCCTTTTTGAAAGCAACAGCTAATATTTGCAATGGTTTCAAAAGCGTAGACTTACAGTATATGTCCCGTTCTCCGCTTTGTGTTCCTTTTTGACAAATAAAACCTGAATCGTTTTTGTGTCCTATGGCTTCACTGTAAAACATAACGTCTTTGGTTTTTAGGTAACTGTCTAGGAGATGACGGCTGCAAAGCTCTGAAAGATGCCATGGAGTCCATGAACATGGTCGATCTTTTAGGCTCACTCAGGTAACCGTGATACATTTTAGCTCCTGTAATGTATTTATTATAATCTATCTAAGCTCTTTGTACCTCTCTGTTCTGTTGTGATGTCCCGGAGTTTATTTCAGATCCTCCTTGTCTTAACTGATTGGTCATCAGCTTTTGGACCAGATTTACCAAATTAATCCATCACTGATTAAAAAAATGTTCTAGTGTATTTCACAATCTTCCTGATATCTCCTTTTTAAATAGTCTCTTTTTACTGAAGATAAGCTCTTCTTACTTTGTCTGTCCGCCATTGTTAGTCTCTGTAGCCCATAGCACCTGTTGCATTACTTTCCAACAACCACTGAAACGTTAGCAGGTAGAGCTCATTCATTTAGAGCCACGGCGGGTCCGTAAATCGTGTACTGGTTTGTTCGGAGCCGCTTGTGATGTCACAACAGGCAAATAATGCATTTAGCATGAAGCTCAACCCTGGTTTCTCTTAGAGGATTTGTTTGTTACAAAAAGAAACGGAATTGTTTATCTATAGAATGGTGTCTCGCGCTGTGAGACAGGTTCAACGACGGACATGGACAGCTGACCGTCAGAACAGCACAGACGAACAGAACACGCCGAATCTCACTAATGTGCTGTTTTTAATTTTTTCTCAGTGACGACGAGGGTGAGCCAGAAGAAGATGATGATGAGGATGATGATGACGACGACGACGACGAGGATGATGACGACGTAGATGAGGAGGAAGTAGAAGAAGAAGAAGAGGAGGAGGAAGAAGAGGAAAGCAATGACAAAAAGGTGATTTAAATTTAAATTTCTGATTTGTACGAGCAGCTTATTCTAAAGCTCCCACTCCCCTCACAGATGTCCACCCCTGCATCAGCGCCGCGGCCGGCAGACGTGTCCTGCTTCCTCAGCTTTCCGTCCCCAGACAAACTGATCAAACTGGGACCGAAGAGGGCGTTTCTGATTGAGCAGCAGGTAAACACGAGGAGGATTCCACAAATACACGCACACAGAAGTTCACCGACCGGAGAACGAATGTTTCCCCTCTGTGTGTGTAGGTGGATGTGTCAGATGCTCCAAAAACAGCTGAAGCCTTCCTCAAGATTGCATCTGTTTACAAAGAGGAGAGCAATGACATCAAAAATGCGGTGTTGGACAGTATTGGTAAGACACTTTCACTTCAGCTGTTGTTATGCTGCCCAACTATAGCTTGCGTTAGCGATTCCTCCAGAATGAGGTCTGCGTCTCTTCCAGTAAATGAGTTTCAAGATTTTTTTTAAAGGGTTTATTTGTGACTCATGAGTTTATAGAATGAAGAATTATTGCAGCAAGAAGAATCTTTGTTTATTGTTAAATGGACATTGTTGAAAATACACTTTGTGAACCTAACCTTTAAGTTTTGTATAGTTTAACAACGGCATTTTGCAGTTAGACCCATTTTTCTATGTTGAACAGAGACAGACATGTGGTTTCTCCCTTTGCTTTCTGACATTAGCTTCATATTTGTCTGTCTGCTTCTCAAAAGTTTTGCAAAACGTTGGACTGCTGCTTTAAGGCTATGAATAAATGGCTCTAATCCATCATCTTGTATATTTTAAAATGTTAACGGCAGTGGCCCCTGGAGATCAGGGAGTGATACATGATGCTAAACATTTTCTGTTTTTGCATCAGATAAAATACAACAATTGAGTGAAATCTGAAATATGCTGAATTTAAATGAGAATTTAATGAAATCTCCAAGTATTTCAAAGTAAAGAGTTTCAGAAATACTTATGTCCTACACTCTGTGCTGTTCCTGAAGGCCACACTGGCACTGCTGTGCAGAATGCTCTCGTCTGGAAGATTTTAAATAATTTGTAGGATGTTTTATCTTTATTGTTTTTAACTTGTTATATTATTATTCAGCAGATCCATCAACCCGTTGACCACTAGTCCAACGGGAATTTAACTTTTGAGAGTCTTTGCTGACAGGACAAATGTCCTTTATTTATTTTGTCAGCAGTGTCACAATATTTTGTGTGTAATATTTTTTCCTTCTCCCAGACGCTCTTCTGAAGAAAGCTTTTGCCAATCCTTCCTTCCAAGGCTACAGCTTTGTATCGTCTTTATTAGTGCTGCTCGGACTGATCAAGGTGTGTTTCATCTACACATACCCAGAAGAGTATGGGCTACAGAAATGTCAGTCACTGTCTGATGTCTTCGTTTATTGTATCCGTCCTTCTGTCCTCCCCTTGTGCTGCTCAGAGTGAGGACAAGGTGAAGCCGGTGCTCGTGGTTCCTGGCCACCTCCACGCCTTGGAGCATGTTGTTCGACAGGACTACTTCCCCAAGGAGAACACGGCTGTGCTGGAAGCCTTCATGTCCCGGTAAGGACGTGACAGAATGAACCAATCAGCAGGCGGCACACAGGTACAAAACACTGTGACCTCCATTCATCTTCAGGAATATATCTCATACATCAGTGGTTCTGCACGCTGGTGGACACACTGGTGATGGCTTACTGTGTGGTGGAAGGGATTTATCAACTTTAACTTTAAGTATTTTGACCTGTTTGTGATTTTATTTTAGGTAAATTATAAATCTGTTTCTGTCCCTGACCTGTTTGACATGTTCTGAACGGTTGGACTAACGTCCTTCACAGGTGAAAACAGTCATTTGAATTGAAATGTAGAAGCCGCTATGATGGAATATTAAATTA
The DNA here is from genome assembly GCA_032359275.1 of Microctenopoma steveboyesi. Lineage (NCBI taxonomy): Eukaryota > Metazoa > Chordata > Actinopteri > Anabantiformes > Anabantidae > Microctenopoma > Microctenopoma steveboyesi. Next base: position 16,251,659 of record JAUMHF010000025.1, on the reverse strand, counting down.
ATTCATATGTTACTGCTTTAATTTAATATTTCATCTACATGTCAGTTATTAGGTCTAAAGGAGACTTGAGCGTCGTCCCTGCTCATTCAGTGTTTTACTCGAAAAAGAGATTTTGATTTGATTTCTGGGTGTGAACTTCTTATTGTTGTTTTTCTTTTTCAGTGAATGTAATGTATATGGCAGCGTTATGATAATTTAAGGGCTCTTAATTATGCTAATGATCAAATCCTGAAGGTTTTCATCAATCTTACTCAAGTAATTAAGGCCCCTTGTTGGTCAATTGGCTTTTTCTATCATGTAACAAGCAACACGACTGTAGTTTTCAACACAACAGCAGGGTGTAGAAGATGAGTTGGTTGGTCGTGAGGAGTTGTTGACTGCTGCTCTTCGTCTAACAGCTCATAGCTGACTCTGATCCCTCGCTGTGATACTGCACAGTACATGTTGGCATATAATATATAATACACTTGGATTAATTGGTTGTTTAGGTTCTTGATTTAAATGTGCTAATTAAAGCAAATTTAAAATAATATAACAATTTAATGATGTCTGTTTATTGTTCACAGAAACAACAAGACCCTGCAGTCATGTGAAAATGCCAAAAACAGACTCCAGTCAACACTGCAGAGAGTGCAGTCTGAGAGTTGAGGACTGTGGACACACACACACACACACACAGACTGAACTTATTACTGATGGGTCTTTGGAAACCAACACGCAAAACCCAAATCTGAAGCAAATGAAATGGCAGCACTTGAGAAGAGCAGACACCTGGCTGCTCTTCACAGGTTCCTCACAACGACACACCTCTGGTTCTGGACTCTGGACTGGACCTGGCTGCTTTTTGTTTGAAAGTAGATTGTTTGGACTAATTGAAGTGTGCACTCGCATACCACTGAACCGCATTAACAAGTTCATGCATCCTGGTGGCACATGACTCGGCTGTTGCACATTTTCTATTTCTATATCTACACGTTCAGCACTGTTGTTTTTATGACATTGAGTATGATCAGTATGATCAAAGCAAGACCACAGGACAACACAACAGTCAAATGGATGAAAGAAATAAAAATGTATTTTCTGACTTTTAATAAGGCACCAGGTGCAGATGTTTCGGATTTGTGATGCAAAAATAAACCTTTGGATGCATTTTGGTCTTTGTATTTTACTGCATAGGTTTTATTTTTGATTAAGTACTTGCAGACACCACAACAGCTGATATAAGCTTGTTTTATTACTTAACTATGAACATTTTTTATTGGGTACAAGGTCTAGTTTTAGGCCAGACTGTTGCTATAAATGTTAACTAGCCCATTATCACCGTGGTAACAGTTCAGCACACAACTGAATGTTAAAGCATTCATTTCATGTTGTAAGAACTGTTCACGCAAGCAGCCAGGTGGGAAAACAATGGCACAAATTTATATTTTATATGTAGTGATGGTCAGATGAAGCCTGGTGAAGCTTTGGAGCCAATTGGTTCAGAAAATGGTTCATTTCTCGAGGCCTCATTTCTGGCTTCATGTGCTCACAAACCCCCTGCTGCTCAAAGACAGTAAGGCAGGAAGATGTGTTCCTGTTCTTGAAATCGTCTTTCCACAGTTCAGCATGGGAATAAAAAGTGCCAGGGAACTAGGGATTGTCTTTGTGTGTCAAGCTATAATATTAGTTTTGTGTGTGTTGTTTCTAAATCGAACTGAATAACAACTCGTACAGAGTACACTCGGAGGACCCCAGATATGATTCCTCCTGCATGTGTTAAGCTGATTTATATAATAATCCCAAAAGTGTAATAAATAGAAACTAACATCACAACACGGATGTTGTACAAGTAGAAACCAAAACGTATATTTTGGCCTTTGTATAGTTGATTAACAAATGTAATGCCGCAGCTTCCACCCTGTGATTCAGCCTCTAACGGGGCAGAAAATGTAAAGCCATGGTGTTAATTTGCAGTGAGGGGTGCAGGGATCAGGGGTCACCACAGAAGAATTTACCAAGGCCTTGTTTGTTAGTCTGCAGGACCCCGGAGTCTTACTGTTGGATTGACTCACCAACATAACTGTAGCCTGCAACAGAATCACACAGCTGGACTGAAGGTAAGTTAGTCCTTTTTGCTCTGAGGTCTGTTCTTCACATAGTTTTTAGGTTTAGATTTCACCTGATGAACTAAGACTTGGCTCCAGTGCAGATTTTGTAATATTGAGAAGTAAATACAAGTGATTGTAAGATCTTAATCTTCAAATTCTGCAACAGAACTGAAGTAGAAAACACTCGTATATTAGATTAAACAGTTGCACATCCATCATGTTTCCAGCGAGGGGCAACTTGACTCTTTACATATGAAGATTTGTGTTTCTCTTTCATGTTCTCCTGGCACAGATGCACAGATTCTTCTCTGCTGCAGTCTTTTTGAGTTTTGCACTGGGTTTACCTGTGGAAGCAGGAAAATGCCCCAAACTGTGCAGCTGTGATGGCACCAAACTCACCGTCACCTGCGTTGGTAAGAACCTGACGGAGGTTCCACCAACTGTGGATGAGGTGTGTAACATGTACTAGCTTTTTGATGGAGTTTTTAAACATACCGCTGAACCTCTATAGCAGGTCTGGTATAAAGCAGTAATACTAGTTAGTTAATACGTTTTCCTTTACAGCGCAGTAGGAATGATAGTACTACTCACTGTATGATTAGATCATTGCTGATGCATTAATGTGTAAGAAGCATTTTGTTGCTGTTGGTTGACGTGGAGTTAATTCTTACTCTGCATTCAAATTATTATTTTTTATGTCCCATAACACAACACAACACAACAGGAGATGCACCTTATTAAATCAGATCAATCAAGTTACACATGTACAAAAAAAGGTGATTAGTGCACGGACATTATTGGCAGCACCATTTCCTGATAAGTCTCTCGTCTCTCAACTGCAGGGCTGCTGTAACTTTTTCCATTACCATGGTTTGTTTTACTTTCTCTCGTCATTGTTACACTCTAGGAGCTTCCGGTTTCAGCCATTGAAGCATTATACTTTTCTTTGCTGCTAGCTACAATAGTCTCAGTAAATAGGTGAGGTCTCTGTGCATTTCATCCTCAGGCAGTATACCCAGGATATAAGTAGTTATTTGCACATTTAATTTCTTTCTGTATCCCCCCACCAAAAATCAACTATCCTTGGACAGTCCCAGAATATCTGGGTGTAGTCCCCACCTCACCACATGCTCGCCAACAAAGTTCTGATGTAGTGCCGTATTTTGCAGTCACCACTGGGGTTGCAGATAATGTCATTTTCATCCTCCATGTTGGACTATTGGTTATTTTATGTCCTGCCCTGAACGTCTCTTTGTTTGTTGTTGTTTTTGTTTCCATCTCTCTCTGTCTCCCTTCTTTTTTCTCTCCATTTCTTTCTTTGCTCTGTATCACTGCCTTTTGCATACTCACTGAGTATTTTGCAATGACAATAATAAATCCCCCTAATCCTCCCGTCTATCTGCAGGGCACCGACAGACTTCTTTGTCTGTACGTCTGCTTCCTGAATCCACTCCTGTTCTTTATTTATAGTTTGTGTCACCTCTGTCTCACAGATCACGTTGAAACTCGACCTGAGGAACAACAACCTGCAGGTGCTACCCAGAGGGGCATTTGTGCTCACACCCTACCTCACCCACCTCAACCTGCAGCGCTGCAACATCATCAAAGTGAAGGAGGGTGCTTTCCGGACTCTGGGCCGCCTGGTCTCCCTAAATTTGGCCTACAACAAAATTGACATCCTGTACCAGGTGAGAGGAGAGAGGACAAGACTGTGACACGAGAAAAATGTAGGTTTTCTTATTCTCTGCCGCTCTGTGCTGTGTCTGACCGTAGGAATCCTTTGACGGGCTCTCCTCCCTGAAGGAGCTGCATCTGGACCACAACCGTGTGGAAGAGATTCAGCCTGGAGCCTTCACACAACTCGGCTTCCTCAACATGCTGGACCTCAGCCACAACCAGCTGGTTTACATCCCCAACATGGCCTTCCAGGTACTGAACACACCGTACCCAAAGAGTCCTTCCTTTAAATAGGATGGAAATATCAGTGATGTGACTCGTCTTCCAGGGCCTGAACAACATCAAGTGGCTTCGTCTGAGCCACAACTCCCTGAACAACCTGGCCCCTGAGGCATTCGCTGGTCTGTTTACTCTCAGTCGCCTCAGTCTGGATCACAACGAGCTGCAGTTCTTCCCCACTCAGACCATGACCAGGTTGGATTATTATGCTTCTCCTGCAGACGTTGTTTGAATTATTCTGATGATAAAACAGTTGCAGGAAAACAAGGGACAAATGCACCTGATTATAAAATGACTGAAAATGTCCTGCAGATAATACTGACAAATGAATTAATCTATAATAGTAAAGCTGCCTGAATCAGATTAAGATTATGTACAGTATTCAACATATAAACATTTTAAGTGCATCTAGAAACATTGATTTTCAGACCAGACATTGGTATTAATTTAATAATGGAACATACAGTAGTCAAAGGAGATACGGTCAAACAATATGTGAAATACCAGGAAAAATGGAGATAATTTTTATAACTTAACTTTTATAATCTCACTTTAAAGTGAAGTGTTTTAGGGGTAGATACAGTTCTAAGTCAAACACAGCTAAATATGATTTTGACCAACTCAGAAGCAAAACTGCTTCTGCTTTGGTTATGTTATCATAAAATGAAATATCCAGCAGTTGTGAGGTTTGTGTTGCTCAGGTTTTTACTTCTCTCTCGTCTCTGTATAAAGAGTCCGGGAGGTCGCGCGACTCGACATGAGCCACAACCCTATGACCTACCTCGGGGAAGAGTCCGTCTCAATGCTGAAACTTACACACCTTTACCTCAACCACATGTCTCTTCAGGACCTGTCAGACAAAGCCTTGTCTGGAGCCCCCCTCCTGTCCCTCTTAGACCTCAGCCACAATCAGCTCCATTACCTGGAGCCCCTCTCTGGCCCCAAGGAGCTGTCCACTCTCAACCTGACGGGTACAACTGGTGGATTTCACACATTTAGACATCGTCACATCATAACACGACAGCCTGGAGATGATATGCATGTTTTTATTTAATAAAGAAAGTTATTATTTTCTTCTTAAAGGAAACCCAATCTACTGTAACTGCTACATGCGGCCGCTGAGGGTGTGGGCGAGGGTGGGTGGTGTGAAGCTGCTGGGAGCCTGTAGTGGACCTCCTCACCTCTCCGATGAGCCGCTGCAGGTGGTGGCTCCTCTGGATCTGCGCTGCCGCAGCAGGGGGGAGGCGCTGAAGGTCGAGTTGGAGGAGGAAGATGAGAGCGCAGGGGGCTCCCTTCCCACGGCCAAACCCACAACCAAGCCCAAACCGAAAGTCAAGTGTCCAGCTAACTGCGACTGTGATGTGAGAAAGAATTTAGTAATAGTCCACCTCCAACATTAACTGCTTTTCAGAAAAAAATCAGGTTACTGTGCTAGTGTCAAGTTTTAAGACAACGTTACTGAGCAAACAAAACATGATGAGAATATTAAAGGAATGGAGAAAAAAAGGAGCAGTTACAGCAGCGACATACGCATCTTCAGCTCATTAATGCCAGCGTGAAAAATCAAGAACTGTTCCTTTATTTAAAAATCTGAGTGCTGTTCATAAATCCCAGTTTAACATATTGTTTGTAATATCTCATTCTCCTTGGACGCTTTCCAGACTGAAGCCCAGCATGCCACATGTGAGGGTCGGGGTCACACCAAAGTCCCACGAGGCTTCCCCACCACGACACAGCTGCTGGACCTCCGCAGCAACCACTTCCACTACCTTCCTGCAAACAGCTTCCCAGGCGCCGGCCAGGTGGTTTCTCTTCACTTGGAGTTCTGCAAAATGCACGAGATCGAAGCTGGTGCTTTTCGAGGGATGAAAAGCCTGTTTTACTTGTATCTTTCTGACAATGACCTCACGTCCTTAGACCCCGGAACCTTTGCTGGAGCACCTGAGCTCACCTACCTCCACCTGGAGGGGAACCGGCTGGCTCAGCTCCCAGGATCAGGTCAGAGCCAAGTCTGGCGGTGTGTAGATTAACATTACAGGAAGTTAGACTTACAGTAACACCCCCCCTTTTTGTGTGTCTCCTGCAGCTCTTGCAGTCTTACCCAGTCTTTTTGTGTTGCACCTGGAGAGAAACGCCATCTCCAAACTCGAGCCCGCTGGTTTGCTGTCCTCAGCAACCCCTAAGCTTAGAGAACTTTACTTGACCAACAACACCATCAGTAGTATTGTCAGAGGTGCTCTGGACTCTTCTTTGCTAGGCATCCTCCACCTGGATTCAAATAAGCTAATAGAGGTGCCCATGCAGGCTCTGTCCCAGGCCCCTAATCTGGAGGAGCTCAGCCTGTCTCACAACTCAGTCCAACATGTGGGACCAAATGCCTTCCACACGGTATCTCAAAGTCTGAAGAGGCTTCACCTGGATCAGATGGGCATGAAGAAGGTACAGCAGACCTTTTTCAGATTGTTTTTGGATTTTTCCTGCTGGCACCTCCTTCTTTCTAAATAAACCTCTTTAAAGGGTTTTCACTGCGTCTGTGCCTCTAGTTACTGTCAAACACAATATTTATTGTTTATAATAATATTGTTTAGGGCTTTTACGTTGAGGTCAATGCATCCAAGAATTAAACTAATAAACCAAATCACATATATATATATATATATACGTATATGCAAGTGTCTACTTGTGCTATTATTCACTATACTTAGGGCCATATTGATGCCAACAGCTAAACAAATCTGCCCTTTAAATTGTTCCAACACAGATGTCAAAGGAGGCTCTGGCAGGGCTGGGTCCAGGGCTGAAGGTTCTCACCGTGAGGGGAAACCAGCTGGAGGAACTTCCTGACCTGAGCCCACTCACCGGCCTGGAGGTGGTTGACCTGCAGGACAACCCCCTGCTGTGTGACTGTGCACTGCTGCCCCTCCGCAGGTCAGTGCAGAGAGTTGCACTGGGATTAGGGTTTTGCAAATCATGTATAGGAGAGTGAACAACACATGGTTGGTATTACATCATCATAACCTCCGTCTCTGGTCTTCAGGTGGATGGAGAATGTCAGCTTAGAGGTGATCGCTATCTGTGGTCAACCTCCAGAGCTCAGAGGTCAGAAAATAAGGGACGTCAGTGTCTTCACATCCTGCCCAGAAAGTGCCCCCCCACCAGGTGAGGAGGCCGCTGTGGACCTCAGACCTCTACAAGAGAAGAAACCCAAACCTAACCTCTCAAATATCCCCAGAGTTAAAGCTAAGCCTTCAAAGCCCAAAGCTAAAAAGTCCAAAGCAACCAAGAACCAGGCTCAGAGGAAACATGCGGCACCAAAAGTGACAAACAAGAAGACAGGGTGAAAAAGTGAATTTAACAAACGGCAAAGAACACATTTTCATGCAACTCACCCAGACTCCTGTTAATGTTTGTCACTGCAGTCAGACAGCTGAGTGTGTCGATGCCCAGGTCTGACAACATCAGAAAGCAACAGTTCCTTTGGATAGAACTTTAAGATAACCATGACCTGGATGACTGAGAACCTTCACAGATATCTGTGCAGAATGTACATGCACTCACAATGACATTAAAATATACCAGTAAAAATTACATGATTCGTTCAACTCACTGTTCAAACTGCCATGTCTAAAAAACTCTAATAGATAATGGATATAAATACATGTCTATATGCTTAAACTTTGGAATTATGGCCATTTACTTTAAAATGAAAGCAACATTGAAATAAAATATTCATGCACGCAGAGCCACGCAGATCTGTGTATTGTGTTCTTCCTTTTCTACAGGTCATGTAGTAAACTAGAGGCTTAAATCATCCTACACGACAGTTTGCAGGAAATTCACTGTAACCACGCGTAAACGTATGAGTTTGTGTTTTTGATGTAGTTTGATAAAGAGAACAACCGTCTCCTGGTGGTACCGGTTCCATGGTGTAATGGTTAGCACTCTGGACTCTGAATCCAGCGATCCGAGTTCAAATCTCGGTGGAACCTGCGTTTTTTCTGTAACACGTTTAATGCGCTGCTAACTTTCAGGGATTTGACAACGACAAATGAAGTTTTTTGAATTATTGTCTGCAATAACTATTTTTTGAAAACGCAAACGGCTACAATCCACGATTTACACGCCAACACACTGACGGAAGTTCTTCCGGTGTTTCCGGGTTAATTTGCTGCCTTCATTAGCGACTCAACTTCTCCGCTGAAGATGGCAGCAGCTATGGATGTGGATACACCGAGCGGAACAAATAGTGGCGCTAGCAAGAAGCGATTTGAAGTAAAAAAGGTATGATTTATATCTAGGGCGAACATTTTGGCCAGTCCATGTATTTCAGTTGTCAGCAGCGTCAAGTACGAGCTAACTAGCTCCCTGTCGTTAGCATGCTACGGTATTCCAATAGTTAGCTAATAGCTGTTTAGCAGTTAGCTTCAAACACGGCATGATTTTGCACTTCTCCTTTTAGCTTTAACCTAATCAACAGGAACTCGTATTGGTATACCATAGACCACCCAGCTCTTTGTCTATCCTATCATATTAAATCGTAACCTTTAATTTTATCTTAGCCAACGAAGCACTAAACTCCTGCTAAGTCAGCTTAGCTTCACTAAGCCGCCTTTCACCGTTGATTCGGAGTCTGCTGTGTTGTGTATGTTTGTCATGTAGTTAACATTCAGGAGAAATGTTTGTTGCCTGGTGGGCTAATATCCGTTAAAATAATATCAAGTCATGGTGTACGAAACTGCACAACCCTAATAAAGCTTATGTATTTTCTGACTAATAACCCATGTTACAATATATATTGTTTACACCCTATGTCATCTACAGAGAAATTACATTGTGAATATATTCTAAACACTTCCAATCTCTAAAACTGTCCATCACGCCCCTTACCGTTTCCAGATTGTTTGTTGTGCTGCCTAAATGTGCACATCTGAAGCAACAAACTAAAACATAAGTTTGTGTCTGACTCCCACCAGTGGAATGCTGTGGCGCTGTGGGCCTGGGACATTGTGGTGGATAACTGTGCCATCTGTCGGAACCACATCATGGATCTCTGTGAGTTCACCCTCAGAATGTTTCACATTCCTTTTAAACAGATGAACGGAATAAGACTTGATCTCGAAAGAGGAAGCAGCTGTGAAACTGCACATTAGCAGCGAGCTGTTAGGCTCCAGATTACATTTACTGTATTGGACATGTGAGTCAGATTTGTCATTGTTTTTTCCTTCCTCCATCAGGTATAGAGTGTCAGGCCAATCAAGCATCAGCAACATCTGAGGAGTGCACTGTAGCCTGGGGTGTGTGCAATGTGAGTTTCCAATACCTGCCTTTGAAACAGATTTTTAGACCGGGATGAAGTTTTATCAGAATCAGAAGCTTTATTGTCGTAGACGTAGTAGAAACAGCCGTTACACTATGTCATGAAATTCTAATTGCTACCATACTCCCATCACTTCAGTGACAAAATATGTGTAAAATATATCTAAAAAATCCTGGTCCATGTATAGATGAAGTTTATTAGTCATGCTTAGTTGTAGGACAATTTCTAATCTTGAGTTGGCAAAGTTGGGGTGTCTATAGCACCTATACAGATGCATGTCCAAAATAGTCCTCAAAATACTTAATATTTTACAAATATCTGTTGAAATTCATCAATATTTTTCCCCATGTGAATATAAAATGTTTTATAAAGTCCCATATTTTTTCTATATTATATAATATTTATAACCACAACCCTCCCATCCATTTTTGAGATTGATATTTAGTATTTTGTTCTTTTGTATTTGTTTTGTGTATTAATATTCTGTTGGTGCTAATAATGGTTGTGGGTCTTCATCTTTTCTGAACGGAGAGCGGCTAAAACAGGCAAAAGTATTTCCCTCTGGGATTAATAGTGTTTTGAATATTGAATTGAATTTTATTGCTAACAAGCTGTAAATGTCAGTTCAGGAAATGTGAAATCGGTTTTGTTTTTTATTAATAAATGGCGTTTCATTGAACTATCCTAATCTGATCTTATTAGACTTCAAGGTGCAGTGACTGCATTCATGTGTTGGTTTTTCTCTTTCCCAGCATGCCTTTCATTTCCACTGTATTTCCCGTTGGCTGAAAACCAGACAGGTGTGCCCTCTGGACAACAGAGAGTGGGAGTTTCAGAAGTGAGTATTAATGTGTGAATCTCCTTTGTTGCATCTGGCGGTGAGACGTTTTTGAAATGAATGTCAGCGCTGACGGTAAATCCTCTCTCTCGTTTTTCCACAGATATGGACACTAGCTGTGTTAATGTCGACCCCTTTATTGGCATCTACAAACATCACCCTTACTCCTTCTGTTCCCTCGTGGTTGAAATCCCAGTTGTTATTTTACTTCCATGTCTTTGTTTTAAGATGTTGTATTACTTAAATAAACCTGAATGTTGACACAACAGATATTAAGTTTCTCGTGGTTGGTGTGTGGAGGAGAAATTCTCTGGACTGTGCAAAACAGCTGCTGGAGAGAACATGATTCAACAGTTTGGTGGAGGAAAAGCTGTCATCAGTGGGAGTGATGTGTTCTGTCCGGTCAGGCCAGTAATCCTCTGGCTAAACGACAGATGCACAGTACGGATTAGGTGGCAGAATGACCCACCCTCCCTATGAGGCTGACTTTACTTATTACTGCACCTGTGTCCAGCTTCTGATTTAAACAAGTTTACAGAAATTAGTTAATCCACAAAACTGGCATTTAAACGCTTTGCAGTATTTTTGAAGGGCATTTAAATTATTTAACATTTTGACCAAAAGCTTATTTGATTTTCATATGAGTTCTGCTGCTGGACCAGAAAATTAACCTTAGGTGAAAATATCTTTAGTTTAAAGGTTTCTGCATTGGTCCAACCAACAGCTCAGAACTGAAACATCCAGGTTTTAATCTCTCTCTGAACAGAGGAGAATAAATATCACGTTTGAGGATCTGTAGTTAATTTAGAAAAATCTAAAGATCAGATTGACTTGAACGTTTTTAAGTGAGTAAATCATCTGGTTCAGTAAAGGATGCTAATGTGCTCAAAACTGGTTTGACTTATTACTAGTTTTTCTACTTTATATGTGTAATGTATGAGAATAACTGAACTAAAGACAAATCTCAATTCTGTTTTGCAGCGACAGAGGTTTTATTTCTGTGAATCATTTTTCCATCAGGGTCAGACATCACGTTTTTTTGCACCTATTACAACAGATCTGAGAACAAAAGTGCCGACTGTTGTGAGTTCAGTTTAGAGAAAGAAAAACAGAGGGTAGCTAAACCATTACCACGTATTAATGTCTGTTAGTGAGCCAGCGTCTCATTGCAGCAGCTCCCAGTTTAGCGTTTCCAGATGTCGGTAGCGAAACCTGTGGGTGAGACGCATCGGAGGGGCAAAGTCTAAGTGTCACACCTGACTCCTAACCGTTGGGTTGCTTTGAGAGATGTTGCTAAGTGCTAACAGGCTGATTAAGAACATTAAAAAAAAACTGCCCACCCCATCTCCCTGTCTGATCTGCACACAGTGAATAATTGTTGAAACGCGTTGTGGCTCTCCAGTTTGTTTCACCACGTCCCCACTCTCCTCTCCACCTCCCTCGTCTACGGCTGTGGCGAAGCCCCAAATTTGGCACTCAGCTTGGTGACGAGAGCCATGATTTTGGGGTTGTTCTGGTACTTGGAGATGTTGGCCGGGTTCTGTGCCACATCCTGGAAGGCAGCCATCACCTCGGGGTCCTGGAGGTTAATATTTACAGCGTTAACATCTTAATTCATGAGCGTGTTTATGTGAGCTCGTAGCAAGGTCTGAAAACCTGAGATGGAAAATGTGGAACATGGCGACGTCTCAAGTTTTCAACTTTTGAAATCCTCTATAGAGGAGTTGGGGCGTGGGGCGTGAGGCGTTCAGGAACAGTACAGACTGTAGGTCATCCATGTTTCCAAATTGTTAAAAAAAAGTTGCTACAGTATATTCACATTTTACGGAGTTTATAAAATGTTTATGTTGCTTCACATTTTTGGCCAATGTTCAAGAAATACTGAGGTTTTAACCAAACTCTGGATTTTGAGAATCATTACATCAGTAGAAAACGAAGGATGAGCTGAGACTGGCCAGAGTTTCATTCATCATCATCATCGTTAAAACTAGCCCCTTTCACATGGTAATATTGTTGTCACATCAGAAAAATACTGGTTATAGCCACTAAGACGTGAAAAGTCACCTTCATGGCGTTCAGCAGCTCAGGATCCTTCAGGAACTCTCCGAGACCCGGCATACCAGCAGGAGCTCCCCCAGGGAATCCAGACGGACCTGCACAGTGACAGCGAGACTCATTAGTTAATAAGCTGTTACATGTCAAATGGACAGATGTAAATATGACGTCTGAGTGAATTTAAGAAATGAGGAGAAAAGGTTTTCTACTGTGTCAATAAAACTAGATGGATGGGGGGGGGCTTTTTAACTACAGGCAGAAATACTTATTAACCAGTGTATTCGTGTATAATCTGTGTGCTTTAAAAGAGACTTTGATTCATCTCATTTGTCATTAAGTTGCTTTTTGTGGATATTTGGTAATTTTTTTCCTCAAATTATTTACCAACAGACATTTATTCATTTTAATTAATACTTAATTAAGTTCATATTTGTCCCTCCCTCAAATTAACCCCTGCTCACAATTTATCCTTAATTATTGAAAATTAGCCTCTGTAGCTTTTAGAGCTATTCCCCAAAGCTGAACTCCCTTCTTCTTCTCGGTTTCCTGTTCAGGTGGCTTATTTGACAAACTCGACTGTAACCTTGCTGCTCAAGTCAGTGTAAACACGCCGTGATAAAGTCAAAGGGGATTATTTTGTGTCGTGTACACAGACACTGTGAAGCACCGAATTCCTACCTGGGAAGAATCCTCCAGCTCCAGCTCCAGCTCCTGCTCCAGCTCCCGCACTGTGTCGGGCTTCCTCCTCCTGTTGAGACACGAGAATGGGACAAATTTCAGGAAGAGGGTCGGGCTACATCTGACCACAAATGACTTATCTTAGTAGTATCTAGTGTTTTCTGGAACATCTCGGTGTATAAATATGTTGTTGCGCTCTGACGGAAGCTCACCCTCTGAGCTCGTGCGTGCTCCTCTCTGGCTTTCTTTACCCGCTCCTGCTTCTGCTTGATCTCCTTCTCTTCTCTCTTGCGCTCATATTTGCGTCTGTGCTCCATGATTTTGTTAGCCTGAAAACAATAGCAGAGCTTGAAGCAGATCAAAGGGCATCATCATCATCATCATCATCATCATCTGTGGCGCAGCCGATTAGCTGAATCATCAAACTGTTATTCTCTCTTCTCTTGAGATACCTTAGGCTGGACCTCCTTCAGCAGGGCGCTGGCATCGTCGTCATAGTCCAGTTTACAGGCCATGGCCAAGTCCTTGGCAGCTTCCTCCCAGTGACCCAGCAGCCTGCAGACACACACACACACACACACACACACACACACACACACACAGTCAGATCACTGAGCAGATGGCACAACGCGGGCGCCACACAGAAAAGACAACATAAAATTGAAACTGACATTTACAGGCTTCATTATCTCGAGTTCCTTGTCTTCAAACTAATTTTAGGATAAACAGGCCTGTGTGTCACAACAGTGATCTTACGTGTGAGAACGTCAGGTCAATCTAATAACGCCTACGTCAGGTGGAGGCTGATCATTAAAGCCACGTCGTACACAGAAGTGAAATATCTCTCACATGATGAAGAGTCTTCTGATGAGGACAGATCTCACCTACAGACCGTTCTGCTCAGTCCAACATTAGCTCTGGACCACTGGATATCGTGTGCGTATGCGGACACGATGTCCAGTTTGTCTCGTGGAATCACACATCAACTTATTTACAAGCCTCTCCTCTCCCACTGACGGGAGGCGGTGTTGCAGACCTAGGAGCCCGTCTCTGCCTGAACATCTGCAGGTGGCATATTTAATTTGGATGCTGCAGGGTTTTAATTTAGCCGTTTGTCCCCTCTATAGCAGAAACGTAAATAATTCCTCATGACGGAAGTTAACAATAATAAATATGATCAAACTAAGTGTTGCTGGGTTTATTAGTAGCCCGTGGAATAAAATAAGTCAGTTGCTGAACAAGTTGAGGTTTGTTTTCCTTCAGCGTTTACATTGAGGGTTTGGCTGTGTGTGTGTGTGTGTGTGTGTGTGTGTGTGTGTGTGTGCGTGCGTGCGTGCGTGTGTGCGCGTCCTCCAACAGTGCCATCTTTTTGAGATTATTGCTGATATCTCAGAGCTGAACAAACAGTTCATAAAGCTAATAAAACATCCATAAGAGCCTCGGCGACTTCGGTTCATCCCTGCGTGCAGCAGAGACTCGTGTACAAGTAGAAATGATTACGATCATGTCATGTAATGTAATGAAACTCTCTAAGGACCGCTGTGATGTGCAAACAGTTGGAGGCTGGTGTGTTTACTCTTACTCCAATCATCGTCATTTAACTCTTCGTCTCCCCATCTATCCTCCAACAGAAGCACATCAGCACTGTGATGAATCGCCACTTCTTTTTCTAAACGACACACCGTGCGTCTAATAACGGGGACACGGGGAGATCTGTAAAAACACTGGGATCAGAAATGTACCTGTGAGCTTTTCCCCTCCACTTGTACGGCTGTGCAGAGTCGGGGTTGATGCTGATGGCTCTGTCACAGTCTCTTATGGCTGCGTTGGGTTTCTGCATCTGGATGTAGACACTAACACAGGGAGGACAACGGATGACTCCACTCAGTGACTCACGACAACGGCCGCTGCCATGAATCACATGCTGAGGATTCTCACCTTGCCCTCTTTGCGTATAAGATGGCGACGCAGGGGTTCAGCTTGATGGCTTCAGCGAAAAGATCCAAAGCTTTCTGCAGATCACCTGCAAGAAAAAAACACATGATCAAAACCTGATTCCGTTTTTACCCCTTTACTGCAGGAACTGGAGCTACACGCAGCGCCTCCACCCACCTTCTCCTAGAGCATCAATGGCCTCCATCTTCTTCTCGTTGGCCTGGTCCATCATCTCATCTGTGACCTGAGGAAATGCGTCAAACAAATCCTGTCTCAAAAGTCTTCAACTGGATTTATGTGGCACTGAAGCGGTTCGGTTTCCTTTGATTAACAGATATAGAAGCTGAACATTTTACCTCTATGTTTTCAAAGTCCTCCACGTCCAGTGGCACGTCGGCGTCGGGCTTGATCACTCCCTCTTTGTCCATTTCTGAAAGAGCAAACGGATCAAATGTTACCACAGTCTTCAGAGTGATATGGATGTGCAGGTTAACTGTAGCTGTTTTTTTAAATCAGTGACACGTGAGTTAGCAAGGTCATCGTCAACAAGTGAAATAAGCTGAAGCATCGTTTTGGTAAACTGGTAAATGTATTCTTAGTGCAACGACCCCCGAGGTTTAGAGCCGAGGACACAGTACCTATTTCACTCTCCTCGCTCTCCGATGGTACAGGAGGCTCAGGATGGGGCGGTGAAGCCGACGTGGGTGGAGGACCACAAGGACAGCCGCCCTACAAGTGAGAGAAGCACACGGTTACAGTTTCATGTGTTAACTGCAAATACTTTGATCTGTTTCGCTTCCAAACACTGAACTTTCAATGAGCTGAACTTTCATACATTCATTATTAGGACTAACTATAAAATGTAAATGTTCACCGAGGCAGCTGACGTGAAACGAAGGAAACCCAACAACAAACACAAACATTGAACACAGCAGCTGGAGAATTCACACTCAGACAAAGCAGCTAATCGCAGCTCTGAATGTAACAAGTCGACATTTTCTCTCATTGAGAAATAGATGGATCAGAGAAAAGAGGTGCAGTAGTACATCAGGGGGAGAAGAAAATTACTATCAACTATCTCTGTCTTTGGGAAGCTCAGTTAACACAAAGAAACACACTCATGAATGCACAGCGAAATAAAAACATGTGCACGTCACCTGGCATGAATCCTTCTTCTTCGGTGGAGGAGGAAGTGTGGCACCCATGCTGCGAAAAAATGACAGAGTTAGTGACAAACACCTGGAATTCAAGGATTTTCAAATGGTTGCATCATTTAAAATCTTATTATCTTAATTTATATAACAAAAAATCACTTTAGAACCACAACATATACAATTACCTCCCTATAAAAACATCCGTACCTACACAACGCTCTATATAACAACCACACACAGGCGGGTTACCACCATGTAGTCTCAACAATTATAGATGTGTAGTTTTACATGTCTTTCTGGTTGTTCTTCGTGTGTGTGTTTGTGGTCACAGTTCGGATCATCCTCTGAGTATTTTATCTCTCGTCAGAGCCTTCACAGGCTGAAGCAACAGCTGAGCACCGCGTGTACTCACGTCTCCAGCCAGTCCCGGAAAAAGCCCATCTCAGGAAGGTGCAGGATTGTGGGATTGGACTCGCACAGCTGTACGAAGCCCTTCAGCTCTGCCACTTTGTGCGGGTCCATGCTGCTCCGTCACGTCCAGCACACAACTCGCTGCATGTAGGGAAACCAGAGAGAGAAACGACCACCACCGTCACGGCGTGTTGCTTTATTTACCTGTCTGTGAATGTATTTACCTGTGTTACACCGTCGCTCACAATAGAGTTATTATCATCAACTAATAAATGCATCTGTTAAGAGGAGAACCTTGAGTCAAGGTTGTAGGGTTCCTCTAAGGAACCTTGGAGGGGGTGACTGCAGCTGTGCCAAATGAAACAGCTGGTAACGAACAGATGTCTGCCTGCGCGTGACACCGTAGCCATGTTACAGCAGTGTGCGTGTCCCGCCCCGCACCCAGAGCCCGTATAGCAGCTGGACACAGCGGCCAGAGCGCAGAGACGCTACTTCCTGTTCGCCTTGTTTAAATCACGAGCAGTGACACAGTGATGCCGGAGGAGTGGGTTTGGTTCTGTGCGTCCTAGTCGCTTGTTCCAACATTCAAGCGGTTCATTTATTCTTCATACGATTGGAAATTCATAAACAAATATGATGTGGTGTGAAACAGGAGTGACCCGAACATCCCTCTCTTTGTCTCTCTTTTGCTCCTGTCCATTTCCCCTGAAACACGGTTGATCCACATACAGTTTTTAGAAGTTATGGACGAACCTGTGATGTCATATGTTGGCGTCTTTACCTACAGGTGTCGGTAAGAAAGCGCCGTTTGCTCTGCGGAGCTGGTTAACTTGTTTCACAGTGGCCCGTAAACCTCGTTGAGGCAGATACAACCTTATTCAAACTTCGCATACAACCAGCAACACATGCAGTTTGTGCAACTACAACAAAGCAGCGGGTGCGAAACTGCCAGGCATTAAGGGCAGTTGCAATAATTAAAAGCTCGAAGTTTCTGGAAATGTGAATCAATCCGTGACGCGCCAACTGTTTGACGCATGATAGCGCCGTTAGCTTAGCTAGCTAACACTGCAACGTGCGCTAAGATTAATCAAAGATTCTTCGGAGCATCGAGCACAAAGTTCAGCAACCAGTTACAAACGCACCTGACCAACGATATGCACCGCTCACAACCGAGGAGAAATATCGCAGACGACTGTTTGGGTCACGGTACAGCTGCTCTGTTAGTGGCGTCGCTTCTGTGTTTTCATTCAGGCTATTAGTCGGACAGACCGCACTCGCGAAGTCTTTAAAGCCCCGGGTGATGTCTGTCAGGCAGCGTTTAGGCAAACTACAACCCCGCCCCAAGCTTTACATCTGAAGTTATATACATCATTAAAGAAAGAAGAGAATCCACTTTATTGTTATTGATACATTTTTACATGTTACAACGAAATTGGTCCTCTGCATTTGACCCATCACCCCTGGGGGGAACAGTGGGCAGCCACATGACATTCATAGGTAACAGACGTGTTCAAACGCACGTAAAAATGCAAGTATTTTTAAAGCTTAATTTTAATGTTTGAATTTTGTGACTCAAGAAACAAGTAAAATTTTAAAGAAACAAGTAGAAATGCCCCTCGAGATTGAAAATAATTCAAAAATGTTATATATATTGACCTTATACTCACGATGTTCTACATATCTATCAAATACAATATTTCCCTGTGAATTGTAGTGGAGTAAAACATACGATACGATTGAAATGAAAATGTGCAACAAAATATATACTTATTTTACCTGACAGTCCTGACTTAGGGGAAGGTGAAATCAATACTTCACGCAAAGGTACTTATGCCCTGAACTTAGACTCTCAGGAAGCACCGTCAATGTCATTTTTGTGGGCTACACTAAAAACCCGACTTGCTTATTTTTGTTGTTGTACATATAAAATAATAATAGATTTTTAAAATAATTTAGTAATCAGAACCAGAAAACTTTAGTCATTCCGGAGAAAATTGCGACTGCATAGTCACACAAGAAAATCGCACATCAACATATGATACACAAGAATAATACACTACGCTGCAGAGTAAGTACCAGGTAACAAGAATAAGTAGCACACACGCATATATATATATATATATATATATATATATATACATATATCCATCCATCCAGCCATTGTCTTCCGCTTATCCGAAATCGGGTGCCGGACTGTACAGTCTGATTGCAGGTCTATGGAAGGATTTTCCAGGTGTTCAGTGGAGCACTTTTTGCTGGTGAGCCTGTGACTGAAGGTGCTTTTCAGGTCAGTTACCGCACTGTGGAGTGGTGATTAGTATCGTCCATGATGACCTGAAATATGAACAATTTTCTTCTTTCAGCCACAGTTTCTAAGGTATCAAGTTCCTTACCCACCACAGAGCCTGCTTTTCTAAAAAGCCTGTTCAGTCTCTTAGCATCAGCAACCTTCATGCTTCCACCCCAGCACACCACAGCGTAGAAAATAGCACTGTGGAGCAAATGCCTGGACCAGTCCAGCTTATTGTCCATGTGAAGAACTAGGTATTTGTATTCCTAATGAATATATTTTTTTATTTAACATTTTAATTAACTTATTTACAGTCTTTGGTAAGTTCCAAATCATTAGATATATTGGAAATTACTTTGCAAACCTGCAAAATAAAAAAGACTTTACATTTTTTAATAAACCTAAAATATAATTCCTTCCTTTTATGTTTCCTTTCTGCTGTATGTAAAAAGCTTCATGCATTGTTGTTTGTTGTTTAAAAATGAAATTCAAACATTTAACAGCAAACCCCACAAATAAAGACAGTTTTAACTGACGCTATGCAAATGGTTCGTCAAGGCCGTGGCGTCACAAAGGAGGCGGGATTAGGCGTCTACGCCTGAGAAGCTAAACTCAGGACAGCAGTTTCCCACCCACTGAAGAAGGTTAGCAAACACGGGAGCAGCGAGCTAACACGAGAGCTGTCAGCCGAGGGCAGTCATTTGTTTTATTTAAAGGTTTTACCGTCGGAAAGACACGCGAACATCCTGCTGTGTGCGTGAGCGCCGACTCCTTCGTATCCGACTGACTGTGACCGACAGAGACGTGACGACATGCGGTGACCGCTCCGTGTTAAAATGCTGCCCTGGACCAGCGCCGTGGTTCGGTCTGCTGCCGCGCTGCTGCCGCGGCGGAGCTGGGCTCCAGGTAAATACGGTGTGGAGGCACTAGTTCGTCAGCGTCTGTCTTTACAGTTTAACTAACTTTGTAGGTACAGATCCTTAAAAGACAACATTAAAAATAAAAAGGGGAGAGAAGAAAAAACCTGTAAAAACAAAAATATCTAGGAAGTCTTATTAGTTTTTCCACAATAGAAAATGCTTTCTGGTGAATACTTTAATTCAATCAGTTGTACAAGGCCCAAAGACGTCTGCCAATTCAGCAAATCATCAATTATAATATCATCATGAACATTTTCATGAGGAAACTGATCTATAATTTCTTTTAACCGTAAATTTAACATATATCTGTGGTGTTTCTGTCTGTAGGATGTGTCTGGTGTCTGTGCAGAAATATTTCTGTGAAACCAGGAAGTTTGAAGCCAAAGCCGGTTCCATCTCGGTACCTAGGTCAGCCCAGTCCCTTCACTCACCCACACCTCATTAAACACGGTGAGTATGGGGTCAGCGCATTCACACGCTTCAGGGTGAGTTTAGCTGCTGTTCAGTACTAAAACACTGCGTCCCTGATCTCTGCCCCTCAGGCGAGGTGACCCCCGGTCTGAGTCAGACAGAATATGAGCTCCGCAGACAGCGGCTGGCTGCACTTATCGAGGCCCAGGCAGACAGACTGGGACCTTCTGCCTCATCCAGTAACCACGTGGTCATTGTTCTGTCCCATCCAACCCGCTACATGTCCAATGACATCCCTTATCCCTTCCATCAGAACCAGGTGTGTGTTTGGCTCAAAGTTGCGTTAATTAATCTGCTGTTTAATGTGTTTGGATGTAGCAGCAGATATTTCTGAACAGTTTAAAACACCTCGTCTACTCCCTGTGGAAAAGAGGAGAATCATTTTTAACACCAACCTTCACAGTTTTACGTTTGCGCTTCAGTTGGGAATTGACTGATTGTATTTTTAGCGAGTCTTTACTAATGAACTTGGGGCCAAATGTTCTGCAGGATTTTCTCTACCTCAGTGGCATCTTAGAGCCCGACAGTGCCCTGGTTCTGTATGGAAAAGGACGACCGGACCAAACCATGTTGTTCGTCCCCCGCAGAGACCCAGGGAGGGAGCTGTGGGACGGGCCCAGGTCAGGGAAGGATGGAGCAGCTGCTTTGACTGGAATAGAGCGAGTTCACTGCACTGAAGAACTGGGTGTTGTGCTCAAGAGCCTTAAAGGTGGGTAGGTGGGTTGGTGGGTAGGTGGGGGGAGGGGGGAGGGGGGGGGACAGGGACAGAAGTCAACACATATTTGGGATATTAATTTAGTGTCAGACCTGTGTGGAGGATTTTTGGCCCACTCTACTCTGCAGTACTGTGGGCTTCATCAGATACAGACTGTTAAAGGTTATGTCCCAGCACCTCAGTCTGATGTAAGTCGGAACCACTCCAACGTAATGAGTGAACTGGAGGTCAAAGGTCACGGTCACCTCATGTCTATGTTGCCTGTGTAGATGTAAAGTTATTGTCAGTAATAAGCTACTTGCAGTTACTTGTGTACATGTGGTTACTTTTTCTGCTGATGTTAGATTTTGTTTTAATCAATTAACCGATTTAACTAAATTTTGTTCTCTTTCAGGTTCTCTGCTGTGGTACGATAGCTCTCAGCCCGCCCACCCTCGGCTACACCAGGCCCACGTTTGCCCCTTGCTGGATGCCGGGCCGATGCCACGTTCACTCAGGCCCCTTATACACTCTCTCAGGGCCCTGAAGAGTTCAGCAGAGGTGGCGCTCATGCAGGAAGCAGGTCGCATCACAGCACAGGTTGAGGTCTTTATTAAATCTAAATAGTCTGTAGTATTCACAAAGTCACTTTCTTTGCAAAAACTTACTGTATGCTGAATGTAACCATCATCTTCCACACTGACACTAACGTTACCCTCGGGTTTACTGACGAAACTACCTCAGTGTGTGACTACTCCTGTTCTCTTAATGCTGACGTACACCTGCGTAAATTAAAGCTGAGTCTGGTTCGGTTGAATGTGTGCACTGATACTGAGTCTGAATCTCAACTTGAGTCTTTGTCTTTCAGGCTTTTAAGAAGACAATGGCTCTGTGTCAAGGAGACGTGGATGAAGCTGCACTCTTTGCCAAGGTAACAAAAAATCAAGATGAGCTCTGTGTGGTCTGATTTGAGCTTCATATCTTTTACTGCTCAGAATATTTATTGTGATTACTGCAATTTAAGTGTCTGAATTAAATTGTTAAATTGGTAAACAGCTGTAAAACATTATGAACAATAAGGATAATTACTGAGGTCATAATTAAGGATCAGTCAGAAAATAATGTCATCTCTGGTCCTCTGGCTGTCGAGTAGTTCATTATGCATAGCATTTAGCCGTCATGCTCTGCTGAGGCGCAGTAAAAGACCAGCTTGGTTTTCTGTGTGTTCTGAGAGGTAGTGAAAGCTGGTTGATAAAAAAATCAATCTAGCTTCTGTAGATCAGTATAGATGATAGAGCATTTTTTAAACATTTCATCTTTTACTAGTTTGATTTTGAGAATCGAATCCATGGCGCCAACTTCCTGGCCTACCCCCCTGTGGTGGCTGGAGGGAATCGAGCCAATACGCTGCACTACATAAACAACAACCAGATCATTAAGGTAAAACGACGGGAGTAAAGCATCGTAGACACCCATGTTAAGCACCTGTTAGTGATATAATCACGCGATTGGCTCGTACCTTTTCCTTCCTCCGTCAGGATGGCGAGATGGTGCTGCTTGATGGCGGTTGTGAATTCTTCGGTTATGTCAGCGACATCACTCGAACATGGCCGGTGAACAGGAAGTAAGTAAGAGGACGTCCCAGTAAGGTCGTCACGATGACGTCACCACCACATAAAGTTCTGTGTATGACTCATGCAGAACAAATGTTTTCATACTTTTACTTGAAATCCATGTGTTTACACAAAGATGAAATCTTCCATCTTAAACTTGAATTTACTGAATCATTCTGTTACTAATGACCAGAAGTACTTTAAGCTTTGCTGCACCTTCCTCTTTCCTGTCAGATTTAGCCCTGCCCAGACTGAGCTGTATGAGGCCGTCCTGGAGGTCCAATGCTCCTGTTTGTCTCTGTGTTCCCCAGGCATCAGTCTAGATCACATATATAGTACCATGCTGGCTTTACTGGGGCGACAGCTCAGGCAGCTTGGCATCGTCGAGGCCGGTACCAGTGATGCTGATGTAATTAAGGTAATAACACTGCTTAACATAATATTTTCTACCTGTGCAGGTGTGTGATTTCACTGGAATTGGACCTGTTTTCTAAAACTAAGGGCTAAAGCACTCAGATGTGCCTAAAGAAACATTTTTCCTGCTTTTATTTACATCCCAGGCGGCGCGACGATATTGCCCCCATCATGTCGGTCATTACCTGGGCATGGACGTCCACGACACTCCTGAGCTGTCCCGCTCACAACCTCTGCAGCCGGGCATGGTCATCACCATAGAACCAGGTGTTTCTAAACGAACCTCACTGTGTCGACGTATTTGCTCATCTGCATCACTTTGGCAACTGCTTTAATAAGAACGTGTCAACTTCTTCTGACGCAGGGTTGTACATCGGTGAGGACGACGAACAAGCTCCAGAGCACTTCCGTGGGCTGGGCATCAGGATTGAGGATGATGTGGTGATCCAAGACAAGGGAGGACCGCTGATTCTGTCCTCGGTTGCACCAAAGACCATCGCTGATGTAGAGCAGGCCTGTGCTCAGAGATAGGACAGGAAGGGGATGGAAGCACATTAAAAGAAGAAGAGGAAGAAGGTTTTAGTAGCAGAAAGACCTCAGACATTTTCATTGTCTGTTTGATTGTTTAAACTTTAAAGAAACTAAGGTGGTTTGATGTGTGTAATCTTCAAAAGTAGAGATAACAGTGAATGTGAGTGTTTAAAGTATCGATCAACACATGTCTAAAAGCAAATATTGGGCAGGCTTCCACCCTAATGGTTATGAAGAGCTGTTATGCAGTAAAGGTGGATTTAATTGTGTGCTATGAAAATTAATATGTTGTAGCTGCTACTCTGTGTTGTCGGGTCTGTGGCTGCTGCAGCGCCGCTAACATTTGAATGGTGCTATCGGCAGGTGAAATCCAGAGCTGAGCCAAGAGTCAGAATCTACAAACAACTGTTTCCCCGTGTCGTTCAAAGAAAACAGTGTTTATACGTCTTTTAAAAAACTCATACCTAACAAAGTCTACTGGTTTGAATCAGTCACTGTATGCAACACGAGAACTGATGATTATGACGGAGGCTCCAAAGATCTCAAAAGTGAATCGCTGATCCACCTCAGGGTTACAAAGGCAGGCTAAAAACACACCAGCCCTCTGACGTCTCTCAATCCAAAGACATTAGTTAATCTAGTTCAGTGGATTGCCCTCTGTTTTTGGTGCTACCAGAAAAACATCCACCACAGCATCTCTACTAATATGTAGAGTCAGAAATATATGGTGCAGAAGTGAATAAACTCAAGTAAATCATTGTCACTAAAATATGTATATTCAAATATTAACAACACGAGCCAATAGCTGTGACGCGCAAACACAGGTGAAAACGTCATTGTCACATCTGTGAATCCTTTTTTTAACTCTTACACTACAGTGACCCGATGATTTCATTGTAGTGGGCATGAATGACACTAACTCCAAGCCTCAGATTAATTGAAGTGTCAGTGTTTTAGGCGAGCCTGGATCTCTGTCACGATAAACGGTTTCAAAATGCTTTACTGGATGTGGCATCCGTATATTTCACTACCCACCAACAGGCTAACGGACTCGATGGCGGTCATTAATCCTACCTGCCTACCTCAAGGTGACACAACATCTCCTAGTAATTACCATTTTCAATGCATGACTCATAAATAACATTAAGGAAATGCCTCTCTTTTACATTTCTGTCACTTAAAATGGCCTTGCAGTTATGTGATATGCAAAGTTTGGGGTTTTCTTTCTAAACTAGAAAGTTACTAAAGTCACTGTCAGTGAAAATTATATAATTTGGACTAATAGTTTTAATAATTTTAGTGTTTAAAAGACTTAAAATCCATTTGAGTAATATTTTTTGCATTACATCTTTAAGTTTTGTGTTTTATGTTTCATATCCTGTTTATTAAGGGATGCCCAGATTTTGTGCACCGCTCTACTACTCTATTAGTACTATCACTCATTCTGTGATGGGTTTATTGTGTTTCTGAGATTTGCTGACAATTACAACCAACAGAAATTCACCAGACGTGTCCTTTAAAGCACATTTTAGAACATGAACTTCCATTTGAGTGGTACTCTACTACTACTTTTCTACTTTTCTAGGTGATTATTTACACATTTGAACGAATACTCTGTAAATTTGCAGATAAGTAGATAAATAAGTGTCTTTATTTGACAGACGGAGGTAAAAGTGGAGCGCTGAGCGGTTTTCAAGTACTTTTCCGGACAACTAGATGCAGTTTTACACGACTGCTGAGTTTATGAAGGTGTCCTGCATGTGTGCGCACACGGTAAATGCGAGAATAAACGTGTACGTGACGGATGAAGGTGAAAGAATTCGCGCCGCCGTCCCATAGTCGTCCTCTGCAGATTGAAATCGGCGGCTGTCGACGGAGCGCGGAATCGGTTTTCCGGACAATCCCGAGCACATACGAAGACAACTTCCCCTCTTCTTCCCTTCCTCCCTCCCTCCCCCCTTCACGCCTAATGTTGCTGTACCTCCAACCCTCCCCCCGTATCAGAGAAGTAGAAACAACAAGCCGCCATTTTGTTTGTGCGGACAGACCGTCAGAAACAGGAGATAACCGAGAGAAGGAGCGACTCCGGCGACCGACGACAGCCGCTCCGGGAACCGCCGGGCGTAGAAAGAGCGGCGGCGAATCCGCGTCCGCTTTATCAAGACACCGAAGCATCACCGAGGCGAAAAGACGTCAGTGGAGGGAAAATCGTATCGGTGATTTCTATATAAATGTACATATGTGTGTGTGCGTGTATGCATGAGAAGGAAATACTCCGACAAATCCAAGGAAGGGGGTGTTTTGCGGAGCGCCGACGGAGAGGAGAGGCGGAAGAAGGCTGTAAATTATTATTAACGAAGAAAAAAAAACCTGCGAAAAAAGGGGGAAAACATCAACATGAAAAATCATAATGTGTCCGTCGCGGAGGAAGGAACGAGTCCGCATAGACAATTATATAAATAAATTGCTGCCGGGCAGAAGGGAGAGGTGGAAAGGAAAACGGGTTTAAAGAGAAGGGGGGAAAAACTGCCAGGATCACCGCGAAGGGGGGCTTTCTCCATCACAAAGAGTCAACCAGAGGATTTTGTCATCCCCGAAATATTTTACGAGGGGGTGTCAGCATTATTGTGCCGATCTGAAGCTTTCCGCTTCCGAAATAGCCATAATTTCTCCTCGTCTGTTTTATCACATTTCTCCTGCAGCTGAGTCCTGCTGGTGGAGGTTCACATCTTTTCTCCTCGCTCGCATGCTCAAGACATCCTATAGGCAACTGCTTATAGCTCCATATGGGGGATGTTTATCTTTTTTTGCATTATCTGAGATTTCTAGTGTTTAAAGCAAGCGAACCCCGGAGGAGGAACCTCTCCTGGAGCATAAGATAAGTCACCCTGTGCAAAAATCAAACTAATTGGATCAATCTGACTGCCCGCTGATTGGCAATTAGCGCTGAGATTGAGCCTCGCGAAGAAGAAGGAGAAGTATGCTGTCAAAGGAATAAAGTGCATCCGAATCGATTGCACAGTGATTTTTTTTTTTACATTTTCTGTGCTCATGCTTTGCCAACCCTGCCGCTGACTGTTACAGGCAGAATCGTGCAAAACGGTTGCAACAACCCAAATGTGCAATAGCCGTCCTTTCTGACCCAGTGCCTTGCATGGTCAAACACTAAGTGCACAATTTAGTCAGCATGCCCATGCAACAGAGAACTCGTGCATGGGCATCTACGCATCTGCAGTAGATTTTCTTTTTCTCGGAGTAACGAAGTGTGGGACTCCAGTGTTTTCGTCTTTCTGCAGAGCTGGTCTATTTATTCACCTACTATAAAGCCATTGCAAGTATTTTTTTTCCTCAGCTTTGCACTTGAGAACACCACTTTTGCTTTACCTGTATTTTTAAACCTCGTGCTGGTGGCATCCACTGCCTTTTCTCTTTGCCTCGGGGACACTGGCAGCAGCTTGATGTCTGCTGGCCAGGTGAGAGAAACTGTACATGCAGCCAAAGATCTTAGAACTGTTGCATGAGATGTCCGCCTCCAGGACTTAACACAAGGATTGCAATTATCATTGTCGTGCCCTGACCGAGACTCCCCGCTGGAGCGTTTCAGACCTGATATACAGGATTTCTCCGCCGACTATGGCAGACAGGACTGACGGCGGCGCCGAGGACGGATCTTGGGACAGTTTTTGTGTCGCAGAAGAGGCTACATGAGGTTGTCACAGGGCCGCACGCTTGCCTTTTTTGCAGACTCCACCTTCCCACCTCCTCCTGTTCAAATCTGCGAAGAAACAAAATCTCCGACAGGGGAGGGGGACTGATATCTGCAGAGAGGACTAAACCGAGAGGGAGAACTGTGAGGGGGAAACGGTTCAACATTGCTGTCTTCTCCCCTACCGTCCCCCGAGCGGTGGGGGAACGATCAGAAGTATTTCCTAAAGGATAAGGAGACGCAAATAAGGGAAACAGGTTGCCCTCCGTGGATCTACTGCTTTTTTTTATTCGTTAAAAATATGGCCGATAATGTCCTGGAGTCCGGCCCGCCTTCAGCCAAGAGGCCCAAGCTGTCCTCTCCAGCTCTTTCTGCCAGTGATGGAAACGGTAAATAAGTTGCATGTTTTACTGAATTTGTTAGTTACAAACATAGAAGGTAAAGTAGCTCGATTGTATGTGTCCTAATGGCTGGTCAGGCGTGGGAGTCCCTGCAGAGTTGCACAGCAATTTAGTTGCTCTGACACAGAGTTGCTCCACATTTACCGCGTTTAAACCTGTATATAATCGTAGCTTTCTTTGTGAGAGCTGTGTGTTGACAATGGGAACCGCCGAGGAGAATATATCTCGTGCAGGCGTTGGGGGGGAAACTTTCCAGAGGTTGTGTTTTGATGTTAGCATCTGGCTAACTAGCTAAGTAACTGAGATCCACCTCCAAACAATGGGACGGTCGAGTCGCTCCAGTTCGCTTCAAGTTGTCCAGCCACTTTAAAAGTTGATCAATTGGTGGCATAAGAGAACACACACATTAAGCAACACAAATTACGTGCTTTCTAGAAGTACAAAGTAAAAAAAATGGTTCCAAAACAGATTTAAGTGAAAGTAGCTGTAACCTAGCTAGCTAGCTAGCTGGCTAACTAACTAGCTTGGCAGACAACCGGTCCGGCTCAGCTGGGCTCGGTTAGCAAAGAAAACATTTAGCGCAACCTCGTTGAGCACAGGATCAGCTTTATTCAGTGAGAACTAACATTTTCTGCGATAACAGAAAATACTTTTAGCATGATAAATCCCGTTTACGTGTTGTTAGCCGCGAAGATGGTGTTTTCGTGAAGTATTGCGGTGGACCCGCTAGCTATTGTTCGACACATAATTGAAGTTGCACTAACCGCTGTTGTCCAGCGGACTCTGATGCTAGCTGTGTCCATTTTAACCACCGCAGAGTTTAAAAGGGAAGCTCCAAATTAGCCGCAGTGTATGTATTGCCTGCTTTTTTGTATTTTTATTAAACCCTCTAGTTTTCTGAGTTGTTCAAACGTGACCGACGAAGCTCATTCTTATTCAGCGTCCATTGTTTGGCTGCCCCGTGTCACTGCGTCGCACTTTTCTCACTTCACTGTGCAGGATAATACAACACTTGTCCCCCAGATGCAGTTTTTAAAAATGTTTTTGTGAATTAAACTGTCGTTACAACAAATGTATTTACTCATATTGAGCAAGAAGCTGTAAACTCCCAGCGTCATCTCCTGTAGTTGCATCCTGTTGTTGGTAGATCCAGAGAAAACCAGTTGAGTTTCTCTGAATTATACACGCAATGTGTCTCATCTCAACACAATTGTAAATGATGGAAATATTAAAGGCCACTCCACCATTTGTGATGTGCACCTTGAAATGATTCGCAATTGTTTACATGTACACGAGTCAAGTGTCCTTATGACAGTCAACAGTCATGTATTCTGTGATTGTTCATTCTGTTAAAAGATCCTTTTATAATGCTCCTTAGAGTAAGTAAGGGGCACATGAAAAAGATGACAAATTCATCCGCTGCAGCAACTTTAACTGTTTTATCAGTTGATGATGAACAATAAGCAATAACTGATTCACCCGTTCATTGTTAATTAAAACACACTTGGACAACTGAACCTAGCCTCTAACACTACACTTCAGTATCTGGGCTCTAATGCAGGGAAAACAGGGAGTGAAGAAGGAAATGAGGATGGAATGCAACTAGTCTCATGCATTAAGTCAAAGTTTGGCACAGCATACCTTCTATTCTGCAGAATACTTTATAGAGACGACAACATGCCAGAGATCATCATAAAGCATAAGAAAGTCTGCTGTTTTTGTTGAGGCGATCAAATGTATTTAATATATTTCAATGTACTCTAAAATGACTTTTACCCCCTGTTGCAAGGCATTTGGTGTCTGCTCTTTTCCCTGTGTCTGTCTGTGCCGTGCACTTGCACAACATAACTCTAGATCCAATGCACACATATAACTTGGTACTGTAGTGTTTACTTCTCTGTGGCTTCTCACCCTGACCCTACTGCGTTCGCTTGCCATGTTTGGCATCTCATCAGACCACAAACTGATGCCCAGGAGAGACGTTCAGGCAGCAGCCACTGTCCAGCTCCAGATTAGTGGTTGAGCTTTTTCAAAGCACTGTCAGAGCTGTAACACACTCGCACAAAGTTAAATAGGTGTTAAAATGTCGCAGTATATGTAGTGTAATCTGCTGTGCTGTCAACAATTTGATTTAAATGTATCTTTATCTTGTTTATGAGATTTCTGTTGCTCTTTTCTTGCCTAGATTTTGGTTCACTCTTTGACCTGGAGCATGACCTTCCAGATGAGCTCATAAGTTCCTCGGATCTGGGGCTGACCAATGGAGGGGATGCCAGTCAACTCCATACCAGTCTGGGAGGGATGGGTGGAGGCCAAGATGCAGCTGCGAAACACAAACAGCTGTCTGAACTTTTGCGAGCTGGAGCACCAGCGCAGCAGGGTGGCCTGCCTTCCAACAGCACAGCACCTGGGGCTTCAATAGGGATGATGGTGGGTGTTGGTGGACCTCAAGGCATGCCCTCCCAGGGCCAGCAGCCACAGCCTGGATTAATGCAGCAGGTTGGGGTGGTTGGAGGGGTGGCAGGGCTCAATCGGGCAGCTGCCATGATGGGTGCCCAAAAGGGGAACTCTGGACATCAGCAGCAAGGGCTGATGGGGGGGCAGGTGATGAATGGCTCACCAAGAACGGGCTACCCAGGCAATGCGGGAATGGGTAGTAATAGTAACCTGCTGGCAGAGTCCCTGCAGCAGCAGCAGGGTGGGCAGCAAATGGGACCTGGGGGGCAGGCAGGGATGAGACCACAGCAGTCCGGATCACTGAACAAGGTAAGCAGTTGACATCTCAGTAGCAGCTATTATGTAGCAATGGGTCATTTGTGGCGAACAGTATTTCATAACTGAGGCTATGATCTGTCCAGCCTGAACAGTGTGATGCTGTGCTGAATCGCACACCTGCATCTCCTAAACACAGCAAAAAGTTAGCGATGATGTTTATATTTTAGAGGCAAAAAAAGATCAGCAAACTGCACAGATTAATTCCAGCGTTAATTTAGCAAAGCAATGTTTCAGTCTTTGTCAAAGGTTCAGTTTTTACTTTTATACATAGAATTTGACTGTTGTGTCAGTATTTTACAGTTTTGCATGAACACACTTACCTTTGTAAAATTCAAAGAGTTGGTTTGTCTGTTGCAAACCAGCCTAAAGTTTATGAAACAGTGAAGATCTGTAGTAGTTTCTCATGTGATGCAGCTGAAGACACATTTTCCAGAGCAGGTGCAGGTATGAGTGTGGTTATGTGTTGGATTTGCAGACGCGTCGCTGTATGTTCTGCGGTGCTGATGGTTAACCTCCCTGCTTGTCGATATGCCACACGACGGTCGAGATTTTGTTCTAAAAGTATGATGTGAGCACTGTGATAAAGATTTAATTGAGGTGCACTGTAATTGTGAACACTGTTCTCTGTGGCTGTGCAGCAGTAAACTGGGTTTTCTGTAATGTTCTGCAGTTGAAATAACATTATTAAGAACACGTATTATTGTTGTGCATGCAGGGAATTATGCAGTTGTACGTCCTCATTAAATTCAGTAAGCTGAGTTTTTCTCATCTGAAGCACAGATGCAGAGATGAACAGCTTCACCAGGCTTAATTGTTCACTCAGCAGCCATTAGCAAATCTCTTCACACTGCTGCAGCATTGTTACTAGATCTGCAGCCAGAAGTTTGATGTGCTGCTGCTTGAAATAAAAGTTTGACCCAATCCTGAAAGAGGATGAAAATACCTCTGCTGGCTTTGATTTTGATTCGCAAAAGGTGGCATTAGCGAAGAGCAAAGTAAGGTCAAAAGAAAGATCACAACAAACTCAGTCTGAAGGAATACTTTCCACGTATTATGGAGCCCAGAAGTTCGTTCGTAACTTTTTTTTTAGCTTCGTAACCATCAACAACTCTTCAGAAAGCCGCGGCAATCCTGCAAATGCGTCGTGAAGATCAGACCCAGATATCTCCCCGTCTGTCTGTTTTGTTTTAATTCAATGAGACTTTGAAATAAATTATTAATCAGAGGTTTTTACTTGCCAGATGCAAATAAGTACAATTGGATGTTTTCTCCCTGTTTTGCTTTATCTAGATTTTAAGCGTGTCATTGAGATCATATCTATGCAGGAATAAAGAAGCTTTCCAACACCACTGTATTTTGAAAAGGGTTTCATGTTGGCACCGTTTGTCAGCAGTTTTAAAACGGCCAGATGCACAATTATTACACTAAGTGACGCAGTAATACCACAATTTTTACTTGAATGTTTGAATATCATAAAATGTTTTTTTCATAAATTCTTTAACATTTTCTTAAATCCATCTTCCTCTTATTCTTTGTCCTGCTCTCCAGATGAATATGATGGCCAATGCGGGCCCCTATGGTGGTCCATACGGCCAGTCTGCTGGCCAGGGGCTCCCTGGAGCAGGGCTGGGCCCACAGCTCCAGAACAAGGCTGGTATGCCCAATAATATGGCTGTCCAATTCAACATGGATAAGAAGGTTGCATCGGGTCAAGGCATGCCTGGGATGGTAGGATTCGTTTCTTTTGTTTGTAAAAGTGGATGAACTCTGTAGCCATCGTGAGAGCCTCTAAGAGAGGCTTTATAGAAAGTATTCTTACCCCACAGGTTTTGCATTTGTAGCTGTCATATGGTATTTTAGCACCACACACTCACTTATTTATTTTATATCCAATAGGAGCAAAAGGACTGAAACATGCACTTAGTTCAGACAATTCAAGGCCATAACCCACTGGCAGACCCAGATCAGCTTCTAGCAGATAGGCTGTTATAAAAGCCTGTTTTTCAGTTTTCTTTGGGACTTAACAAGGCCATTGGTATGTGATAAACAAATGAATACTCCTGTGTGTGTGCGTGCGTGTGTGCATGAATGGAAGAGGCGGAGAAACCAGTTTCTCCACAAACAGAAGCCCGAAAAGACATAAACTGTGCAGGAAAGCCTTTAAGATGGCATCTGCATATTGTGACGTCGAAACAGGGTTTTATGTGTCCAGAAGAATTTCTCCGTTGAACCTGATGGTCGATCGTCCAGTTTATAATCTTCTAGTGTCAAAATGTTTTTGTTTTTTTTTACCTCACACAACCCAGGCGAACTGCTGTGATTTTGTCTGATAAATCCAGACGGCAGGAAACTTTTAGTGCGAAATAATTCTTTTTACCTTTTGGTGACAGCTTGACTCAAAGATTTTCCATGTAAAGAGTGGAACAAGTAGCCGCACATAGCAACACGTGGGAGTAGTTCATGCAAACGATGAAAATGGAGGGAAGTACTACTAACTACTCATGAACAGGTGACATTTCTGAAGTTAGATGAAGAGATTTATAACATCTTTGTGCAGTTTAAAGGTGAATCTGACACTTGTCTGAACAAACCTCACAGTAAAAAGTAAGAAAGTAGATGTTGCATGAGGCGTGTTGTGAAATGCCTGGTTCACTGTGGGAGGCTAAAGATTGGGGTCTGTCCCACATTCTTATTCTGTAGTTCGAGTGTTATCAGGTTAGTTTGAAATTGAATTTGCAGTGACTAAAGCTACCTCAGAGACATTCTGTTCTTTTTCACGGAGGTTTAACATGCACCATGTAGTTAATGATGTCCTCGTTTAATTGTGTGAAGTTTATGTAGGTCTATGGAGAAACATTCAGGTGCTTAATAAGGAAAAGTATTTCTAAAAATGTTCCTTCAGCACTTGATTTAAACTCTAATAAATCAGCGAGTGGACATTGTTCCTATGTTTTTTTTCTCCTTGTGTGTCCAACGATTGTTTCAGCTTTGGTATGAGAGGTGGAAGTTTGGGAAGTGTTGCAATCAATCAGGCGCCGATCATGGTACAAGTGATCTGGAGTCGCCTCTCACATTACAGTTTGTTTATTATACTGCTATTTGGCCATAATTAAAGACAGACTTTATTTTTTACAGACCCATTCAGTCTTTTAGTGGTTGTCTTGATTTTAGTTACAGAATTGCTGGAAGCGTTGTTATGAAATTGACCTTTTTCACAGGACATTTTAAAGTGTTTTATTGTTGAGTAAAAGTTTTTCCTCTTAAATGTTTTGCATTAAAGAGTAAAAAAACAATACACACCTCATCTTTATATAAAACCTTTTATATGCACCTAATTTATTTTCTGCCTTAGTGAATTGAATGTATCTTGTAAATAACTTTTTCTGACGCTGCTCCGGTCTCCTGTGTATCCCAAGGCCTCACAGCAGCAGCCCGGAGCGGTCGGCGGGGTCTCTGTCGGTGGACCAGCAGGAGTGGGAGGCACCCAGGTTGGGCTCAGTGCCGTAGGGGCAGGTCCCGGCGCAGCACCCCCTACCGCGGACCCCGAGAAACGGAAGCTAATTCAACAGCAGCTGGTCCTCTTGCTCCATGCGCACAAGTGCCAGCGGAGGGAGCAGGCCAACGGTGAAGTGCGGCACTGCAACCTGCCCCACTGCCGCACCATGAAGAATGTGCTTAACCACATGACTCATTGCCAGGCTGGCAAATCCTGCCAGGGTGAGTCAGTTGAATGTGGCGTTTTTAAAAGATGTCCTGTACCTGCACAGCTATCTTGGATTGACTCCGAACTTTTTCTTGTGTCCTGCTCTACTGTAATTTCTCACCATCAGCACGAAGCTTTTATTGTAGCACAATAATGTCTGTAGTTAAATGTCTGTGAAGGTTCACCAGGTCATAGTTTATCCAATAGCATCTGGACTTGTTTGGTTTCTTGACGACGTTTCACCTTCCGTTCCAGACTAGAAGTTTTTTGAGATAACTTCTGTAGCGTCTGGCTTCTCTCTGGCTCTTACATTTCCTCACATATTATTTGTCTTATTATTCATCTTCCTTCCCTTCCCTCACTTTCACAGTTGCAGCTGTTCTCCTCTTCCTTCTTCCTCAAACCTACTCACTATTTCCGTTTCTTCTCCTGCAGTGGCACACTGTGCCTCATCCAGACAGATCATCTCTCATTGGAAGAATTGCACACGACACGACTGTCCTGTATGTCTGCCACTGAAAAATGCTGGAGACAAGAGGCACCAGCAGTGTGAGTGTTTCACTCTTTCTCTAATCATGGAGTTATTGAACTGTATTTATCATAAAACATCAGAAGTTCTTGAGGAAAAAAATGCTAAAGCTTCCTCTCCTCCTGCCTCCCATTCTTCATTCTTTCGACAGCTCTTGTGAACAGTGCTGCTGTGGGTTTAGTGAACGCTTTAGGGTCAGGTGTGCCTGGTGGTCAGTCCAACACTCCAAACCTGAATCCTCCCAGCCAGATTGACCCCAGCTCCATAGAACGGGCCTATGCTGCATTGGGCCTCACTTACCAGGGAAACCAGATGCCGCAGCAGCCACCACAAGCCAACATGCCAACCCAGGGACAGCCTGGGATGAGGCCTCTAAACACCATGGGTTAGTTTCTTCATTGGTGAATCGACCCTTCTAGGATTATCGCTGATCTTTATGTTCCACACAGCAGATATAACAAAATAATCCAGAATCAGTCTGTTATATACGTTTATGAGTGAATAGAGCTGGTAAGTTATTTTCACATCAGTGGATAAATTTACTTTTGCATTGTATGTTAATGAGTTTACTCATACTACATACTACTTACTCACTCAATACTTTTCCAGCATGCAGAGATTGAATATCTGTAGTTGGCTTTAAATCGCTGTAGTTGTGTTGATTAATTAGAGTAGTTTATTTCACATGAATGTTAGAATTTCACAATTTACAAAAAAAACACATGCTTCAAATGTTCTTTCCAGGGGGAAATTCCATGGGTGTGAATGGTGGCGTGGGGGTGCAGCCCCCCAACCAGCAATCCAGCCTATTACCAGATGCCATGTTGCACAACAGCATGAGCGCACAGAGGTACGGCTACTTTTCACAGGTCACAGCCACTGTTCTTTTCTGGCAGGTCACTGGTCATGACTGTCACAAAGTAAAAAGTTGTATTAAATATTAAGTCTCAAGAGCCACAGACCCCACACGTCAGACACTGTTAACCAGTAGCAATCGCACAAAAAATACCTGATAACAGATGTCAGTTCAGGTCATGTAATGTATCATGGACTATGTTCATAAAGTAGAGGGATGCGGCAGGTGTTAACACGTAATTGGCGGAGCCACCGTGTCTTTGTAATACTTTTATTGTGTATTATGGATTTCTCATGGCTCTCCACCTGTGTTAGTTGCCTTCTACTAATTACCCTTGTTGTGTGTTGTCTCCTCCAGTTTGATGAACGATGCTATGGGAAGCCTGGGCTCCATGCCCACTGCAACTCCACCTTCAACTGGAGGCATGAGAAAGTCTTGGCATGAAGACATCACACAAGACCTTCGCAACCACCTTGTCCACAAGCTGTGAGTCTGCTGTGTCCTTCAAGAGGACGCGTAAAATCTCATCATGGGCGGGATCTGATTAAATTAACTAGTTTAAAAATTTAACTTTAACGAGTTAGTACAACATACAATTTTTATATCCTCCTTTTATTCATTATGGTAAAAAATAAAAATCTCCCGGGGCTTCATGGGAGTATTCCCATAATAATCTAATTTCATAGATGCCAAAAGACATTTTGATAAGCCCCAAAGTCCCACGGTGGTGGGAGTGTAATGGCCTGGGCTGCTTGGCAGAAACTTGACACAATTGATGGAACCATGAATTCTCCTCTGTACTAGAAAAGAGTGAAAGAGTCCCTGACAGTCATTGTAAATGCCTCATTGCAGTCATTAGACTTTGGAGCAACTACTTTAACACATAGGACCAAGCGTTCTCAGGGCTGATTTTAGATTGAGAAGCTCTGTCCTCAGATTGATTGTAGCCTTTGTGTGCGTGAACGCAGTGTGCAGGCCATCTTCCCTACTCCTGACCCAGCTGCACTGAAGGATCGGAGGATGGAGAACCTGGTCGCGTATGCTCGGAAAGTAGAAGGAGATATGTATGAATCGGCCAACAGTCGGGTAAGAAACTAATACGCACAGAGTACTAAGTGACATTGTGTCACAGAATAAGGACTTTAATCTTTATTGATGCAAATGTGCACTTTAACGTTACATCGTCCTGCATCACGTTCCAGGCAGAGTACTACCACCTGTTGGCAGAGAAAATCTACAAGATCCAGAAGGAGCTGGAGGAGAAGAGGAGGACAAGGCTGCAGAAGCAGGGCATGATGCCCGGCCAACCTGGAATACCCTCCTCAGGCCTCCCTCAGGGGCCTCCCAGCATGGGACAGCCGCCTATGACCCCCGGGCAGCCCCCAAGTAAGTTTGAGTAGAGTTTTTACCATCCTCGCGTGTCTCTGTGCGTACATAGACACGTTAATGGCATGCAAACAACACATAATAGGGCTGGGATGCAGAGATGGCAGGATCAAATCCCAGCTGAGGCACCCAGCCCATCCCACATACCAGGTGTGTCCCTGAGCGAGACACTCGGCGCTAGCTCCCCGAGCGCCGCCTGTGGCTGCTCACTGCCCCCCCCCCAAGGGGGAATGTGTCAAATGCAGAGAAGACATTTCATTGTAACATGTAAATGTACCAATGATAAAATAAAGTGGGTTCTTACTGCAGGGTGTTTACAAATTAATGTTGTCTTAAAAATCTGTATACACGATGTTTTTGATACTAAACCTGTATCAAAATGATCACCTTTTCAAATGAAATGTGCCTTTTTGCACCCCGTCAGATGGTCCTCACGCTGATCCATCTATGGTCCGACCAGCTGGACCCAATCAGATGGTCAACAGGATGCAGAACCCAGCAGGTATAGTGACATTACTAAGGAATGATGTTTCCAACATTAAATCCAACAAAGAGAATAAGCTCTTCGAACAGGCCTGCAGACTTTATGGTGTGTTGCTCATATTTGGATGATGAGATTTATGTCCCTGCATCTGTTTATCGCGGTTTTCAGAGTTATGGAGTATTACATTTAGACTTTTCAGTGTTATAAAAAATTGCTCTTAACTGAACATTCTTTTCTTTCAAACTACTTTCTACCAGAAGAAATTCCAGTGGCACCTGAGTTGCCACGTATGAACAT
Source organism: Microctenopoma steveboyesi (assembly GCA_032359275.1). Lineage (NCBI taxonomy): Eukaryota > Metazoa > Chordata > Actinopteri > Anabantiformes > Anabantidae > Microctenopoma > Microctenopoma steveboyesi. The sequence continues at coordinate 16,214,155 of JAUMHF010000025.1, read as the reverse complement.
TTAAACAGACGGTGCGGCTGCGTTTCTTTCTGCTTGCCTCTCATTTTGATTTGTACGTTTGTGTCCTGCTTCTCTTTTAGGAATGAACCAGTTTAGTCCGATGGGGTTGCAGTCAATGGGTCAGAGGTCGACTCCTCCTCTTCCCCTTAATCCTTCAATGAACCAGGTCGGCACAGCTGTCCTCATGGTGTCTCTTATTCTAACAAACCAGAAGGACTTTGTTTAATGTATCTAAGTTGTTACTTGTATCCGGGCCACACTTCTCATGTCCATTGTTGTCTCATGTTCAGATGGGTATGGGAGCTCCAAGGATGGGTCAGCCCAATGCCCAGTTACAGAACCAGTATCTCCCGGCAGGCCAGTTTCCTGGGTCAAGTCCTGGACATGGTTCTGGCCCTGTTGGCATGAACCAGCTGGCAGCACAGAGTGCTGTGCCACCGGTAAGGACTAGTGAATGTAGTTCCCCTCCAATGGAAAAGTCGTCATAATGAAGCATATTTTCAGTTTGATGTGGGAAATCTGCCAAACACATGATGAACATAGGCGTCATGTGTCACAGCAGCTAGAGAATTCATTGATGGTGACGGATACTTTTTAATTAACTGAACTGCTTTTGGCTCGTATTTCGTGACAGCTGTGGGGGATGTATCACACTCTTCTGTTGGCTTATCTTGAGTTTTAAGACGGATTATGTTGGTCTTAATTTTATAGTTCTCAATGAGGCTCAATCAAAGTAAACTGCTGAACTTTCTGTATTACTCCTCACATTTCTCTTTCTCTAACCTCTGTGTTCCTTCCCGTGCAGCAAAACCAGATGTCAACGCCGCCTTCTCTCCCAGCCAGCAGCCCTGCACCGCAGTCTGCCTCAGCTGCTCCAGGCACTGGAGGCCCTGGAAGCTCCATGGGACCTGGTAGTGCCAGTGGTGCCACGCCCCTACCCAACCTGCCTCCGTCCTCCTCCTCCATCCAGCCCAACTCCTACCCTCACTGCCCACCCATCCGAACAAACTCCCCGTCACCAGCACGCAGCTTAACGCCTCAACCCCATCAGACGCCTCCTACGTTACCTCGTTCCCAGACCCCGCAGCCTCACACCCCAAGCACACCCCAGCTGCCCCCTCCACAGCACCCCCAACAGCAGCAGCAACAACAAGCTTCGCAGCAACCGCCTCCATCAGGGCAAGTAATGAACTCTGAGAAGAGCAGTCAGCAGCCGCTTGGGGGGGTCCCTTCCTCAGGTCCCCAAGCAGGTCAGGCTTCTTCAGTGCCTACCCAGAACGCTCACGTGCCATTACAGCTGCCACGGACTCCAGTGAGTAGATCCCGTCACTGTCGCTGCGTTTCTACCCGTTTCTCCTCAACACACGTTCATAACACATGTTTAACAGTCATTCGATGGAGATCTGGGCTCCAGCTCATCGAGCTTTCAGAATGAATGAGCATGAAAAGAAAAATAAAAACTTTTTTTATCCCTTCGTCTCAGCTATCTTCCAAACCGTGTCAGATAGAAGATGGCCAGGGTTCCTCTCCAGCCTCGGTGAACAGCAGCACTGACCCCAGCTCCCAGCTCACTCCTTCAGACGGACCGGCTCCCACCCAGGAGGGCGTGAAAGTGGAGGTGAAGAAGCAGGAGGAGGAGCATGATGATGGGAGCGAGAGCCAAGCAGAGGGCAAAGGCAAGATGGGCAAGGGGCATCCTGATGTGAAAATAGAGGAGAAACCAGAGGTGAGCTGTCTACGTTACTGAGAATGTGAAACAGTTCAACATTATTGAAGTTACAAAATTACGTTCCAGGCCCAACGGGCTTGGGTTGTTTTAGGCTAATTACAGTAGGAACAAACAGTTTAATGCCTCTTAAAACATCCATCTAGATAAAGAAAGAGAAGCTGTCAGGAGAAGGGTGTAAAGGCGAGCCCATGGATACATCATCTGCCTCAGAGTCGTCGTCGGTAACGTCGGGTGAAGACAAGAAGCCGGAGGTGAAGAAAGAGCCCAAAGAGGAAGAGGAGGGTTCAGGGTTGGCGGCCACAAACAGCTCCCCAGCTAGTGCTCAGAGCAAGAAGAAAAGTAAGTGTGGACTACTTTTAACTTGATGTAGCAGCAGCCATTATTTGCATGTTAATGTGTAGGTGGAGCAGCCGTGTTTTACCTCAGGTGAAAATATCAGCGCACTGTTGAGTTATTTACATCCATCATCAAAATGTACTTACACGTGCAGCACACGGCACGTTCTCACACGGGGAGAAACTGCAACCGCACCGTAACCTCTCCTGCCCCTGATGTCTTGACAGACAGAAAATAGGTTCATCTCCCCAAAAAGTTCCTCTGAGATATTAAAACTGTTCTGCGCAACAGGAGCGGTTTGGTACAGACTGAACAGACATAAGTTCATTGCACAAATACGTCTTTTGTCCCGTTGGAGACAGAGCTGAACTCCGTTCTGTGCCTGGAGAAGTTTCCGTTCCCACTTAAATAACCTCTCGTGAACATAATGGTGAGCAGCCAGGAACAAAATGCCAAAATACCAGGGGGAAGTAAAGGGAACGACAAAAAGAAATCCTATTGTAGCGGACTGACTTACAAGATACCCGTTATCTGTCAGCAGGTCACCTATGAGCCGTGTGCGTAGATTAGAAAGCGAAAGGAGAGAGTCCATGCAGGCTGTAGTTCTCTAAATCTCTCATTTGTGGTGTGTTTTTCACTCTTACTTTCCAGTTTTTAAGCCGGAGGAGCTGCGTCAGGCTCTGATGCCCACTCTGGAAGCTTTATACCGGCAGGACCCCGAGTCCCTCCCGTTCCGTCAGCCGGTGGACCCCCAGTTACTGGGAATACCCGTACGTATTCGAACTAGTAACAAAACTAACCTGGTAAGGGACTGCACTGGCTGCCATTTTGCTTCAACTCCTCTGAAAAAGTAGCATTTTTTGTTGTTTTCCTTTTTCATCTTTATATTCTTTGTCGTAATTATCATATTTTCTGAATCTGCCTCAGGTTTCTACTTTAGTTGATTTTGCTTCCATTGCATGTCAGAAGTTTAGAAAATGAGGTTTAGAAGTGTGCGTGTGTGTGCGTGTGCGCTCTTTTCTTAAACTTCTCATCATTTGTAAATCAAAGCAGTGGCTCTTGTAAACATTTGTCTTTACTTTTATTGAACGTAGGGAACCAAGGGCACAGAGTAAGTTACAAATGCAAATCAGACATGAAACATTTGGTTACCAATGATGTGAAGCATAACAGATTCTTTCAAAACACTACACGTACAACATTAACAATGACGTCATCGTAACAGAAACGGCTCTGACAGCCGTTCATGAGCCATTTGCTTTGATTTATCACTTTAATTTGTTTGACATTTGTCTTTTTTTTAGGTTTTAATTGGATTTATGTTTTCCGTAGCTTCATCCTAATATTCCATTGCTAGCTTTCTAGTTCAGTTCCTCACCAGTAGTAGTTTACCCTTGTGCAATATGTAGAGGTGGACAATAACCTCATTGCGTCTAAATTTAGATTTGATCAAACCTCCTAGAAATCGTTATTGTATTGATAACGATTGATGAGCAAGCACCAGGGTATTGGCTCACCTCTTCTTCAGCAACCTCCACATTCAAGTGATGCAACTTTACGCTCCTGTATCATTACAGTGTCTGAAACTGTTGTCGGATAAACGTCCAGCCACTTATTGAAACTTTAACTTACACATGCTAGTGAAATTTACAGACACGGCATCACTGCGATAATACACAACAAAACTGAGGTCACTCATAATAAAGTATTAAAATCAATGTATTAGCTTTGAAGTTAGTATTTAGTCTTCTGAACGGGTAAAAAATTATTCATATTTGTACAAACTCGGTGTAACGAAGGTGATTATATGTGATTTCTTCTAAAGAATTGCAAACAGCTCTCCCAGGTTTTCCCAGGGTGGGTCGCAACATGGCTCCATGAGGTCAAAAATGCCTGAACAAGAAACCCGTTTAGGACTTTTGGAAGTTAGGGATGGTACAGGAGCATCGGTAGCTACTGAACAGAAGCTGAAACACAGTGAAACAGATGTTTTAGTGACTGATCTGTGACATTGTATGTACCATCTGATGTCCAACAGAATGGCACAAAAATCCAAATTAAACATATCTGTCGTCAGAATTAAAGTCTGACGTACAAATTAAAAGTGGTATCTCGTTAGTGAAACATCTGTCAATTAGTAATTGTGAAATTTCAGATTAATTCGCTTTAAATCTTAAATGAGCAGGACTCTCAGTTTTTCTTGTTTACTGTGGATGTGTCTCTGCAGGTTGGTAACATGCATCACTTGATTGTTCGTGTGGTTCCATTCAGAGATGAGGGTCTGTTTCCCAACTGTTGTTGCCATGGTGACTCGGAGATGGACCCTGCTCTTTGAAAATCACACCTCCTCCTTTTTTTTCTTTTTTTTGAATCAATTTTGTCGGTTGAATCTCCAAAAAGCCTTCCTTTCGCTCGCTCTCTTCTCTGCTCCGTATGGAAAACTGAGTTTCTCTCTGAGAAGAAGCGGATTACAGAAGACAGGAACAGAACTTGGAGATTTATCCGTCCCTCATATGTTTGCTTCACCACAGAACTGTTGGCTTTAACGCCGTTTTGCTGCTCATGCTGCTGGCGTTGTTAGTGTTGCTAAAACAGTGAATCTCTGTCTGCCTGTTGCTGCCGCCACTGCTCTATTCTTCTTGGTTTTGCACCCCGGTCATCACACAGCCCTGAAAGCTTTGCATGCTTTCAGTTTTAAGATAATTTGATGAACATTAATTACTGGATCATGCAGCTGAGCTTTTGTTGCACTAAGATTATGTAAATGTCATGTTTGTATGAGCAGCAGGAGACGGGCAGACTTTGTGGCGGTCGCCTGGTCCCTGTTGTGCAGTACCGATAGGGTGCAAAGCAGAGAGCTGGAGGGCAGAAGTTGTCATGTTTCTCTGTTTGCACGTGAACCTTCTTCTCTGCAGCGCTCAACAACATTGTTCCCCTGCACCCTCTTCTCTCCCTACTCTGGTCCTGCACCTGGCAACCCCACCACGCTGCTGCTGCTGCTGCTGCTGATCGTCCTATGACCAAACCTTCCACCATCGTCATGCTGCTCTTTCTTCTCTCACACCTCCACCTGCTTATTAAATCTGGATGGTGCCCCCGTAAAAATCAGGACTACTTTGACATTGTGAAGAACCCCATGGACCTGTCGACCATCAAGCGGAAGCTGGACACAGGACAGTACCAGGAGCCGTGGCAGTACATCGAGGACATCTGGCTGATGTTCAACAACGCCTGGCTGTACAACCGCAAGACGTCCCGCGTCTACAAGTACTGCTCCAAGCTGGCTGAGGTGTTCGAGTTGGAGATTGACCCCGTTATGCAGGGCCTTGGATACTGTTGTGGGAGGAAGGTGAGGCAGGCGTTTATCAGCTGTATGACTCGTTATGGATACGTTGCATAACGTGAAGAACGGGCTCCAGTCCAGTGTCTATCTAAAAACGGGTCATCTGACTGGTTGTTTTGTTTCTTTTCTTGTTTCAGTACGAGTTTTCCCCCCAAATTCTTTGCTGCTACGGAAAACAATTATGCACCATCCAACGCGACGCTGCTTACTTTAGCTACCAGAACAGGTAAGGGCTGTCGACACATTGGAGCTCAAGTATCCTAGACGGATAGTGTCATTGGTAATGGAGTATTTTACAGCCATCAGGCGATTTGTCCTGCTGTATTGTGCCGATTGGTTTAATTTCCTACAGCATTGCATCAATAAATCAGTGCAATCACAGATGAGCTTTAATTTGGCTTCAAATGGTTACCCTGGCACCATCTTCATTTTCATACTTCACCGTATTAATTTTCATTATGTTGTCATTCATAGAGTGGGCGCCTGTCTTCTCTCGTTGTTGCACCATTGTAGGATGCACAACACGTCGCTGCCTGTGTTTTCTGGTGTTGCATAAATTAAGTGGGGGGGGGGTCCATTCTCACCACCAGAAGAAAGGTTCCCACTTTATAAATGAACTGAAAGGATGATGGGTCTCTGCTGCTTTTAGCATTTATTTATTTTTTCCTCATCCACCCTTTCATGTTTGGAGACTCACTCCCTTCCTCCTCCACAGCTCCTAGTGGTCTCTCATGTTGCTGTAATGTTGTTGTTGTTTACCACTGGACGTCTGACGCTAATCTTTGCTTTGCCTTGGCTCTCTGTCCTCTGTTTGTCGGTTGTTGTTTACATCCTCTCCATCCCTCCCCCATGTCCCCACCCCCCCCTCTCTGTCCCATTGTCCTCATCTGACCTGTAACGATTTATTTCACGCTTTCTTTTTTTAAATATTCATTTTGACCTCCCACAACCTCCCCCTCCCTTCTCCCCTTCTCTCCCTCCTTTTTTTTTAACGCTTGTGATGTCTGCATTGGCCTGCTTTGGTGTGACCAATCATCCACTCCGAAATTTACGCGCAAACTCAAAACACGCGCCCACACAAAAAACCTGCATCACGATTGGCTGCTGCCTCCTGGCGACGACCTACCTTGCCCTCTGCCTCCGCCTGTGTGTCCGCCCCCTGGCCTGTCCTGTCCTGCCCTGCCCTGATTGGCGGCTGCTTCTTCGTGCCCTCTCTGTGATTGGCTGTGCTGATGGCGAACGGTGTAGTTCACCAAAATATGGGCTTCTTGCTGACAGGTACCACTTCTGTGAGAAGTGTTTCAACGAAATCCAGAGCGAGAGCGTTTCCCTGGGGGACGACCCCTCGCAGCCTCAGACGTGAGTACCACCACACTCCAGCCTTCCTCTCTCACACACACACACACACACACACACACACACACACACACACACACACACACACACACACACACACACACAC
>JAUMHF010000025.1:16149731-16199167 GCA_032359275.1 Microctenopoma steveboyesi | reverse complement strand
CAGCAGCAGCAGCAGCAGCAGCAGATGGGAGTAAATCACGGTCAGTTCCAGCAGCCGCAGACACCACAGGGGCAGGGCTACATGGGCCAGCCTGGGATGCAGTCTCCTACAGTAGGACAGGTTCCCCCTGGAGGTCCCCCGCTTGGCCCTCAGCAGCCTGGTGGTCCCACAGGCCAGCATGGGCAAGGCTACCCCGGGTTGGTGGCACAGCAGCAGGCCACAGCTGCGCTACAGCAGAGGCTACAGCACCAGCACCACCTCCAGATGCAGCAACAGAATGCTCTGGCTGGCCTGCCAGGGGGGGATCCAGGACAAGGTGTAGGAGGTCCCCAGCAGGCTCCTCAGGGCCCTCAGCCAAATCAAGGGGGCCCCCCACCCACTCAGGCTCTGCTCCAACAGGCTCTCCACCAGAGACTGCTCCAGCAGCAGCATCTGGGCCCTGGAAGCTCACCGGCCCAGCACAGCAATCCCATGAGCCCCCAGCAGGCGCAGCAGATGGCGCAGTCCCCACACCCACACATGCAGGGTCAGGCACTGCCTGCCTCCCTGGCTAACCAGGTGCGGTCCCCGCAGCCCTCTCCCAGGCCCCAGTCTCAGCCGCCACACTCCAGCCCGTCGCCACGCATGCAGCCCCAGCCCTCCCCACATCACATCTCGCCCCAGATGCAGACAGGTTCCCCGCACCCAAGCCACCTGAACCAGCACCATCCGGGAATGGTGGTCCCTCCGCAGCAGCAGCAGCAGCAGCAGCAGCAGCTAACGGCCTCACAGCAGCAGCAGAACTCTATGGAGCATTTTGGGTCTGAACAGAACGCCATGTTGTCACAACTGAGTGGCATGGTGGGTCTCCACGGGCCGGGGGGCAACGGCCAGGACCCACTGGGCCAGAATATGAACAACCTGTTAAACATTTAGTACAAATTCTATTGGACGTGTCAAGTTGAGCGGAAACGCTCGGATGCTCTGCACAAACTGCACTCACCCAGGACAGTGTTATTGTTATTACTTAGCCTTCTTTTTATACTATTATTAAATGTTATTTAAATGTTTTCAATAAAGATGCATTGAACTGAACTTCCTATGGGAGATGAACAATAAATCAGTCGTTAAATAAAATTAGAATAAATGAATTGTAAGTTATTGCTGTTAATATATATTTTGCCAATTGTGGATAAAGAGGGGGGTGGTTTCTTTAGCACCCCCCCACCGCCACCTCTTGCAGAATACAAGAAAGGTGATATTTTCAGGGGTTGTTGGGAGGTGGGGGTAAATATGAGTACTTGCCTTTTTTAAGAAATGTTTTTAAAATTTTAAAAGTGGTGGAGAATTAAAGAGAAAATGATTTTAATGTGTTTCTTTCCTTTCCGTCATTCAGTCTGTCCGTTTGCAGAGTGATGTGGATTATAATTAATGTGAATCCAAACAGGATGCATATTATCCTTTTTAAATGTTTGGGTTTGCTTTATTTATTTTCTTTGGGGGGTGGGCTTGGGGGGGGTGTTACCCTGAGACTGCTACAATTCGTATGGAAATATATATTTTTGTTATCGACTGTTCCGATGGGTGTTGTGGATATTTCATTTACCTTTAGATTTTGTTCTTTAGTTGGGTCTGTACGGGTGGGAATAATTAAATTTCAGTGTTTTATTGCAGTGGTCGGGGGACTGTCGTGAGTTGGACATGTTGAACGGACTTGTTTGGACGGCCTCGGCCGGCCTCGGGACCGCGGCCGCGCTGGAAGGGGACTCGTCCCTCTCAAACATGCAAACCCTCTCCCTCGAATGTGTGTGTGCACTCCTTCCTTTAAAGACACTTATTGTGGAGCAGTGGAGGCCTGGGGAAGGGGGAGGGGGGTGCATACCTGTGTGCCTGTAACATTTTGCGGGATGTGGGGTGGAGATAAAACGGGTGGGGCGGGCTCCTTTTAGTGTTTTTTAGGATTCTACTGTTTGGAGTAAACAGAGGATTTTTGATCCAAATGAACTGTGTTGCACAGAAAAGAGGAGAAAGGAGAAGACTGAGCGGTGACATCTCGGTCTCTTTCAGCCTCACCCCCTTTGCTGCTTCCCTTTGACTTTAAACCCCCCCACCCCCAATCTTTCTGCTAAGAACTTTGGGAGTAATTTAATATTTTTTACTGTACAAAGGAAACAAACTGTGGACTCAAATACTGTTTTTTTTATAATAAAATGAAAATTACCAATAGAGATGTGTCCTACATGTGACTGAAATAAAATTAGATGTGTTAGAGGACAGAACCGTTAATGAACAAAAAGACCGTTACTACACTAAAAACGTGACTCATTTGTGATGCAACCACAAAACTACACAAGATAAGACACAAAACATGATAGAGGCACAAAACGGCCACAAAGAAATATTACGTTCTTATATAATATTGATATTACGTATCACTACCACTAATCATCACTGAAACGTCTACGAGCATCTACTTCTACTGTTGAGCATCACCTTCCTCTGCTGCGTTGAGCCGATGATGCAGACGTGTCCTCTAGTGGTGACGCAGGGCAGCGTGATCACACATCCAGGCAGGAGTGAACGATTCAACAGCCAGTGATGGAAACACACATTTCACAGAGTTCACATGTTTTAGTTGCTGGAGCATCAGAATAACAGAAAGTCAGAGTTCGATTTCAGAGAAGACGTTTTTTCAGTTTTTAAACATTTCATTTAATTAGTACAATAAGAACAACGTTGAGGTAGTTGAACTTAATGGGGGGCATTTATACAAATTTAGGACAAAGTAGTTGGAAGAAGTATATCTTCTACTTAAATAAAAGTATTAGTACTGCAGTACAGGTATACAGAGGATAATTATTATTACTGGGTTTTGTTTACTTGTTACTGATTCAGTGAAGTCAAAGTAGAAATAAAGTAACAACCACCTCAGAACTGTACTACACGAGTAAAGGTACTTTCCACCACCAATGTCAGAGTTACTTTGATACTTCCAGTACTTCAGTGTCCTTCACATAAGAAGGAAGAATTTATGCTGTGGTGTGTTTAGTGTTTTTTCTTTGCTTGTCTGATATTGTAACGTGAAGAATCTCCACATATTAAACACGCTCCAGGAGGCGTTTATTTTAGTACATGTTTATTGTAAATGCAGTCAAAATAAAAAACATCCATTACACAGTTCAGAGAGACTGATTCAGACACGTTACGTGACATTAGGTTAGTTTAGCTTATACATGTGACATGCAATAAATAACAGCTCACTAGAGTCTGACCTAACATACATTTGCTTCCGTGTGTACATCACCCTACACAGTGTTAACAGCGGCGGTGTAAAATGATACGTCCTCTTTTGAAAGGCTAGAGTAAAGAGTGGACTATCAGTTGGTAATACAAAAATAGAACCAGGTAGCATTTCAAACTTGAAAAGTAAAAAGACAGACAGCAAACACGACTGTTCCCCTTTTTGTGCATCTATCTTCCTTGAAAAGCATCAACTCTCTCTCTCGCTTTCTGCTTTGCTTTTATTTCTTTTGTGACAGAAATAAACCTCCTCAGTAAAACGCAGGACAGGGCTTCTGTGCAGGCTCGGTGCAGACTGACAGGGTATGTGGTTTGAGCTCTGTGCGACGTCTTTACAAAACGTGATTCTTAAGAAAGAGGAGCGACTTAAAACTGGCCCCGAGAACAGATCTGAGAGTGAGACCAGCGTCTTGCTGGAAAGCACTGAGGACGACTGGAAAGAGTAGCTGCATGGAAGTAGTCCTGTGGACTTTTTAGACTGCTGCCTCACCGTCCCCCCCCCCAGGAACGACACCTGCCACTGGGATCCTTAGTCAGCTGGATCGTGACAGATGTTCTGAGCACATCTCGCCCCGTCAGGCTTAATAAATGAGCCACAATGATAAAATCACCACTCATTTTTTATTCAAAGGCATTAACGTCTTCATGTTACTCAGTAGGAAATGAGGGTAGCTTTGTAAACATGTGGAAATATCTTACAACTATTTTCATGTAGAAAATGAGTCTGATTGTGGTTATTTCCCGCCGTCTTTTCGTTCAGTAGCCCTTAAAGAAGCCTTCAGCCACCATAGCTTCTTTAAAAGTCACTGTCAGGGAGTTGATAGTCACATCTGTCACGATCACCTTCCCGGGATGCTTTGCTGTTGTCGTGGTTACGTTCTGATCGTCACCTTTCCTCTCCTCGCTCCTCTCCTTCGCGATGGAGCAGATGACGGCGGCGTCTCCCGCTGCCTCACTGCTCCTCTGAACGCTCACTATCACCGAGGTCGTGTTGTTTCTCTCTACTTTATGACACTCCGACCCTGAATCGACGCCCTCCTCACCTCTGTCCAAATCAGACCCGTCACCAATGGCAACCGCATCTCCTGGTCTGGCCGCATGCGCTGAAGCGCTGTCCTCTGTTTGGTCACATGCAAATGTTTGGTCCTGTCTTGTTTCAGATGTCCCTCCACCTGATCTGTCTGTCCATGTCTCTGTGCCTGCCGCTGTCCCGTCGGTGTCGGCCTTCTCTTCTTCATCCATCTCCAAGTCCTGCCGCTCCAGCAGGGGTGGAGAGCTGCACTCCGACTGACCTAAAGCACAGAAGTGTGGTTAATGTAAGGACTAAAGTTATCCACTGAGAATCAGGCAACAGGTGACGTGAGGATGTACGTTCTGGTGCGGTCGGCAGGAAAACATCTCAATCTCACTAAATCCCTGTTCTGACGAGTGAACCTGAACTGAACCCAGTGAGCAGCATTTTATTCCAGATGTTTGAGAGAATCCAGAGTCTGAATCACTCTGCAGAGCGAAGTGAGCATGTAAACAGACGTTTCCACTAATCTCACCACACAGGAACACCACACGTAACCATGGTAACTGTACACAACAAAGATGGCAACATCTTATCTGCAAACAATATGAAAAACTCTCAGGTAGACGTATTCATTAATATTCATCCAAAGGTCGTCATGGTGGTGTCTGGGTGGAGCTCTGCTCTGCTGCCCTTTCTTAGGAGGCCTCTGGCTACTTTCTGAGTGTAATAACCCTTTAAACGTTGTATGAGTAGACATAAGTGGTGAACTTGACAAACCAACCGTAAACACTGTCTTCACATCTCTCTTCAGTGGTGCTCTCAGACTCATGCTTGTCTTCTTCGCTGGTGCCGCTCCAGTCCTGCTCCATGGGCCTGTCCTTCTTCCTCAGGGGACGTATGGCTTTGATCGAGGACCCCCTTTTAGGCACCGCCCTCTGTTTGCTCCTCCTCCTGACAGGGTGACGGTATATGCTGTGCTCACCCTGGTCCACGTCTGTGCTCATGGCGCGGGCGAGGGAGAGACGCAGCCGGGACGGGGGTTTCTCTGCAGCTTTGTGAGCACTGCGAAGGTCCATGGCGAAGACGTTCTGGGTCAGAGAGAAGGGGGCAGGTTAACAGGCCTGTGGTCCGTCAGCCGCAAACAGGCCTTAGTGAAAGTGATAGTGTCTAACACGGAGAGCGAAAGCATTCTCTAACAGCCCAACAACACAACATGTCTCCAGTTGCATCACATTCTGGTCTATTGAGTCTATTAATAGCACAGAAACTTGCCTCTCTCCTGCTGCTGGGTTCTCTATGTGTGTGGATGCTGATCAGCAGACACTGGCACGTCTATGAGCATAAGCGCGTTTAGAAACATTTGCTCCTCTGCGTTCCTGGGTTGTGTAATTTTACCAGCTATGTACCATCGAAAAGAGCCCGGGGGCTTTAAGTACATCTTAATTCAACAATGCTTTTGGGGTTATTTGTCCTTTAATATTCTACCAACTGGATGTTCTCAGTAATTATGTTCTATAATTACTAATGTTTTACTGATTTTACACTTTTTTCAATTCATTTAAATCACACTCTGAGAAAGGGGTAGGACTCCTTTTAAGAGTCAAACCTCAGTGGCTCCAGTCAGGTGCCCTGTGTTCTCCATTATTAATTTGTTAGATCGGTTTTCCTTGCACCTCATTGCATGTTGAATTTTCTGTGTCAAAGGCCAAAGAAGTCATGTTCTTTCCCTGCAGTGCTTTCTACTCGGTTTATTTCGCCCCCTGCGTCTGTGAATTGCCGCTGCGTAGCAACCAAAACTAAAGCGCGCATCACTAAATGTGTAGTGACATAAAAGTGTGTACAAGTATAAAACACTACAGGGCGTGGGAAAGTGCTGAATAATCTCCGACTCTGATGGAGAACCGCTTTCCAGCACTCACACTGAGAGTTTGTTTTTTAGATTCTAATCCAGCAGTCACCACCTGAGTAAAGCTCAAAGTGCCTTTAAACAAACTGGTCCTGCCAGCGCTCCGTGTCAATGAAGGAGGGCAAAACAAAGGCTTGTGAGACAAGGAGAAAGGTAAGTGTCTCTACCCGCAGGACGAGCCTCCTGGGTCTGAGACCTTTCCTGCGATAGGCCAGAGCTCTGATCTTCTCCTGACTGGGGGAGAGTCGGACACACACACAGAAAAAGGACAAAGAGAAACAGACCGTGAGAACAAAAAAGAAAAAACAAAAATGCTTTGCAAGCATAAAAAAGCTTCTATTATTACTCACTTCTCTTCGTAGGCCAAGACTAGGCGAGGGTCCAAAATATTGTCCTCTGGTTCCCAAGTACTGTATCTGCCAAAATAAACACATTCAATCCAGCTATCTATCATATATCTATAGCATTTATCTATCTATAGCATCTATCTATCTATCTATAGCATCTATCTATGATATATTTATAGAACTATCTATCTATCTATCATATGTCTATAGCATCTATCTATCTATTATATATATATCTGTCTATCTAATTGTAGTATCTATCTATCTGTCTATCATATATCTATAGAATCTATCTATCTATAGAATCTATCTATCATATATCTATCTATCTAATTGTAGTCTGTCTATCTATCTATAGTATCTCTTTTTCTATCTACCCATCTATCCTCGCGGAACATGGCGTACAGACATCAATAAGAATATTTGGAGAAGGCTACTGAGTTTATACTGAGGGGGTGAGGTCACTGGCTGATGACTCAAGGATTACTCACTTTGGGGGCCATCCCTGCCATTTCAGTAGATACTCCACATTACCCTGAGGAGAGAGAGAAAGGAGGGAGGGGCAGGTTGAGAGGAGGTGGAGCTGGTCACATTCACACACGCTTCGCTGCGTGCGCAGATGTAAAGAGAGTCCTGTCGCTTTAACGCGTGGAACGAGTGAGTGAGTGGGGGGGGGGTCGCGGATCTTTCTCCACATCTCAATCGGTGTTTTTTTTTTTCTCGGGGATGACGTCAATGACAGCGGGGCTTCGTGGCCTCCACACAGCGGCTCGCATCGCGCTCACGTTACCGCACATGGCCACAACGCGCCGGTCTCCAAAGACATTTCGCGTTCTTTCTAGAACATTGCGCCGGCAGCTCGGGTGGGTGGGGCCACGGGAGCATGTAAACAATGTGGTGTTGCGCAACGTTAAAGTCTCACCTCAGAGCGAGCACGGTGGGAAAGAGCTGCTCCCGCGACGCGCAGAGCGCGCGTGTTTACGCGCGTGTGTAGTTTTATTAGTAGCTGGAAACTTTGCTATAACACAGCGGAGATGTCGCACTGCACTCCTGCCCACACCACGTCACAGATAACGAGCGCGCTGTGCGTTTAATGTGATGCAAACATGTCCCCACTGTAAATCAATGAATCACCGTCGCGCAGCGCTCGGTCACATTACGCAGCAGTTTCACCCAGGAGCCGAGGAGCTGCTTCTGTTGCTGCTCCTGCGCGCTCACTCTCGTAACCTAAATCAACTGCGCAGCTCCCCGCGCGCCGTCCCTACACCCGTTTTCAGGCAACACACCCCCTCTTTACATTTTACTACAGCTGCGTAGGCTCCTCCAAAACACGCTCCCCCTGCAGCGGCCGAGTCGCTGCACAGGAAGGTTACAGGATGCGAGTCGGGCTGTGAAACAATGTGACACTTCGGCGCAGTTCATCTAAAGCGCACACGACTTTTAACATGTCTTCTGCGTGAACTACAGGGAAACTGCGCAGCCTAGTTTTTCCATATGCGCGAGGACAGGGGAAGGAACACTGAGTACGCGGCTCCACTAGGATAAAAAAACACGGGGAATAAGTTATATAAGTTCTGTCAAGTGTACCATTAGTTGTCCTTCTTACCTTTCTCACTCTCTTCTTGGTTATTGACTCCACTGCGAACACCTGGTCTCCGATGGATGACAGCTCCATCGCCGCGCACTGCTCCACACGCTCCAAACAAGAAAACTGGCTCTCTGCTGATTTGTGCTCAAAGTGAAAATAAAAGCAGTTATAGGGAAGGGAAAACCCCGTCAGAGTGTCAGTGGCGTGGACACTTGTTTTGCGCGCGGAGCCTCTGCGCCTTCCTGCCTCCACGCTCCAGCTGCCTGCTTCACTTTTTAAAATCTGCGACACATCAACACTGGACTACGCGCTGGCTGCTTTAAGTCGGGCGCGCCTCCCCCCTACCTCTCCATCCCTCCTCCTCCCTTCCCTGCGTAGGGCCGAGCCCCCAAAATGTGCGTGCCCGCGCCAGAGCCCGCGAGGGCGCGCACGCTAAGTAGAGCGGAGTGCAGAAGAGGGAGAGGGGAGGGGGAGAGGGGTCAAAACAACAAGGTTATTGAGAAACTAAAGTTAAAAGTAACATTAGAGGATTGTGGCAAAACTGAATAAATAAAACCGTTTTTTCATTCTCTATTTTAAATTTAAGATTCAGTTCAACATCTCAGGAAATACATTGATTCACATTCATGTATCACAAACAAACTGTGGAGAAATGACTAATTCAGGTTCTAAGCAGAAGCACATGTCTGTATCGCAAAATGAACTCAATGATCCTAATCTGCAGTTTGAAATGAACACTCCAGGGAACGTTGGGATATTTTGGACAGAGTAAGCTGTAATGCTTGTGATGGTGGTATTTTAAAAGACTTTTTCAATAAACCTATGTACGTCTGCTTTTCCAACATTTGCAGCCTGGTCTCTACTGATTCACACAGACAGTTCCTAAAAAGTCTAGCAGAGGCTAATAATGATCCCAGGTGAGTGGCTTTAACTCCCAGTGAAATGAGTGTTTGGAGAGAATCAGCCTGAGACATTTAGAGAATTATGTTGAATCCTGTATTAATGAAATGGTTTTCCTCTTTTTAACAAACAGGCCACAGAAAGTGAAAATTAATTCTGATAAAGTAGAAAGTAGCACGGGGGCTCCCCATGCAAGTCTTAGTTTCCCTCTTTGTTCACACTGTGTCCCTACGGGAGACTCTAACATCAGCAGCGGCGAAGCTGATGAGGTTGGCGTGAGAAGGAGCGGAGTGGACGGACGTTCATGTCACCACCCGTCTCTTTTTGGTCATTTGTCGTATTGTTTGATTATGTTTTTCTCTCTTTTGTATCATTGGTCATCGTGCGTGACGTGGGGACATTTTGTGTTCTTCAACTGAGCTGTCGGACAAACTAGTAGTTTTACGCCCAGAAGACACAATTCTGTGTCTTTTTTTTGTGTCGCCTGCTTTGGATAACAAGCAGCCAAATTACAGAACGTGTCAGTGGGACTGGAGACAGCAGCCTGTTAGCTTAACATAAAGACTGGGAATATATTCAAAGACCTGCTGTTCAATGTTTAATACAAATTTTAGTCTAGTTTGGTGTCAGCACACTGCGCCCTGGAACAGCGTTCGTGAGTTTGGTTGTGACCTGGCGCTATGTGGTCGGACTGAACTGAATAGTCTAGTATTTTATACTTGTTTGTACACAGAGCATATGAAAGCTGATGTAAACGTCCATGCAGCTTTGCACAGAGGCATGAAAGCTGTTTATAAGATGAGACATTTGTGCGTTACCACAGCAAAGGACAGAAAGCAAAAGAGTACAATAGTAACCAAGAATACTAAATAATGAAAAAGTCTTTAAGCTGAGCTAAAGGGCTGCTTGTTGTAGCTTTAAATGTTTGCCACAATTCTTAGTTTTTAATAATTCATAAAATGTTTACACACCACATTCATGATATTTAAAGACTGAGGCCATAAAGATTGTAGACAGCAGCAATTTTGCTTAGCTTAGCTTAGCATAGCATAGTTTAGAGACTTGAAATTATTTAAAAATTCAATATTTTACACTTTTTTATGATGTTTACAACTAAGGAACTTTACAGGTGCTGGATGACAGATGTATTCATCACTTCCTCCAGATGATGTCATCTGGTTTCTCATATCACAGACCTTATAGTTCTGGTCAACCTGCTCCTCCAGACATCCTTAAAAACTATTTAAAAGCACATGTCAGTTCTGTCAAAGCACCTGAATCTTGTTCTCTTTAAAACAACTAGATCACTTTCAGGTAAAACACTGAACTCCTGCAGAAACACTCATGTGTGAGCCGTGTGTTTTTATGTAACAGTAGTAAAACGCAGCAGAGATCAGAATCTGCGATGGAAATGCAAGCATCGCTCCACTCTCCGTCCACCCCTCCAGCCGTGTTTGATCCAAATATGGAACTAAACAGCTAAGCGCTGACTGAAAGTCTTAATTTTACATCCTGAATGCTAAGCAACCTCACTGCACAGAGGGAGAGCAGGAACAAAAACGCAGCACAAAGGAAGATCGGTGATGTTAACAGCTGCTTATATGTTAGTATTTCTACACAGATTAGTAAACTGTCTTCTCACTTCTCCAACTTTACACCTTTGCTCAGGTGGAAACAGTGAATAAAGGTAAAGGGAGCCGTGTGGAGAAATGCTAAGTGAGTCAGACTGTGTGGATCGGTTTACAGTACACACACGTGTAACGTACAGTCCACGGACTCTCTGCACCTGGAACACCTGCATCATTTGCTGGCATTGGGCGTCATAGCAACTGTTTCTACGGCGACTGCTGAAAAGCTGGATGACGATGGTGATGATGAGACAGCATGGAGATCTGACGACAAGTTCACAGCTGAAGACTGATCCAGTTGTGACCTTTGACCCCTAAGTTCTGACACTTAATATCTGACATAATGATGATTTTTATAGTGAAAAGTAAAAGTAATTCTGTAGGTGTCAATAATTAAACAGATTGTCCAGCTCTGATCAAATCAACAATTAAAATCTTCTGTAAAATCTGTTTGGCTCATTTTGTCACATCACCTTTGGACAGAGGCAATTAAGTTTGTCATGAACAAACAAACAAACAATATGAGAGTTTTTCCTTTCAGACAGGTTTTAAATGTCCTAATGCACTTCTGAAATCATGCCTCGTTCTGATTATGTCCGAATGTTGCCTTAATAACTGCGTAGGGTCTGTTTGGTTGTTCCGTTGCTCACAGGGCTATTCCAGAGACTCAGTCTGTCATCGTGTGAAACTGTTTTTTATGAGATGTGTTCAAAAAGAGATCAGTATAAAACTGAGATATTCAGAGTGCTGAGTGGACCTCGGTAGAATCCCTTTGTGGTTAAAGCTCTGGACATCCCCTCCCTGCCCATCAAGTTCTGTAACCTTCTCAAAACTGACTGACATTTACACCCACATCATTCAAATGGCTAACAAACCTTTCTAAGGTCAATAGATGCCGTATGTTTTACCTGCATTTGTCTTCAGCTGATTTTATTTCCGGAACATGGTTAAAATCTGAAAACCTAATGGTCCAAACAGCAAAGTGTAATTTGGCTTTTCCTGCTACAGTCCCTCTCTTTGCTTATTAACTCGTCTGACCTCCACGCGTGCTCAATAGGAGAATTAATAAAAGTTTTTCTAAGTATGACGGACGTTTTTTGCAACTGGTTAAGATCTTTCCCTGACTGGAAAATCCCCATGTCTTTGAAATCCCAGTCTTTACTTCACATTTCAAATCCAAACTGAGACAAACCTGATGACATGATGTGGGTTATTTTCCCTCCTGAGGCACAGAAGACGCTTTCACTCGCGTGTCTCACGAAGAATAATGTGATGTTCATGTGTGAAATTGGCAGAGAGCAGTGGTTTAATAATGTATTGTATAAAGTGTAGAAACACTGTTTTACTGTTATACACTGAATAATGTATTTAGATTTATTACTTGTGTATCTAATATTTACTACTGCATTTTTTTTACAGCGTAATCTACAACAATGCGGAAAGAAAAGCTACATTTCTCAGCACACAAAGAGAATTTAAATTCTTAGAATTAGAAAGAAAAACCAAAATAACAATTTAGAAACATGCAGCTTTAGCTGAATTTGAGCCAGCATCCATCCCACTAATCTGTGTGATTTCACCAACTCCTGCATTAAGGCTGCATTAGTTAATGTTTTACACATTTTCTTAGAAATAAGGTGAAAACTATTCTGATATGTTCATGGCCACATCCGGGCCTTCTGTGGTTGTTCCAGTGATACTGGAGCGTGCTGCTGCTGAGGCCTGCACATCAGCCCTGCCTGCTGAGGACAGCGTAGTTTAAAGATCAGCACAAACTCTGGAGAACCGAGCTGGAGCCAGACGGAGTCAGAAACTGGCTCCCAGAGAGCAAACAGTGGACGGTGGCTTCACACAGGACACCACATGTAGGAGTGCGTAGTGAGTGACGTAAGCAGGAGGGGCGGGGCCATAGTAATGAGTTTGTTTTGGTAGTCACGGAGTCATCTGGAGTTAGTTCCAGGGCCTTTAATGTTGAAGCAGCATTTTACTCACTTGTTTAAAAACAACCTAGTATCAGTGATTCGTTTATTTTAATGTTGATTTGTCTGACTATTTTCTTTATAACCTGACAGTTCAGGAACTTAAACGAGTCCAGTACAAACGTTTTGAATATAAAAAGAAAAAAAAACAACACTTTCATATATTGGAAAGCATGTTGTTTGACACGTTGCTCTATAATTTATGCGCACAAATCTTAATTTGAAAAGCACAACGTTTCCCTAAACAATATTCAGGTGAAATGAAGTGAGAGCACAGCTGAGTACGTGTAATGTCCCCCTCATGTTGGTGCTTTAGCAGCCTGAAAGGGGGGTGATGTTTGCTGGTGTTTCTGTGTAGACCTCTCATCAGGTATTACGGTACGTTTAACGCGCCGCCTTTCCCGTAAACGCGCAGGTTATCGCCGCTGTCAGAGAAAGACGCCGGTCACGTGACTCGTTATCTGCCCGGATACTACAGGACGGGAGCGTGGAGCGGCTCCCTCCCTCTCCCTCTCCCTCTCCACCCACATGTTATGACTCATGTGTGAGTCACTAAACGTGCCAGTAAGAACATCACCACTACTTCTCTGTAATATCAACAGAAGAAAAAAAGAGGGCAACTTACAGCCGTATACTGGAAATCCACGCGTTTCTGCTGTATTTCCCTGTGTCCTCTTTACCCCCGGGCTCCTGCATTTCAGGGGCAGGCTGCAGTTCTGGGAAAATAAAACTATTATGATCCTGCTGGGAAACACGGAGCTTAAACTGAGGGAAGGCTGCGATCGGTACAGCACATTCAGTCACATACAGTAGAAGATGCAACTTTCTCCCACATTAGAGGTCTGGATGGAGGTATTTTATACTGCTTTATTTAACCTTTGACATACTTGTACAATATAAATATCCATCAGTTCATTGACTTAAATGCTGCACATCGTAGATATCTAAGGCCGTTTACACCTGGTATTAAGATCTGCAATTAGCAATCAAAAGTCATCTCAAGGCACTTTGCAGTGTTAAAGGCTGAAGACCTTACAGAATAAAGCTATATTTAGAATTATACAGAAAACACAACAATCCCACATAAGCAGCATCAGGCGACAGGCGAGTAGGAAAGACCCAGGGTGGGCGGCCACCTGCCTCGAGCGGCTGGGGTGAGTGGAAAGAGGAGAGAGAAGAGCAGGAAGCAAGAGGACACACACACACACACACACACGTCTCTGATGATCCTGGTTGCCCTGCTCCTGCTTCGCTTGATGTAAATTTTTTGCAGACACCGAATGAAATGTTATGTGCATAATGACAATAAAGAATAAAGACACCGATGATTTGGGTGTGGATAAATCAACTGGCCTGCACAGAACCTGGACCTCAACCTGACACCTTTGGGATGAGTTGGAGCCAGGTCTCCTGGAAGAATGGTTATAATAGAAACCGTGTGTGTAAAAGCAAGCGTCCCAACACTTACACGGTGCATGTGTACAGGTGTAAAAAGAGCTTCAGTTTAGATTTTTAAACATAAATAATTCATAAATAAATAAAATGTGGAGCTTTAACCCATCTGCAGGGGTGGAGCAGAGGGGAGTCCAGGGGTGGCACAGGCCTCCCCCAAAATCTGAGCGTAGTGAGAAGAGAACAGTTCAAATTTAAGGCTGAACTAAATCATCACCATTGAAAATAATTGTGTTTAAAATATAAGCAAATAATACCAGGAAGTAAAAGCAATAAGTGCATTTTCCATATTCTGAACCAAGGATTAATCAATTAACATGAAAAACGAGATGGACAATAATCCCGACGAAGAAACAAACACTAACAGTGGAAAAAGGAATAAATGACAAATGTAAATCCATGGCTGCACCGCAAGCATGTGTGCAGTGTTTATTGTTATACTACATGTGAAATAAAAGTGATGCAACACGACAGTTGTCTACATTTATATACACTTCAGAAACGAAGAAGACGTTTTGAATTTGGTTTCTTTTTCATTCGTGGAGACTAAAAACAAAACTGAAACCAAAGACAAAAGGAGCAGAAATAAAACCAAAACTAAAATGAACCAGCACAAAAGAAACGTCCGTCCCCGTCGCTGAATGTGCAAAGTTAGATCTCGTTAAGTTTATTAGCTTTCATCCATAATAAAATAAAGACGTTTGATGCAGAGGACAAGTGAACCAAATATAATTACTATAAAAACACTGACGTCAACACATTTAAACATACTAATAATCATTTATTAATTGATAACCAGCAAATCTTTAAAATTACTACAGACATCTGCAAGTTTCCAAAAATGAACCTGGAGCTTTTCTTCTGGCAGCAGCAGAAGAAGAGTACAGGTGGATTTAAAATGACATCCAACTGTATTTGTTTACTTTCTTGTTCTTTAGGACCATTAAAAATCTAACCTAACCTCCAAATGACTCGGATCTAAAACGACCTCAGACCGGATGCTCTGTCAGAACGGAAATAAATACAGAGAGCGCGCGGATGTTTCAGACATGTTGGATATCTATGAATGAATCCAGCGGTTTTTGAGCTAAGCTCTACTCAGCTGTCAAATGTGGCTCAAATTTCTTTTAAATCTGGGCCCGTGTGACAAACTACGCGTCACTTTAAGGTGTAGTTTCTGTTACTGTGAGCTACAAAATGTCTTGAAAAGTCTGGTTTCTTACTGTTGAGTCAGACTTCAGTAACTCGTCACAGCTCCAGAGCAGCGTCACAATTTGTGGCTCTGACCCCACCCCCTCCATCACCGCTGGGGACAGGTGACTCGGGTGTGTCCCGGCATGTGGCAGATGCCGCAGGTACGAGGTTTCTTAGCGGCAGGAGGTTTGTTCGCGCCGGCATTTCCTGGTATCTTCCTGCCCGTCTTGGCTGCATCTCCACCACTGTTAACCCCGCCGCCAAAGCCACCTGGTACGGGGAGAACGGAGGCAGTTAGAGGTCGCCGCGTTAATATATTTCTGTTTTTCCATGTGCATCAGGACTGACGGCACAGAATCAGCCTCAAGGTTTGTGAGTCGTGACAGCTTTTCTTTACCATTAAATAAGCATCTCTCCCGCTCTGCTATCTGACCTGAATGGATCTGCATCTGCTCTGCTTTGCATTCATGTGCTGAGATTTTTTTTGACAAAGCCTACAGAAAACATTAGCCGATTCCAGGCTGGCGGTGCAAACGATTTGACAGCCGGATTAATGCTGAACGATCAGACGCTGAACAGAGAGAAATAAAACAAAATGCCCCACAAATCCTTTTCAATTTCAGAGAAAGTAAACAACAAAGTTAACAACACACACACACACACACACACACACACACACAAAAGCAAAACACACTTTCTTTGCTGACATCTGGAGATGAATCTTCTAATTTCACTTCTAGTTAAAATCAAACCCAGAGGAGAAGTAACAGAGGCAGAATGTTAATTTAATGCAACTGCTGATCTATTTTTAATGCAATCAGAATGTAGGCAGCAAACGTATAAAGCGCTGCCTGTTCGCTGCCCACAATTATTAACACATCTTGTGCAGTTCAGCACATTACTACGGATTCATTCAATTAACTTAACGTTAATAAAAGAAAAGTTTTGTAAAGTCTAAAGATGCACCGGAGGAAAATTCACCAAACATAGAAACGTTTTCACGGCTCCACTTGGGTTGAGCATCATTTCACTGCTGCGGGTCTCGGGTCTGGTGTGTGTGTACGTATCCAGGTGGATCTGACTGTTCGTGAGCACACACAGGTGAGAGTGAGGAAGGGAACAGCTGGTCTGGGCTTCGTTCTGATCAGGGAACCTAAACTCATTTTAGGAGAATGAGTCATCTACCATAATTATGCTGTTAAATCCTCTGGAAGCTGATTCACAGATATTATGTTGGTGGAGGAAATACTTTTGTTCTAATTATATTTTTATTCTAATATTTGTAATACACACTCTCATAACCAGAATAAAGATATGAGCGTGAGAAGCCTGGTGGTTCAACGCTCCATTCAGCAGCAGTAGCCAGAAGAGCTACGGGTGTAACTGTTCCGAAACCAAGACTCAAACTCAACCTTCTCCCTTCTCCACCACCACCACCACTTCCTGATGCCCCACATTTAAGTCATTGCTTTGCATGCAGGCTTAAAAAGGTAAAACTGTGTCTTGTATATAGAAAGCGTCTGTCAGCTTAACAGTAGAGAGCGTAGGAACAAACAAGGGGAACTTTACATCCCTGTCCACACTGTTTTTTAGAAATCATCTTGAGTAATGTAGACGCTTAGGAATGAGATTCGGGTGTGAGTGAGGCCGTGAGGTGTGTGTGTGTGTGTGTGCCTTGCCTGGTGGGGGCACATTCTCATCAGCCCACTGGAAGAAGCCGCACTGCTGCTCTCGTGGTTTCCCGCAGGTGTGGAACATTCGGCCCTTGTTTGGACCGTCCTTCTGCACGGTCCTCGTCACCGCTGCCTCGTTACAGTTACACATCGTGTCTCCCATGTGTCCTCCTGCGCCGCCGTCCCTTCCTCTTCCGCCTCCTGTTGTGTTCCCGAACCCTAGCGAGGGTCTTGAAGGCTGCAAGGTTTTCTGTGCTGGCAGTGGAGGTCCCCGACTCGGTGGCGCCCCCGGTGGACCTGGCTGATCTGCCCACAAAAAGAAGTTGCAGGTGCCGCTGTTGCATTTGTAGAACTGGCGCCCTTGGTTGGGGCCGTCTTTGCGCACAGTGAGGAGGAGTGCGTCCTGACCACAGTTACACACAATCGCATCACTGTTGGCGTCTACACCGCCGCCAAAGCTGCTGCCTCCACCTGGAGGAGGTTGAGCCCGTGGGGTCCAGGATGGAACCGGAGGAGGGGCAGGACGAGAACTGGACTGTGAGACTCTGGGTGGTGCTGGTCTGGGCTGCCTCGGAGCTGCTGGGCGTGGGTCATCTCCTCTTGCTCCCCCTTCTCCTCCGCCACCTGCTCGGAGGTATTTCAGGTCGAGAACCTCCCTGAGCGTCTCGTCACAGCCGCCGATGCAGCCCACAAATTCCAAGGGCATCATGGGAGGGAGGCTGCCCCGGCGAAACTTGAATTTCAGCCTGACAGTCAAACAGGAGACAACTGTTAGAGACAAACCCAGAAAAACCAACAAGAAACCAAATGAACTGAAGAAACTAGCTGAACTGAACTGTGCTGGAACACTTTCATATTCAACCCAGCATCAAATATTTGACCTCAACCCTACAGCTGATCAATACTGGTTCGTCGTGGATCTCAGATCAATTATATAAAATGTATTTGTTGCCTAAAGTGCGAAAAAAATACAGAACATGAACCAGACGACACTCTAGGTCAGAATTTAAACCAGCAGGAGCGACACTGAACACTTAACATAAATGTTTTTTATATTAACTGATTCTATTAATTTGTTTAACAGCTCCTGCATCTCAGTGAACAACCCGAACCATCCCCTGGTTATGTTTGTCACAGTACGGCTGCTCCCATATTAACATTTTATCACAGAGCGGGTTTAGTTTGTTGATTTCTAACAGCAGCTCTGTCACGTTCTCTTTCACGTTTGACACTTTTGTTAAGGTAAAACAATCAGCATAGGAAAATTTTAGGGGTGATGATTATGCTAATAATTTAAATTCGTGAACACACAGTTGTTAATGATCAGTGTGATGTTTTTGCAGTTAAGGGAGTCAGAGATAAATCTCACACCTCACAGAGAAAAGTCAGAGGAACCAAAGAGACAAATACAAATGGTCTTCCTTCTTTTGGACCATTGCAGGCACAGTCGGAAATTCATGTTACACTGGGAATGACAGGAATATTTTTTAAAGCTTTGATGCTTTGGCAACAATTAAAGAAAAATGGTCAATCTGACACATGCTATTTGTTTAAAAAATATAAATATCAGACCAAATCAACTGATTATTTACTATCATTAAATACACTTCTGCGTACTTAGTAATTGTCAACAGAAGTCGGAGCAACCTGCTCCTCAAACGTTAATGTGTGTAGGACAAACGGCGAGTATATACAGCCTGTTGCCATGGCGACCCCCGATGCAGCAGCAGCAACAGTTTAGAATGCTCAAACGTGAAACAAGCTCAAAGTGATATTGTTGTGGAGTGAGTGCTGTAGCTCAACTTTGAGCTCAGTACCAGATCGGTTTCCACGGTAACAGATGCTGGTGTGGAGCACTTTGGCTCATTGCTAGTATGCGTTGCCCTATATTTGGACCGAGCTGAGGCACGTGCTCAAGGGGTTAACGCCTACTTGTGTAAACAAGGATTCTGACAAGTTTCTTGCGCTGGTGAAAACACAGAGAGCTTCGTCTGTGTTTGCTGAGCGCACCTACACACACTTCTCAGTAATCTAACAGTAATGTGTGTGTTCATTACAAAACACGGTACTTGGCATTGAAGTGATTGCTGAAAAGAATATGTTTTTACATTTAATATGTGGGTTTGAACTGTGCTAAGAGGAAACAATGACAATGAAGCAAATCTAAGACGAGAAGCATGAATAACATGCACAGTAAAACCACACCAGCAGGGGAGTAAAACCAATCTAACATCTTTCATTTGCGTGTTGGGTAAAGCAGCATAAGTCAAGGATATTATTGTATTTATATAATTTAATTTAAAAAAAAAGTTTTGCATTAAAGCTAAGTTGCTTAACTATAATTTGTAAACTGTCTTTTGTTTTTTCTTGCTGTTTGCTTTAAGTGGTGGAAGAAAAAAGTCTCACTGTGGTGTCAGTTGCACCTTGGTGAAGAAGAAATGTAGCATCTACTAGCATAGCATCCTGCACATATTGTTCTTGCCAAACAGCAAGATTGGAGTATTTGAGCTGCAGATATAGTTGTTCAAAATACAAAAAAGTACATACTACATTGTATTTTTATTATTTTCTTAGTTTAAACACATACCTTTGTAATATCAACCTTTGAGAATCAATCAATGATCCAGTAAAAACTTACATGTGAACTGGATGCGGCTGACAGGTGGGACAAACGCTGTCATCTCTGCTGACCTCCAGAACTGTGTCAGGAAACCACACTGCTGTCTTACAGGCCGGGTAACCAACGCAGGACAGGTACTTACTGCGGGTGACAGAGACACAGAGCAGAGGCGATGACATGCACGCAGGACGCAGAGTGCTTTGGTGTGTTCAAGAACAAGCAGAGAGACGAGAGAGTCTGCAACCAAGGTTTTATACGAGGTCAAATTTGCAAGATTGTTTTCAGCTGAAATGATTCTGATTCTTAGCATGTTTCTTATGACATGAAAAAGTGCAATTTATTTGTTAAAAGATTATGAAGATAGGAAAGATTCCAAACCCTGGTTCTTTTTAAACAGAATGAGGAGATAAGCACGAATCAGTGTCATCTCACCCGTTTCCCTCCCGTTTCTTCTTCAACACCATGTCCCGACCACAGTGAGGGCACTTCCTGATGGGCAGCGGGATCTCCATGTCCAGCTGCTCCACTTCAGTGATCTCCTGAGCTGCACCCAGATATGGTGACAGGGCCTCATCTAACCTGTGGCAACATTACGAAAAGACCTTTTAGGTTTATTTTAGTTTACGAAGACAAAAACCAAAGTTGGAATAAAAAACTAAAAATGGTTGCTTTGAGGATATAATACACTAAAACGAAAGAGAAAAAAAAACTGAAGATGAAAACAAACAAAAAACACTAATTTAAACATTTCATTTAAAAAAAACTAACTAGAAAACTAATATCACCCTGTTTCATAGCAGCTGCTTTCAGTGCAGGACAAGCTATCATTACTAAATATGATGATTCTGATACTGGTTCTGCTTTCAGGTACCACGAGCTAGGAAGGGACTGACTTTTTGGCCTTCCTGACGGACTCGACGAAGACAGTCTTGTATTTCTGAAGGTGGTGCTGCAGCACACTCTGTTTGTCCTTCCTGCCCTCTGATACCAGCTTCAGGTCGGCCTCCAGCTCAGCACGCAGGTTTGGTTTGGATATCTCATAGCCCATCGCGTTGTATCCTAAACATTCAGATACACATTAGAATAATAACAAACATATTTTTAGCCTTGTATATGATGACGGTTGTGTACATACCCTCCACCAATCCCATTCCCAGCTCTCCAGGGAGAAACCTCTGGTCTGGTGTGAGGCCCACGTACATTCGACTCTTTATAGTCTCAATGTGCTCCGCATGTGTTGCATCTGTGCCTGTAACACACAGTTCACGTAGAATAGTTTAATTAAACCGTGACTAGATTATGGTCAGTTTTGTTTGAACCAAGCTTGGTTTCCTTAAGAAATGTGCTAATATTCTTACTTCAACGTTGAGTGCAGACTGATGCAAAACGTTTTCCTACAGTACTTTGTGTGTTAATTACTTTTATTTACTTGGTTGTAGCATTGTGTTAAAGTAAAACATCCAAGTTAAATGTCTCTTATTCTTATTTTCAGCCACAGCTGCCTATGGAAAATGAAAAAAACTAGAAAATAGACTAGTGACTCTTTTCTTTGTCTTTTCATGCAGGTTCAACAAGTTTTGTCAATTCTTTTGTCTTTCAAGTGTTATTTTCGCCATTTTCTCCAAACATGTACTGACTAACTAACCATAGCCACACTTTTAGCTGCAGCTGTGGAAAATACCTGCAACATCCACATTATTTCCCAGGACAAAAGAGTTTTTTTAGCACATTAGCAACATGCACGCTGAGGTTCTCTGTTCTCTGTTTTATTGTGGGCTAATCAAGCAGTGGTAAATATTTGTGAGTGGTAGAGACGTTGCACTCATTAAAAGTCTCGGACTCTACCAATGCCGTGCTTTTCCATCAGTGATATAAGATCGGCTTCAGTGAGCAGCTGCGGAGGACTGGTTTGTCCATCCACCATCTCGATCGCAGAGGGCTGAAACTGGGAGCCTTGGTTGTACACAGGAATCACCTAACACACAAAAGAGCAGATTTACATGGATAAATATCAGAGACAAGCAGCACGAGGGCGCAGGCAACAGAAACCTTATTCTACATACTGTAGACATCAACTGTATTTAATACCTTGGTGCTCCACCGGTCATATGGGTAAACATCCAAGTAGTTTCTTGCAATTATCATGAGTCCAGAGGTGGAGAACTGCTCGTGGGCGATGTCTATGTCTACCACCGTCTCCTGCCCCACAGCATCCTGGGACACGCAGGCCAAGAAGTGACGCACGATGAACTCGTACACACGTGCTTCATTGCCCTGGACACAGAACGAAAGGTTTTATGTGAATATTAGGCAGTTTTAAATGGGTAAATAAATCATTTAATAAGGGACCTGACCTCATGTGACCAAGTCATTGCTCCTTAAACCTAATACCTGGTTGTTTGCAATAACTGTCAACGAGTATTTTAATCCACTCTTCTTTGCAGCGTTGTTTTAATTCAGGACCTTTGGAGGGTTTTCTAGCGTGAACTACCTGTTTAAAGTCACGTCACAGTATCTCAATCAGATTTATGTCTGGAGTTTGACTAGGCAATTGTTTTATTTTTTGAGCCGTTCAGAGGTGGACTTTTGAATCCTTGTCTACTTCAGTATTTTCTGGCAGAACGGAGAATTTATTCCATCAATTATGGCAGAAAAATATGTTTTTGAATTAGAAATGTAAAAATTATGTTTGTAGTAGAACGTGCAGAACAAATATGTTCATGTTAACAAACTATTAATCAATAATGAAAAAACTCTAAATAAAGAGTCTATTGTTCACAAACTGAGCTCCCGTTTTTAAAACTTACCTGCAATGTATTAGTGTACTTAGTGGGGTGAATAGGAGGGTGGGCTTGGTCAGAGTTCTTTCCCTGCCGTGGATTAGGACCTCCGGGCTGCTCTAGCACCGCCCGGGCAAACATCCCCCAAACCGGGCTTTGCATCTGCTGCTCCACCAGGGGGCCGAGAGCCAGTGCTGCAGGAAAAATGTTTGTCTCTGTGCGGGGGTAGCTGATAAACCTGGACAACGAATACAGCAGTGAAAAGGTCAAATCTTCAGGAACACCAACAACTTTCCTGCTAAATCAACAACTTGTGGTCTTTGGTATAATCTGAGTAGAGCGTGAAGGTTTAGTTTTTATTGTGGTTTATTGTGTTTTACTGTTACTCTTTTATTGTTTCTAGTACTTCTTGCTTAATATCTGCTCTTATTCTTTTTAATATTGCCTGTTGTTTTACTTTGTTTTACTATTGTAAAGCACTTTAGGCAACCCTGGTTGTAGGAAGGTGCTATATAAATAAAGGTTGATTGATTAATAAATGATACACAAACAAGCGCGCAGACAACAAGATGTAGACAAGTTAGGACCAAGTGCAATAAACACAATGAGGAGGAGAGGCAGAACAATGAGGAGCATGCTGTAAATAATACATTTAAAAACGTCTTAGACCCCCCCCCCCCCCAAAAAAAAACTTAACTAAGTGTCAAACTCATTAAGTGAAAATCCTCATTCATCCGTCATCCATGCACTTTGGCAGCAGGTGAAGCTGCGCCAGAAATTCCTGCTGTGTGAAAATATACCACACAGAGACATGTTCAAAGGGAAAAAGTCATCCATTACATGCCTAAATCACCAGATGGACCTGCTCATGTACAGAAATAGCAGCTTTGAGGTGGTTTAACATCCTGCTAAACAAAAAATACATTTGACCATTTCACTGACACCTCAAAGCATCTCATAAGATGGCTGCGAGCCAGTTATCTGACTGAAACGAGACCACACGAACACAGAAGGCCGGTAACATTTAACATATGGTCGGACCGGGACGAACTTACACATAAAATGCTGCGTTTTCAAACCGGCACACACACTCACCCTTGGGTGTAGAGTTTTTCTGCAACTTTCATGGTCTCTTTGGCATTAATTCTTAGCTTGCGAGAAGCCAGTTTCTCCAGTTCCTGTTAGGTCAGATAAGAGCAGAGGACTGGTAAAAGTGGGACAAATGGACACGTTTTTTTTTTTTTACACCATATACAAACAGCTGAGACACAGTGAATGTAAGCGTGCAGCAGTTTGACGTTACTCTTACCACAGTGTCCAAAGGCAACGGCCTCCACTTGCTTTTGGGTTTGCTGGTTACTGAGGTGACTGTTGCTAAGGGATCCTGGAAATGAATGAAATCATATTCTTGTGTGAACCTTTTTGCATGTGGATTTCAGACCATTTTATTGAAGCAGCTTGAGAACACGTTCAGATTTACTGCAGTGTCCAACGGCAGGAGGGGAAGATGTTACGCGTGTGAATGCTGCGCGGCAGGGAGCACGTGCACACACACACACACACACACACACACACAATCATATTATGAAGTGTGCCTTTCTAAGAGAGGCAACATCAACTATCTCCTAGTGTATCTTCTACATGCAGTGGTTAGAAAAAGTAATTTGCCATTTCTGCAATTCTGCATAAGTCGTTCATTGGTCTTAAAGACACCGTATTTCTAAGCTGATAAGACAAACATAATAATGTTTAAAAGGTTGTTTGTTAATATTTATGACTTTTACAACAGATCACACAGTTCATGAAAACATAGTTCACTTTCTCTTTCTCTCCACTGAACACATCTGAAGGTCAGCGCTCTCTCTCTGCTGTTCTGCATGTTATACAAGAGAAAAACTCCTTTTTGTCTTTCATAATTGTTCCCGTATACTTTTATTTCAGCCTGTGAATCAACAGAGGAAACACGGGAATGCTCACAGCGCAAGCGTGCACAGTGTGGACCACGAGGCAGCACGTAGACGATGGGACGTCAGGCAGGATGGACTGTACTTTGTTAAAAAGCTGCTTCATATGGAGGTCAGACAACCTGCTCCACTGATTTTACCACCAACTTTAACTTCAACTGTCCAGTTTAATTAACTTTTTTAACAGAGAGAAACAGATAAAAGAACACGAGTGAGAACTTCTAATAAAAACTCTGTAGAGCAACGTTATCAAACTTCTGTCAACCTGACCTTGACCAGTCCTCATTTACTGAAAAGATGTTTCCTGCACTGCTTGTGATTTGTAGAAAATATCAAATTAAGCTGTAGTTTAACTTTAGTCTGTTCAGTCGGAGAATAAACTCATTCAAATATCATCACGATACATTTCTTTAATTTTCGTGAATTGTTTGTTTATTTGGTTTCTATATATATATATATATATATATATATAAATTCATTGTCAGTGGTATTTAATACACATATTACTTTCAAATTCCAAAACATGTTTAGCAAAAACTTTATTCTAACTGAACCCAATGAATCTGCACTGTTCTTGTGTCGTCTTAAGGACAGCTCAGCATTTTAACACAGGCCCGTAGTAGATGATAAATACTATATTACCTCCTTTATTTAAACGTCTCCTCTCTTCTTGTGTGTCTGCAGACCTATCAATTAAATGCTTCTTGAACTATCAGTCACTCTGCGGTATTCATCCAAGGTCAAGCTGTGTGTCTCTAAACAAGAGCGCGAGGCATGATTCATGGGTCTTAACTGTGCGGTGATAGAAGATAAAGTTTCCTGACATTTCTTTTTTTTCTGGTGTTTTTTTCTGTTAGAGCAGACAGATGGAGCAGTGAGGAGCAGGCAACAAGCTCCTTTTCACAGCACAACCTGTGTCAGTTTAACAAATACATGGCGGATACACCCTGCTGCAGACATTGAGCCAATTCTAAATGACTACTTCAACTTACCTACTACAGTTACTACACTGCTCTATTTCTCCTGTCTGCAGACTTTTGTCCTGCACATTCATTCTTGTAAAAAACGGCCCATTGATTCATAGGCATGAGAGAAACTTCAGCATTCTGCAGCAGCAGTCCGTCCATCAGCCTAAGTGCTTGTCCTCTGGAGCCGATCCCAGCTGTGACTGGGCCATAGGAAGTGTACACCCGGACAGGCAGTCATCCCGTAAACACAGACGACCATTCACACTCACATTCACAGCAGATATCTAACTTCTTTCTCTCTAATCCTCTACAGTAACCAATGCAATACAGGAATTTATGTACAGACAAAATTACTGTATTGACAACGAAAGGCTTCTCTTTCTGTTTCTGTACTTTCACTGTAGCTCAACGGGGGAAACACAAAAAGCTAATGTTATACTAAAAAGACGAACTTGTCCTCAGACATTTGAATAGATTTTGAACAAATGCACAGAACAAGGACAAGGATGGATCTTTGTACCCATTACTTTCGCTGTAAAGTCTTTTAAACAAGATTAACCATAAACAGAAATACTTACAGAAAGTCAAACAGTCACATGACCACCTGACTGTCGCATTAGGACTTTTTTAAAGAAGATATCAGGACCTCTGTCCATCGTTACTTCTGAGAGACTCCTGAGAGACTCCTGAGCCAGTTTAAACAGCTGATATGTTTTCTCTGTTATTATTTGTGGGTTAAGTGCATATAAATGCAGTCGATGCAGGTTTTAAAGGTGGAAATAGAACGTTTTTTTTTTTAGGAATGAAATGCATTAAACACTTTTAGAACTATATGAACTATTTCTAGACTCAAAACTAGCTCAAAAAGGTGGTTATGTTATTTGTAATTACAAGTAGAGCTTTTCACATAAGTGAATTGTTCCATATGTTATTTTTTATACTACAGTAACTGAATTAGCTAAAACTGAGCTTACCATGTAAATATAATTGCAACTGCAGCAGACGAGCAAATGTCACAGGGAAGCTGACATTTGCATTAATACGATCGTTAGCACAGGGCGAGTGTCGCCACTGAACATGTGTAAATACTCCCACTCGCAGATGATTTGGATGAAAACTAAATCCAACCTCCTTCCACCAAAATATGTTTCAGTAGATTTACATAATTTCCTTCTTTTTGCCAAAAAGTGACAAGTTTGGCTATTTCATAATTTCTTGATATTAAATATTTTAACATTTTGATAGTAAACTATGAAACAAAAGAAAGAAGCCTGATGTAAATATCTAACCGAGCACGTGTGGACGGACACATTTGGTATTTGTGTTTTCTGACCCGAGTTTGGCTACTGATGGTCACATCTTGCTCTGTGGGAAAAAGTGAAAACGAACTAAGTGCTAATTACATGCTCGTCAGCTGTGAGCATCCTGGCCAACAATGCAGTGTGAATATTTTTCTGTGACAGTCATAGATTCCGAGGACCACTTCTTTCCAGTCAGCGCTAACTGAGACCACACAGGGTTTAAAACAAAAAAAAGCAGAGGCGGCACCAACAAACAAAAGATTGAAGAACAAAATGTGCAGATAATATGACACTAACATTGTAAATTCAAAGTGTGTGGGTGATAATAACTGTAGCCGAGTTATTATCAGACAACTTTGTGTATTATTATACATATAGTGTCATAAAGACTGAGTAAACAGATCTGACGAAGCTCTGAAGAAGTGGAGTACAGCGTTTTCTGGATTATATTGTTCATGGCGTTAACATTATGTATTTTTTCATGTTTTATGATACTGAATAATAATTAAATTTACTTGTAAACAGATTTATGGAGAATTTAGATCATTTTATTTCCCTTAAAGACATTTTAAGAACTTAACGCAAGTCCAGTTGCAACCCAATAGCGATTGTAGCCACGAGCAACAAAATGTAAAGATGTTTTAGAGGAAACAAATGAATCCTCTTTGGATGCACACAGAGGCAAAAGTGTCACCCGTCAGCCATTTAAATGACTGGTTTAAAAGAACTTCGGGTTTCCCAAGTTCATCTGAGAAACGAGTTGACATCAGCAGACTCGTTGAGGCATATTCAACATTATTTACATGCTGTTGGGTCATTGTCACAGTTTAAGGGAGCACACACGAACAAACAGGAACATACCTCCATGCATATCTGGTAGAGCACCAGGCAAGCTGTGTGGTTAAAGAGACGGTTTCTTTTCCAGCTGAACTCCACAGTGTCTTCCTCGACTTCATGAAGCACTTACACAAATACAGACACAAAGAAATGAGCCAAGCACCAGTTTAACACAAATGAATTTAGATCTCTTTGGACTTGTGCGATGAGTGTGTGTACCTTTGATCTTGTAGAAAGTCTCGGGTATGAAAGCCTGGATGGCTTTGAAACGTTCCACCACAAACCCCAGAGTAGGAAACTGACAACTGCCGTATGAGATGAGCTGATTAGCCAGAGACTCTGGAAAGATCTTCTGCAGGCGGAGCGTCTGGAATCGAGTGAAAGAGGCACCTGCAGAGGAAGAGGATGGAATCAGTCCTTTACATTGTAGGTTCATAGTTTGTCTTTACACAGTAGTCACATGAAAGATGAAACAGGGTTTTGTTCTGTAATCCTCTCTCTTCCTACATCAACAGTCACAGTCACGTTTTGTGCAAACCGACATGAGGATTAAAGTGAACAATCTCAGCACAGTGAGTGAGGCAAACTACACTACACGCTTTTCTATAATCCTAAAGCTAAAATAATTTTTAGAAGCATTAAAGCAAGTGTTGTGTTACCTATGCGCAAGTCCAGCTCCTGACGGACATCGACGGCGTCGCTGACATTAGCATCCGGCTCCACTAGAGTCTCACAAGCTCGTCGAATAGAGTTGGGGGTGATCTCAGAAAACTTCGCTCGAAAGACTTGTATATTTGGCTTCACTAAAGTAAGAGTGCACACATAGACACGTATCTATGTTACAAAACCTGTAATTTCTTGCCTCATACTGTCAAAGAACCCTGATTAAATCCTGCTCACAGAAAAAACAGATATTAGCTGCTCTGTAAGTAAACAACATTTAAAAACACACACACACACACACACATTATGACTGTACCTGCTTTGCAGACATCTATGATTTCAAAGCCAATGTTTTCTCCCTCTCTGTCACAATCTGTCCAGATGACTAAGGCCTGGCACTGCCTCACCTCTTTCTCTAGTGTCCGCTAGTGAGAAAACAGAGAGAGAACAAAGCACATAAATAACAGAAAGAGCTTCAGCTGCAGATTTAGGACGAACATGCAATCTCTAAGTCCATTTTTAACATCTACATTCATCTTATTCCTTTTTACATAAAATAAATACTTTATGAATTCATCAAATCCATGTTATTGTTGGAGGAATAAGTTGTACTGGGTTGTGAGTAAACCCTGGTCATATCCATTCAACCTCATAATCACAAACACAGCACTGAAAGAATGATTGACTTACTCAAAAACAAGAAGGCCAGTAAAAAAAGGTCACCTTTAATTGTACCATGTTATCAGGACAATACTTTTCTACTTGAGCATCAAACAACAGCACAGGATTGCAACTGTGCCTGTGGAGAGAAAATGTACAAAAACAATGGTGTTACGACACATGTGAAGCAAATACTGCACATAATAAAAAAAATAACACTTTAGCTCACCATTTCTGGAACGGTGCTTTAAACTCCAGACCCAGTAAGTGGCCCGACACCGACGTCATTGTTACGTTTACATTCTGGTGCAGGATGTAAGGCATCAAAATCAGTGCCAAGCAAACAGAAAGACCAGAACCACTGGTACATGTGTGCATGTTCACTTACCTGACCGAAGAGATGATATTCATACTCATAAATTTTATTAAACTTTGACATCCCTTCCCTCTGAAATGGGAAAACAGAAAAATATAACTATAAGTGTTGATAATGAGACTGAGTTATACAATATTATCAGGATTTCTGTTATTTTATTGACCATTATATTATCATTATATTTTTAAGAAAAGAATCGTTATTAAATACATCTTTACTTGTTACATCAAAATTTCTTCTCTGCATTTGACCCACCCCCCCTTGGGGGGAGCAGTGAGCAGCCACAGGCGGCGCCCGGGGAGCTGGCGCTCAGTGTCTCGCTCAGGGACAAACCTGGTTTGGGGGGATGGGCTGTGTGCCGCAGCTGGGAATCAATCCTGCCACCTTTTGCTTCCCAGTCTGATGCCCACTGAGCTACCAGGTCGTCTTTTTTAAAAAAAGATATTTGGTGGGAATCTACAGATACATAGTGACATGATGGATGTGTATCATCCAAAATTATCTTTGTCCTTCACTGCAATACAAATTAATAATGTGAACAGATCACATGAAGATTTTAATTACATCAGATACATGGATTCTTTTTTCCAACATGTATGAACAAAAATAAATGACAGATGTATGTGGAATAGGTATTAGCTACATAGTAAATGTAGTAGTAGATTGTAGTAGTAGTAGTAGACTGCTGCCCCAGCGTAATCTACGCTGCTGCCCCAGCGTAATCTACGCTGGGGCAGCAGGCTGGGTGTCTTGGATGCAACAGACTCAGTAAAGTGATTCGGAAACCCAGTAACATTGTGGGAATGGAGTTGGACTCCGAAGCTGGTGTCAGCGAGGCAAATGTTTGGTTGCGAGGCAAATGTCAGGTTTAATATTCAATGGTTTATCAAAAACCAGACATCCACAACTGATTTGTAAATTCTTAAAAAAAAACTGCGGTAATGGACAGGCCACAACAAAGAGGCCTGCTGCCATATTAGTGCTGCTAAGTGATTTAGGCTTACGGATGATAGATTGACACATTCAAAGGAAAAGGAAAACAAAGATGCTCTAAGGCACGTATAAGGTACTTTTACTTACTTTCCACTACAATTCAGAGAAAAATTCTGTACCTTCATCAACAGTTCAGTTACTCTGTAGAAATATTTTATACAACACTTTCATTCATTAACCAGGAAGTTTATTACGTAATACAGTTAATGAACGTTGATAGTTTGAAGTACAATCACACTAACCCTCCGGGACAAGCCACCGGACATGATCTCTGCGATGCCTTTGGCTGCATCGTTCTTCTCGGCGACGCAGAGGACCTTCTTAATCTGGACCCGGCTCCGGATCATGCCTCCCTGCTGAGGTGAATCCGGATACTGGACACCCAGAGCTGCACAGAAACCCCTCCGCTGGACACCTGGCAGCTGTAGTCCCGATCGAAGCAAAGATCTTCTGAGGAGGGGAACTATTAGCATTCCTGGCCGCTGCCACATGAAGCGGTCCAGCTGCTGCTGACTCTTCGTGGAGTTAGCATGTTAGCACAGGTGGCTAGCTACAGCCATGGAATCTGCTCCTCGAAACTTTTACAAAGAGCTTAAAACGCAAAAAACTGTTGACTAATTTCACTCCGGATAAAATAAAAAACGGCCAACAATGCTGAACCTCGAAAAACGGAAACTTAAAAATGTAATAAGACGCAAACCATCGTCTGCATCTTCAGTGTAATTTTTTAGCTTGTTTACAAACTACGCGCCCGCCTGTCAAACGCTGCCGTAAACACTGTCGTAATGCTGCAGTAAAATCCTGGGACTGTCAAAATAAAACAATTTGAGAGTGCAACCAAATTACTAATGTCTTCGTGTGTATTGTTTAGTGTTAATTATTCATTATTATTCGTGTATTTGAGTTATGATAACAATGTATATATTGTAATATTAAAATAAAGATTAAAATTTCATATCGCCGTAACACATAAAATCCACCCTAAATCAGAATTTGCCTGTCCTATTTTAATATTTCTGGAAATATGGAATTTTAACAACCGTAATTTAAGGTACAAATATATAAGGTACAAATGTTTATTTCAAATTTTATTTTAATATAGAATTTTTTAGGCAACATTTGGAATGACGTTACAACACAACACAAATAACAAACAAATAACATAAAGAAATGCGTAATCAATGCGTGTCAAATGTCCTAAACTGTAAACACTGACAATGAGTAACTTTAAAATTGAATATATCTTTTAAAAAATGCAACTACTGCCCGGAGCAGGATTTCTGTTTTAGGGTGGATTTTCTCGAGACGGGAGGCGGGTTTGTCACCTGACAAGACTACAACCAGCTGGGTCAAACATGGCGTCTGTCTCTGGCTGTGAAGATTACACGAACCGTTTCCGTCCGTGAACCGTGTTTCTGTTCCGCGTTTTATTTCTCCCAGAACTCAGAACCGGGGCGGACATTACGCAGGAAAAGACATGAGGAGGAGAAGGAGAGACGCGCTTCACTGATGCTGCTTTTTATTGTGTGTCTGCACAACATGAACGGTCTGATGTCTGCACGGAGCCCGTGACTGGCGCACGATCATTGCTTTTAAAATCTCAGACTCTGACTTGTTTTTCTTCTGAGATACTTGGTTTTTATTTTATTCATTTTTATTTAATTTCCCTTTGCAGGGGCGCAGCTGATTTTGGGGCCAATTCTGCTTTGGGATACTGCTTTTAAATTATATAGACGACCTTGATTTTTTTTTTAGCTCCACAGTTCATTCAACCTCACAAACCAAAAGCTTCCAGGACAATATGAGAACACAATGATCCTTCTGACGCTAGTGGCTGTGGCAGCGCTCCACCTCTGGGCTCCGACAGAGGGTTTCTGACTGTTAATGCTGCTGCTCCGTGTGCTGTGTTTCTCATGCCTTGCTCAACAACAGCACTATGATAGGCTCCCCTGACGTGGTGGCTTTCACGAAAGAGGATGAGTATAGCCAGACAAATCCAGACCTGTGGGTTCTCCCAGAGGAGTTCTCCGTGCCCCTCCACCCACTGGCTGATACCAACCCTTGGGCCAAAACCTCCTATGCCAAGTTCACCAAAGACTTCATCCTCATCTCTGAGTTCTCTGAGCAGGTGGGCCCTCAGCCTCTCCTCACCATCCCAGATGACCCCAAAGTCTGTGGCACCTTTGATCTCAACTACTTCTCGCTGCGCATCATGTCAGTGGACTACCAGGCCTCCTTCGTGGGGCACCCGCCTGGCAGCGGCTACCCAAGGCTCAGCTTTGTGGAGGACTCGAGGGTGGTGCTGGGTGACTCGAAGGAAGGGGCGTTTGCCTACGTGCATCACCTCACACTTTACGACCTGGAGGCGAGGGGCTTCGTGCGCCCGTTCTGCATGGCGTACGTTTCAGCGGATGAGAGGAAAATCATGCTGCAGTTTCAGGAGCTGTCCCTCCGCTTCTTGCAGGCGTCTGAGTGTCTGAAGGCCGGGAACAGGAGAGCCTTCGCCAAGGAGCTCCAGAGAAAGCTCAGAGACCTGGAGTAAGACAGACTTCAATCCTTCAACCTTTACAGCCACCATACAAATAGGATTTAAGTTCTGACCTCAATCACAGAATCCTGAGTTTAGAGGCAGAACTCAAATAATATTTCTATGATGAACCAAATTATCTTCCAGATATTTTTTCTAAAATGGTCCCATTCAGTAAACACACACGCTGATGAACATAGTGTAATGCAACATGCATGTGAACACCCTATTTAATTACTACAATAAAGCAGGTTTTCTGTGTTTTTTTTCTTCCCCCTCCCTGGTTGATAACATGCAGCTGTAACCCTGTGTTGTTCCCCCCAGGTACACGCACTCTGTGCTGCAGAAGGAGGAGGGGCTGCAGAGGGAGGCGGGACCTCAGTGCATGTACTCCGCTCACGCCGTAGAAAAAGCGAATGAACTCGCAAACGTGGAAAAGAGCATTTACGAACACAGAGACCTGCTCAAACAGATCAGCTCCTACCATCGCCATCCACGCCGGGACCCCCACGCTGTCACCTGTCAGAAGTGCGTGAGCGAGTGTTTGAGCGAGTGTGAGGCACTGTTGGAGAAATACGCCAAACTTTCTGCCAACCCCTTCAGGCACACTGACCGAGGGAGGAAGGGGCGGGGTGGGCAGGGTCGCACTGAGGAGGAAGGGGGTGGTGCAGAAGTAGGGGAGGAGGAGGAGGTGGAGGAAGATGAGGCCGCCAAACGCAGACCTTCGTACACGCCACAGCTGATCAAAGCGAAGTCTGCTAAGTGTTTTGACAAACGCTTGAAGACCCTCCAAGAGCTGTGTGACGAGACGTTCTACGAGGCCACCGTGGAGCTGCTGAAGGAGACGGAGAGGAGTTTCCGGGGGGACTTGTGTTATCTGCACACCCGACGTCTGGACAGGGCACTACGCAGGAAACTGAGAGTGACCGACTTCCTGTTTGAGGAGGACCTGAATGATCGCGATGAGGATGATGCAGGGACGCTAAGACCATTCTGTGCTGTGAATCACACTGCGGACAACTACACACTATTAAATCCACCTCCTATTGTGCTCGGACCAGAACCTGCAGAGCTAGATGCTCTGGAGCCCTCAGATCCCCTAGACCCAGCCTCTGAGACCAGCCACACGCAGGAGAGTGAGCTCGGGCTTGGGGAGAGCCAGCTGGAGTCCTCCCCTTCAGACCAGACTCTGGAGACCCAGGGGAGCTCGGAGGAGACCAAAGGAAGCTTTAGCAGCGATAAGAGTGGAGCAAGTCGAGCAGAGAAGCCACAGAGCGTGGCTTATATGAAGTCAGAACCTCCTGATCCTGATTCAGACCTGACCCCT
Source organism: Microctenopoma steveboyesi (assembly GCA_032359275.1). NCBI lineage: Eukaryota > Metazoa > Chordata > Actinopteri > Anabantiformes > Anabantidae > Microctenopoma > Microctenopoma steveboyesi. Next base: position 16,165,190 of record JAUMHF010000025.1, on the reverse strand, counting down.
GACCCTAACACTGACCTGGAGAGGGAGAGCAGCAGTGAGGACATGGAGACAACTGCAGGGGACGATGACAACGGGGGCGACCAGACACCCGTGTCTCTGCTGGAGGTGACGTCCGAGCTGGAGGCCGGCAGAGAAGACGAGCCTGAGCGACTCAGTGTGGATGAGCAGTCGGACTTGCTGGTTCCACTCGACACAGCCTGCTGTATGGCCCAGGACGGGTTCCTTTATGAGGCTTCTCCCCCTGAAATGGCGTCTCGTCCGGGGTCAAGTCCCTCTCAAACCAGAGTGGTCAACCAGGAGCCCCAGGCCCTTCTTCCAATCCAGGATGACTACGCTGTGGGTTCTCCGGGCTCAGAGAGCCCTGCCGCTGGGCTGGAGCTGCCCGTGGGCCTCCTGTGTGATGCAGTGTCCCGTGCATCAGTGGAGGATGGATCCGACTGCACCATGAGCGCTTCCACTGGGTCTGATCGGGCCGCGTCGCCCGTCGGTTACGGGGGGGTGGTGACTCTGCGTCAGAGGAAGAAGGCCGGACAGGGAGCCTTGAGGTTTGTGCGACAGTACCCGTTTGCCGTGCAGGCTCTGTGGTGTCTGCTGAGCGGCAGGACGCTCGTGGTGCTCGGGGCAGATGAGGGGAGAGTCCGCCGGCTGGTTGCTGCTCTGGCCCTGTTTGTGCCGGCTCCTGGGAGGTGTGGAGAGAGGATTCAAACCTGGCTGTCGTGTCCCTTCACACTCACTGACCTCCAGAGGTGGAAACTCATCGGATTGCAAAGGTATGGAGGGAGTGTCGAGCGTGCACCTAGATTCTGGGCTTTTAAGAAACACACTTAGCAGAGCTAACAGGACGGACTGTGTTTATTTCTCCTCTAGCAGATTTCTTAATCGTGTGCAGGATTCTCAGGTTCTCTATTCTAAATATTTTTATTTATTGCAATTTGGAGTCACAAGCTACTGTGCTGCATTGATATTATTTCATATCAGACTGAATAATATTATGTAAGTTACATTAGCTCACACTGACGTCTAACACTTGGTTTTATGTCCCTGGTTTGGTTTTCTGTCTGCTCCCCCATTAAAACATTGTAGACTTGCTCCTGATCCTGTCAGGCTATGCTCCAGAATGAATCCAGGTTGAAGGAAGCATTATAACCGCTGGCTGCATTTACAGTAACCATTGGCTGGAAGCAGAAGACAAAAAATATTTAGGAGAACAGTGAATTTGCTCGTTGAGAATGACGTTTTGAAAAGATGCCACATATCTGTTAGTATTCTGTTTTTCTCACGCCTCATACTGATGTTACTCATCAGGTCGGACTCAGTGCTGTGACTCACGCGACCAGCTGTTGTCCAGCCTTACGTCAGCCGTCCAACATGTGTCTTACTACAGGTCCCCGGAGTGTTTCTCGTTTGCAGAGGGAGCCTTTGTTAATTCCATTGTTGAGTCATCTGGAGACGCTGAGCGAGATGAGATGGGGGGGTGGGTGCTGATTCGACCTCCGTATATTTATAAGATGGATGATTCACTAGATTCATATCTGTGCAGTGACAGATGTATTTTTTTTAAATAAAATGTTGTAAAACTGCAGAAACCTCTAACAAGACTGTTTCCAGTGAAATGGGACTGAACTAAAAGTTAATTTTCATATTTTCTGGTCATATATTTTTCTTTTATGGCCATTGTTGCGTCTTTTACTCTCATTTCTGTCTCAGGTTGTATTTTTTGTCCTGCTGGTTGTTTTGGTCTCTTTGTGTCTTTCCGGCTGTTTTATTTCTTTATGGTTCCATAAAGAGGTCAAACAGCTGTGTTGCTGTTTAGTCTCTTCTTGTCGTTTTCCTCTTTTTTCTCATTGTTATATTTTTTTGTATCATTCATTTTTGTCTCTTTATGGATAATTTGTTAAAGATTTTCGTTTTGTTTAGTTTCGTCTCGATGGTAATTAGTTTATCTTTGTGTCTTCTGGTCATTTTTGTTTCTGTTTACGTTCATCTCTTTGTCGTGAATGTGTGTGCTCTTCCTTTCTTTCTTTGTCTTTTTCTCTGCTCCTGCTCGTTTCTCTGTGTGCAGGGAAAAGAAGACGGACGGAGCAGGTTTATCTTTATGAAGTCCGTCCAATACTTGCTGATATGTTTCACTTAAAAGAACAAATGTCAGACTTGTGGAGGAACTGGAGCAAAGGTCAAAGGACTGCCAAAGTCAATAAATGTCACAGACTCACGTCCAGACACTTTTTATTTTTCTGTAGTATGTTAGTGACAGCACAGTCTACTGACAGCGATGAAGAAGAATCATCTTTACTCTCATTGAATACATATAATGTTACAGCGAAATTTGTCTTCTGCATAAATATTATTACTGCTCCTCCCAAAGTGGGAGGGGTCAAATGCAAAGAAGGAATTTCGTTGTAACATGTGAAAACTGTATCAATGAAAAATTAAATGTATTCTTCTTCTCCTTCTTATCCTTTTGAGCTACCAGGCGGCCACCAGAAGTGTGTTTGACTGTACGATTACTTTGCAGGACGATGGTTGTGCTGAATCTGTGCAAAATAACATGGACAAAGCAACAGAAACACAATAATTTCAAAATGTCTCAAACTCCTGTCTGTGTCCGTCTGTCCCGACAGAGTGGCGTCGCCCGTGGGCTCCAGCATGATTCACTCACTGTCCCGCTACAGCCGCTACATCGCCATCCTCGACGCTGACCAGAAGACCTTGCGCTGCCCATCGTATCACGGTGAACTTCTTTCCAACATAGCCGACCATCGCACCTACATCCGGCGTGGTTCCACCTACTTCCTTCACTTACAGAGCGTGCTCTGCCGCCTAGCAGCCAGGGCTTTCCTGTTTACCTTCACACACCACCTCCACCTGCCGGTCAGCTCCGCTGAGGGGACGGAGGTCGTGGAGGGCCGGCGCCGCTGCTTTCTCCAGGAGCAGCTGGGGCTAGGAGAAGAGGACAGCCAGATACTGCTCTACCTCAGCCAGCTCATCACACAGAAGTACCTACACCCCTCCACCGGGAGCAGCGCAGCAGCACCGTGCTTTAGTTTTAACTACGCCACCAGCGTTTTATACAAAATCTAACACTATTCCGGGAGGAGGATTCCCACAGGTTTTAGCAGAAATCGTCTGTGACCTTTGGTCTTTAAAGGTTTTTAGTTTCAGGACAATCTCTGCACTGGTTGTTGTGTTATCTGTGTGAACGCCCTCAGTGTTTTTCTCCACTCCTGCTCCTTCCTCTGTGCGCAGGGAAAAGGAGACGGTGTGAGTCCGTTTATTTGGTACAGAGCACTCACACAAACAGTGAATCTATTTATTGTCCTTGGAGCCTTTTGTGCGTTTACCTCCACGCAGAAACTGATATTGCTGCCTTGTTTGAGGTCGGTCGGTACAAGTCTCAATCCACTGAGTCTGTTTGTGTTTCATAAGTGCAGCTCGCTAACGGGTTAAATCACAGATCTGTGTCAACACCAACCAACAACTTAGCAGTTGGTCAGCAATTATATCATCTCAGCAATCTGTCCGTGAAACCTTATTGGCGCCGTTTTGTGACTTTCTCTAACTGCCAAAGGCCAAAACATGTCTAAACCTTTTCTTTTCTGTTTTACTCACCTGCACTTTCAGTTTCCTCTTTGTGAAGGAATTTTATCACACGCGCCTTCTACAGTGGATGAATGTCAGTCACCATGTTGAAGGAGGTTTGACTTTCGAGACTAAACATTCCTATAAGGCGGCTTTTTCGGGTTGTGATGCATGAGAAAGTGTGTTCGCTGTGTGAAACGCATCCAGTCAGCTTCGTGTAATAGTGCATGTCCGGAGAGATAACACCATTACACACACATTGCTGCACCCAAAACGTGTTCCTGCTTATGGCAGCTTTCATGCATATCACTCCCCGAGCAAAGAACACGTGAAAGCTACTTAACCTAAATGTATTGAATTACACTGTTGTCTTAGAGTCGTGTGAGAGTGTTGTGGCGTCAGCATGAGACTGTCTTGTGCCCCGGGTGAATCCTCGTACTCGGTATATTTCTCTTTTTCTATCTGGAACAATTGGAAAAGATGCTGCTGAGACAGTGTTTGACTTTATTTTGGGGGGAAATTCTGCACCATCGAAATAAAAAAGAATCGATCTACAACTGTCCTTTATAATCCCCAATGTCTTCTAAAGACTCAACAGCAAATTTGGATCATCACCATCACACGGGTGGCTGGAGTATTCAAAAAGTACGAAATCTGTCACGTCAGGCGTAGAAGATGCGTCTTGGAGAGTATCTTAGATTTTACTGTTACTAATTCTGTGGTGTCGGTGATGCAGCTGTGATTGTGTAGTTGTGCATGGTCAGAGTTTTAATGTGAAAGGTCAAAGGTCCTTCCTACTACAGTATGAACAAAATTAAGTTTAAAGTCTTAACATTTTTGATTCCACTAACGTATTATTTCAGTTCCGTGCACTTTGGCCTTAATGATTGTTTTTGCTGCATGTGCTGCCTTCTCATTGCTTACTGCTTGAAAAACACATTTTCCTGCTCAGATGTTACACGGCTAATTCTTCTCCACTTTTGTCCCTCGAATGCAAAAAAGTGAATGTAATCTGAACAAGCCATACGACAGTGTACTTAACATGTTGTCACGCAGTGTCCTTATGTTGCCACATCATGTGTAGTTCTGTTTTTTGTATCTCATCATGAGGGGGTGTTGTGTTAACTTCAGCTCCACTGATTTTACTAAAGCACGTTGTGAATGTCTTGATCTTTTTATGTAATGTTGATAATATTCATTTATTCCATTAAATTATTTGAACTCACTTCATTTATGTGTTAATGTCTTGTTTGTTATGGGGCATAATGAAGTGGAATGTAAGATCAACACGTATACGCGCATATCTGACGTATCCTCTGCTGGCGTGATGATGGATTCAATATTTCCAAAGTGCTCTGCAGCTAAAAAAGTAGAATTCATATTCAACATGTACAACGCACAATGTTAATTGGCACAAGAAGAACAAAGATAGGAGAAAAATGGGGTGAGATTGTAAGAGCATGAGTGTAAATGAAATATAATGTCAGGTGCATTGGTTGATTGAAGCGAATCTGTTGCACAAGGAGCAGCTAGTTGGTCTTTTGGTTAAGTTGCTGGAAGTTTTACACTAGTGAGCAGAACTTAAATCTGTTTTGGTTTTTTTCATAATACATTATGTTTCACCTGAAAATTTTTAGATGTGTAATTGTAATTCTGAATTTTTAATTATTATAACTTAACTAGTTATTCAGGTGTACTGAACAAAATAAGCTTTCAATAATATGGAAAACAAATCCTAGTTCACTTACAATACATATAATACAATAATTTAGCATTTTTAAGGTAAGATTAACTAACTGGAATTACAGCGTATAGAAAGCTGCTAACTATGAAACTTCATTACAAATAGCAATGACTCCAAGTGACGTTAAAATGTCTCCAGTTGTGCAAAAAAAACTTTATTATTTTTGGTTGAAAACAAAAGTTTTACTCCTTAATTTGAAACATATTTCAGGTTTGAACAATTCTTTAACCAAAACACACATTGTGAAGATGTTACTGTGCTTTTTTTTTACAAACTGGACAACAAAATCAATCATTGAGCAATTTATCATTTACAGTGTTTCTATAACTATAACTCAGTTACATGCAACCTTTTGTATAGGTGTGCATCCAAAGCTATTTTGACGCATACTGCTGGAACCCTCCAGCTCCTGGTGGAGTTTAGGTTGTTCTCCTGGAAGCAGGCCTGTGTCTTGCAGCACTATTAGCTAAAAGCTAGCTGTTGTCATGTATAAACAATGTTTCCGGTAACATCCTAAAAAAGAACTCACACGGACAAAAACAAAGTAAAAAAGAATTAAATTGAAACAGGTTTGATCGAAGAAAGCGGTTAATTATCTGTGTAATAAAACATTCAAAGTGACTGAGATACAGTAGATGGTTCTGCAGATGACAGACGGTGTCATGAATAATAAATGCTCCACTGTGAACACACCTAATTGTGTCGCAGGCAACAGACACAAAGGTGGTTAGAATTGATTACATCAGTACAGTGAATAATTTGTATAAATAAATACTTTCCCTTTGGCATTAATAGTGTTTTGAATCTTAAATCTTTATTCTAGTGGAATCTTGTGTGTCTCTCAAACATGGCTCGACCCTGAAGACTGTCAGAGCAGATATGGAAAGACTATGATGATACTGAGAATCAGCTTTGTATTTAAATCCAAAATGACCAGTACAAGCGTACTAGATTAAGCACATCTGCACTCATCTTGTATGTACTGGATCTATGGCTCCCTGTCTGTCAAATTTCCATTTAGTCTGCAGTGTTTCTTCTTTTCAGTATCTTAAATCATCCTTTCAGTGTGTGGCTGCACATTTTGTAGTTTTTGATTTGATTTTAAAAGCTTAAGCTTTAAAGCTTCAAAGTTAAGAGTTAAGCTTAAGTGTAAAGCAGAGCTGATCCAGATGTGGTGTCCACATGAGAAGCATATTAGTTGTAGATAAGAAACAGTTTCATCTTTAACACCAAAGATAGGTAGTCAAGACTCTGTAGCCCTGAAATTTGTGTGAGTGATTTATGCAAGCAAAGCATAACAAACATTCAGAGATAAAAAAAAACTGATGAAACCAGCAAATGAATCACAAATGTTTTATTTAAAATTATACTGCAATAACAATAAAGAAAAACCTTTCACGTTTAAAACAATGAAAATCCAAACAAAAAATGTTCTTGGAGCCCTCTTTCAATACAATGGTCTTCACAGGTTGGTGTGAGTACCTGGAACAACAGGACTGATCCTGAATTATAACCTCAGCTTCCTGGCTTGAGCCTTTGGAAGTGAGGGTTTTAGTTAGGTATAAAAAAAAACAACACAGACGATAACCAATGTTATTAAGACAATGTGGCCCCTCCATTAACTGAAACAAAGACTTCAGGGTTGTGAGTGTGCACAGATGTAGTTGAGATTAGCCCTGATGTCAAACAGAAAACTAACCAAAGTCCAAATGTTTATCCAGAGCAACCTCTGCATCCACAGTGGGTGCATTCAATGATTCGTCCCTGCAAAGAGAAAAACAACAGTAGTTAGACACATGTACAGAGGAAAACTACATTACATGCAGTGTCATTATGGATCATTATGCAAATATGTAGGAAATAAGTGCCATTCTGTGTTTGTCTGTAGGCATCAACAGGAAATATAAAGTCAAGGGACAAGTGGGATTGTATTTAAAATAAAATTTGGGTAAGAATCATTGAATTCTGACAGACGTACAACTTCCAGCTTGCTCTTGGGGACTCTGCAGATGCAGTTGGTTCCAAAGTTGGTGTCTCGCGTTTGGATGCAGCGCAGACAGCACAGGTTCTCGTAGCCCTGCTTCTTCCACTTGGCTATCAGGTTTTTGTCTGCATAGCCTTCCTTTATACAGTACTCATACAGCTCTGTCAGGACACACACAGAAAGACAACTGATTATCATGTAAATATTACATTACATCTAACAACTCAAACCTTTTGGCAAGTTACTACAAACTGTAGAGCTCAGATGTGAATTACAATTAAATTTCCTTAGTAAATATAAAATGATGAACTGCATGCAGAAACAGAACAACAAAGAAGAAACAGGAAACATTAGATGTCCTGTATTTAAGCGAGGGGAGATAGTTAACCCTGCATACCTCTGCTGATCGCTTTTCTTTTGTAGAAGAGGTCAAAGATGTATCGACTCCGCTGATGATGAAGCCTGAAAATTGGCCAAAGAGACTCCACCTTTCGCTTTCCCTCATGAGGCTCAGTTTCAGCTGTAACACAGGGGACAGGAAAAATAAAAAATGAAAATAAAAGAAGAAAAACTTACCTCTGCCACAAACTAAAAGGCACCAGGTCCTCTCCTTCACAGTCACACAAGGCAGGGCAGAAAGGTAGTCTTTAAATTTAATAATGTCTCCTGATATTTTACAGTAATTTCATAAAAGCTAATTAAGCAGACAACTATATGAACCAAGATTCCGTTTGGTTTGGTAAGTCCACCACCTCTGCATACTTTCTTTCCAGCCTTACGTAAGTTATAATAGGTACATAGGAACTACTGAGACCTTCCACTATGCTAGTTCTGTTTTTAGGCTCATGCGAGATGCCCATGTTACAGTGTGCATGCAAATACATCATCGTGCAACTTTACTGTGCATGTTATCCTGCTCGTTCCATATCTTCACCAAGGCGTTAAATCTATAATACCATAATCGTCAAGTTAAGGGGCATAGTATCTTACGTTTGAAAATTTGCCGTCATCTGGGGCTTTTGCCAGCGGTGTATTGGTTTGGGTTTAAATTACGTAATCTTCACAAGAGTGACATCCCCATGTGCATAGGGTAAACCAGCTAAAAACAACAGATCCAATAGAAGTCAAAACTGTAACGTTATCCTGAGTTGATATATAGGAAATGCTGGATCTGTAATGTTTACTCGGAATAACTTGACACGTGCCCAGTATGCCAAACAATATTGAGAGTCAAGAAACCTACTAAGTCCAGTTGCTATTGGATAAACCTTTTTGAGATAATATTGAGAGTGTTCTGCATTCACAATATTTAAAGGATTCGCTTTCATTCAACGAATACAAATTAGATTGTAAGGCCTGAAGCTGTCTTGGCCGTCCAGTTCATCCCATAGCTGTTGATTCGGGTCAGGGTTTTCTGTAGGTCAGTAAAGTATCCGGTTTTGACATGATTAAACATGAAGACTTAGTAAAAGTATTATCATACAGATGTAAACCCGCATCTGTTCAAAGTAAAGCTGTACGGAGTAACATCGATATTTAGTGTAAAGTCTCACACAAATAGAGATAAAACAGAGAAATTGTTCTCATTTGTAACTGCAAATGAATAGGTTATTAAAACTTGCTGGAAATATATCAACATTGGTAGAAAACCCGGAGCTGCATTTCACCACCACAACTGCACGCTGCGGTTGTTTTCAGGAACGGATAATAATCGTCTTCTATCGGGTTACCTTCTCTCATTTTCTGATCCAGCTCGTCCAAAGTGGGCTCAATAAGCTCCCAACCGTCTGGAGGTGGCTTGCGACTCCTTTTTACTTTGGGCATTTCGCTGTGTTTTTTAGAAAATACAACAAAAGCTGACGGTATTTTCGTTTGGTTTGGCTCAGTTTTCGTGAGCCCGTTTGTGTCGCTGTAATTTGACGTCACTGGCAGGGGTCCGTTTTGAACAACAGCAAAACAACAATAAGCGTATTAATTTATAAAAAAAAAAAACTTGTCTATCTTATACTACTATTCTATGCGTATGTATTTATTTGTATGTTTAATAATGCCACCGCGAGTATGTGACATCAGATCAAAATCAAAGTATGTGTCTTTTCGTCGTTGCTGGCATATTGCATCACTTTAGCAAACTAATAAACTGCCTCAACGTAAACAACATGATTTAGGTTTCTTATATTTATCAGATTGCTTTGTTTAGTCAGACAAGTGAATATTAAATAAAGTTCGTACAATCTGAATTTATTGTAGCAAACGTGTTTGTTAAATGCTTAACCAAATCACCGTTTGACGATTTGTTTACAGGCAAATCTTTGAACTACTTAAAACAGTATGCCGTTTTTATCGCGGCTGTGAGTTTAGCCAGTTGTCAAATTGTGCTGTTGCCTTAACATTTATGTTTTTTGTTATTATAAAGTTGTTCGGGAGTTTATAATAAAGTCTACATTTGTCAAAATGCCCAAAGGAGGTAAGAGTGTTTCTAACCGCTGCTACAGTGTGTTAGAATCAGTTTTTACATCTGTTAGCCTAGTGACAGCAGGTAACCGGATCGTAATGAAAACTAAAGCAATTAAATCTCGGCGTGTGTAGACTCTAAACTAAAAGTTTTTGGTTTGATGATCTAGTTTTACCGGCTTATCGCCCTTTAACGGCATGTCACACACGCTCCACTGTCATGTACCACTTCGTAATGATATGCTGATGCTGGCATACCGCTGAATATGATAAACCGATGTTGTGTCAACTCATAAATTGAACATCACTTCACGTCAGCACAGATGTCAGTGTCTGTGAACAGACCCACTGTTTTGCCACCGTTGTTTTAGTCTCATATCTCGATTCTCACTGTCACTCGTTCAGGGGCGGGTGTAGATTTTTTTAATGGCAACTAGATTGGGGCACACAGATATAAGACTCAATGAACTGTTTATTATTTACAAATAAAGCAGTTATTTATTGTAGGATTTCACTTACTTTTGCAACTGACGCAGTTGGACTAGAAAAGCTATAAGTTATAATTTTAATTATAATTAACATAAAAAACGGTTAAGTTTGAGATCATAATTATTGATTTCCGTACTATAAGCCAACTACTTACCATAATCTGACTGAAAACATGGACACCTGTATTTCCTGTGCCATGCATCCAGTATTAATCAGAGATGTTACTCCTGCAATGATGTTATCCATAAGTATTGATCCAGATATCAGTAAGGAATATAGTTCTTGCAATGAAACGTAATCTGAAGAACTGCTGTTTAACTTTACAGATACTTTACAGACAGTACATTATCTGCACCAGGTGGTGGAGAGTGATTTATTGGTGGAAGTCACTGTTTACAAGTGGTATGAACTTGGTTGCAGGTAAGAAAGGTGGTCACAAGGGTCGTATGAGGACGTACACCAGCCCAGAGGAGATAGATGCCCAGATGAAAGCAGAGAAGGAGAGAAGAAAGGTTAGTGGGGTGTAGCTCCAACAACTTTTTTATTGAAGTACTGAAGATCAAGATGCAGATAAGCTGCATCCTATACTTTCCATAAAGCAACTCAGTAGCTTCGTTTTTATATATATTAGACATCTACAATTTGAATTGACATGTTAATTTGTTATATTTTAACTGGTTAATTCAGTGAGTGTCTTATACCCAAAACCCTTGTTCATGTCAGTGATAGTTTTATGTCTCTTTGTTTTATTTTGAGCATGTTTGTGATCATTTTGTGTAGGAGTGAATTATATAGAAGCATCATATACAGATACTATGATATTATACAGTTTTATTTCTGTAGAGTGCTCAACAGTTTAAGCTCTCAACATGCATTATTGTTCAGCCAGTGCTTGTTCAGTTTGTGGGTTGATGGGTGATGTCCACGTTGACACGTCATCACACAGCTTCTGTCTTTTGTCAATATCACAATATTGACAGCATACCAAAATTCCTTCATAGGGAAGACTTAATAATCTGCTTATTCAGCCAGTCAGTCTGAACTGATGATTGGCATTCTGGCTGGAAGGCAAAACGTTTTCAGTAGGTTAAAACATGTTCAGCAATTATTTTGTCTAACCGTGACCCGGACGTCTGAGAATCCTTGAGACATTGTGTTGTGTGACATTAAAACACAAATGAAATAAGCTACAGTGGTGTTTGGATGATTCACCACCAGCATTCATACTGTTGTCACTGTGCAACCTGATTCCTTTGTTTGCCGATCATCTCCTGTGTGTGTGTGTTGTGTTTGCCTGCCGTTTACTGTATGTGTTTTAGCAAGAGCAGGAAGAGGAGGAGGGTGCAGCACAGAATGACGCAGCAGAGGAGAACTTACCAGCATCAGGATCAGATGACAGTGATGATGAAAATTCCCAGGTACTGCGATAATAAAGTATTTATTATTAACATGCCTTTTTTGTGCACCTGTGAGTAAATCAAATGCTTTGATTAAATGTGCCTTTGTGTATGTGTTTGCAGAGGAGGAGAGCGGGGGTGGAGGGCTTAATAGAGATTGAGAACCCCAACAGGTTGGCTCAGAAGTCCAAGAAGGTGACGCAGCTTGAGCTGGATGAGCCCAAAGCATTATCACGGAGAGAGAGGTGAGTGATTTCCATCAGTCAAAGTGGGCCACATGCAACATTTTCATTTTCATTCTCTTATTGTGAAATTCCCTGACTTTCCCTGAGGTTTGTTCATCGTTCATTTTTAGATCTACCTTCTATTTTCTGTTGTTTTAGTTTGTAAAAATAGTTGTAACACAGACTTAAGGTGCATTAACTCCAATAGTTTTCCATTGTCAGTTTGAAAGTCCCTTTTAAAATGTTTTATACTGAGTGTTGTTACGTGTCTTTCTCCACCTTAAACGGCGGTGACACAGGGAGGAGATTGAGAAGCAGAAAGCAAAGGAGCGCTACATGAAGATGCACTTGGCAGGGAAGACGGACCAGGCCAAGGCCGACCTCGCTCGCCTGGCCATCATCAAGAAACAGAGGGAGGAGGCGGCAAAAAAGAAAGAGGAAGAGAAAAAGGGTGATGCGTTAGGAAAACATTGCAGTAGTTCAGTTATGAAAACGTACAAAATCTTGTTTCATCTAAGTCAAAGCAATATGTTTTCAAGAAATTACGTCCTTCGATCTCAGTGAAACGTCACTTGTTGATCGATCGTTTTAAATATTAATAGTTTTGTGCATCTTTTGCTCATCGCTGGAAACTGTTGCTGCATTTTATCCATACTGGATTCACATGATTCCTGTAACTGCACAAACATTGATGCAGCCAACTTACGTAGCTAAAATGAAACATGAAACACGGTGCATAATTAGACTACATAACACATACAAAACAGACAGTGAATAGCCACAGCCTTCGTATTTGCGCCCACACACACATGTGATGCTGATTGTGTCTTTTTTTTTTCCTGCAGCAAAAGAAGCAGCGGCAGTAGCGGCCAGAGGAGTAAACTCGCTCTCTCTGAAATGATGCAGCGTGTTTCAGCAGGCTGCATTTCCATGTGTTCATGGACTGACTCAGTACATATTTGACTATTTTTAAAGGAAGAGCTATGAAGAGTGTTCGACATCACTGTAACATATTTGGATGGTGGCTGAGAAAACACCAGTGGACGGGGGTTGTGTATATTTCGGCATGAAATAACGGCCTTGACCCCTTCTAACCCCGATGAGCTTGTACATGATATTAATAATGGGAAACTTATCGTTGTACAATTTCAACTTTGCTAACTGAGCTTTGCCACTGTTTTTTTGGGGGGGGGGATATTATATTGTATATAACTGACTCATGAACATATTTCACATTAATATGATGAAACCAGTTTATCTGTGTTTGTTGCTTTATTTGGTGTCAGTGTTTGGATCAATCTTTTCCAAAGTCCAAGTCCATTAGGAAAAGATGACATAATAAAATTCGAAACAGAGAGAGAAATGTATATATGGAAAATTTAACCAGCGAGTAAAAAATATTAGTGAAATATAACTAAAATAAAGGAGGCTACATTATATTGGTGGCCAGTAATTTTTTTCTCAGTAACTGTAACTATTTACTTGTAATTTACCTAAATCTATTAAATATTCAATTCAATTCATCTTTATTTGGATAGCACCAAATCATAACAAAAGTCATTTCATGGCACTTTACATACCAAGGTTTGTACCTTGCAAAATATAAGTGTATATATAAACAAAATAAGGCAGAAAACCCAACATATAACTAGTTACTCCGCAATAATGGTGCTCATAACCTCAACTTGAGTAAATAATTTGAGGTAATACTTTTATTTCTTGTGGAATTCTTTTTTTTAGGCAAGTATTTGTGTATTTCTACCATGTAAAGTTCAGATAGAAGCTTCAGTCAAGTAACTAAGTACATTTTTTTAAGTACTAGAGTTTGTGTACTGCTACCACCTCTTTCACGGTTCAGACCAGTTGTAAATAACGAAGATTATTATAACTGTATGAACTTGCAGCACAAACTTTCTGAAGCACTTGCGTGAGGTAATCTGGTGCGTGCTGTACTTCACCCTCCGAGCGCAGGGGGCGGTAAAGATCGCCCGAGCGCTTGCGCGTGAAAGGAGCCCGTGTCAGCGGATTGGTGGAAACTTTGGCGGACTCACTCAGTACAGGATTGTTTTTTTATTTTGTGTTATTCAGTCCAGTTATAGTCCGTGACACCGGCGGGAGTCTCCTCACTTCTGGTGAGTGCATTAAACGTTAGTGGAAACAAATACCTGCACCAAACTGACGCAAACACGTGTCTTATGGAATAATATAATACTATATAGCAACCACTATTTATTTATTTTTTCGCGGAAATGTGTGGTTCCGTGTGAATTTATCCGTTTATATATGTTATATTTTGCAGCTTTTCCGCAACTTTAGCTTCTTCCTGTTCAAAAACAACAAACCAGCGACGCAGCTTCAGGTTGTTCTGACACTTTACCTGCAGATGTTTCACAGCTGGCGGTGAATTCTCACACCTTAAAACGTTTCCGAAACGTGTTTTGTTTGTGTTGTTCCCCCATGTTTGCTGCCAGCCTATGGGTCAGACCACCGCACATATTACCAGTAACACAAACCATGTGCTCTGCTCGGCGGACGCAGCTGCTGACTGACACATGTGACTGTTTAATATGCACAATAAGCGACTTAATGCTCAGTAACCTCTGAGTGGGATCATAAATGACCACCAGATCTGCTGGGTTTTACTGATTAAAGTCCTGCAGGTGAGGTCCAGTGAGTTTTAAACCTTGAAAACGCTCAGTTAACACGAAAACAAAGAGCTGAGGTTAGGGACCGTCTCTAAAGTGTATGCAGCGCAACAAACTGTTTATCAAATAGTTTTCTTCTCAGTATTTACTGCTCTGTGCTTTTTTATGCATCACACTCATTCTCTACTTAACTCAACAATCATGTACGATGGTGATATATGTTTATGTGCACTATGTTGTGAGGATCGCGTCACTTGTCTCATACAGTTTGCGAACTTGTGAATTAACAGATTCTTCACCAAATCACTGGAAAATCATTCATAAGCTTCTAGAGAGAGATTTTTACCTTCAAGGAACATGCAAAACTCTGTGCTCTCAGTGCTAAAATAAAACGATTAAAGGTGTCTTTGTAGTGGAGCTGGTGCATCTGTAAACCATGCTCGGGCTGCTAAATTATATAATAATAATGTATAATTAAATAATTAAGTATATTAATATATATCTGTTGTGTTACTTACTGTCTTCCTGCAGGTTCCCTTTTTGGGTTTTTTTCCTCTGTTGACATTGAAAGTTTTCATATCATATCATCTTATCAGATGTCTGACAACTGTTAGCCACGTTGCATGCACTTCATAGACAGCCCCTAAGTTTAGCTGTCATCTGTTATTTGTACTTCAATATTGAATCATTGTGTAAAATATGTTCAAAAATTAACCTGTGTGGCAACATTACAGTTACATAACAGCTTCAGTGGGGATTAAAGATCCCAGTCGAAATGTTAGTGAGTCATTAAGTGACCTGCAGTGAGATAATAAACCTAGTGACATAATGGAAGTGAACCAATTCTGCAGGTCACTTGGTTATCTGTGTGTGTGTGTGTGTGTGTGTGTGTGTGTGTGTGTGTGTGTGTGTGTGTGTGTGCGTGCGTGCGTGTGTGCGTGCG
>JAUMHF010000025.1:16134619-16147601 GCA_032359275.1 Microctenopoma steveboyesi | reverse complement strand
GTGTGTGTGTGTGTGTGTGTGTGTGTGTGTGTGTGTGTGTGTGTGTGTGTGTGTGCGTGCGTGCGTGTGTGCGTGCGTGTGTGTGTGTGAGTTCGTTCAAAGTTTAGCTGAAGAGTTGCGACACTGCGGCTGACGGCACAGGTGGTGCTACATGTGGCCACGTTGTTTGAGGACAGCTGTAACTAGACTGGATAGAAATCATTCAGACCTTTTTCATTCTTCTTTTTCATTGTTATGTTAAATTAATTAATTATTACAGATAAATGTTAAATTTCAGTTCTGACAGCCTAATTTCAGTATATTGCCAAAGTTGCATAAAGGTTTATTTACTAGAGTACTGTAATGGACTTCTTCTTCACTATTCCCTCTCCATTGTTCAGCACAGTCCTACATTGTGATATGAGTTATTAATATTTTGTATATTATTTATTATCCCTAAAGATTTCTGTAAAGAGGATTTACTTTACTTGATTACAAATCAAGCACATTTCAAGGGGAAATTTGCAGTTTTTCCTTCACCACATTTAATAAAAGAGTATAAAGAGTTTAAAAACCATCTTTGTGTTTAGATCACTGCTTTATGCTACCAGAGATTCGACGACATGTCTTTAACCAACGGCCAGAGTCTGAGCAAAGAAACATGGGACTCGCACAACAAGATGATGTTGGAGCCTCTGGCCATCAGCGACTCTGAGGTTCGTGTTCAGTGGACTTTTATTCACATCCATAAACAAGTTTTTGCTGATTTCTTTGTGCCTTTTCTGCTCAACAGCTTGTGTTTATCTTATTGTGAATACTTTGCTGCAGGTGTTCTCCATTATTAAAAAAGAGAAGCACAGGCAGACGTACGGTCTGGAGCTCATAGCGTCGGAGAACTTTGCCAGCAGAGCTGTTCTGGAGGCTCTGGGTTCCTGCATGAACAACAAGTATTCTGAGGGATATCCTGGTCAGAGGTACGAGAAGTCTTCATGCTTATCCAGTAATTATAGATTCAGTCATAGTTATTTCTGAGATTCTAAGATTTTGTTTTCTGTTTTGTGATCTGGGGTTTTCTGAAAGGCAGATTCAGGGCCTCACAGGAATGAAGACGTAAAGCCACTCAGTCATCATGAAGCTGACAAACCTGATGAAAGTGTAGTCGAAGCGCTTGTCCGCTGAGACCCTTTCTGTTTGGTTGAACCTGATGTTGTTTGTCCCATACTGTAATGTTGTCGGTAATTAAAAGCAGGAGGGAGGTTTAAAACACCGCGATTGGGGCCTTGTTTCCCTCTGACAGGGCCTGTGATAACTAGAAGTACTTCTGTGATCTGTGTATTCAGATACTACGGGGGTACAGAGCATGTTGATGAGCTGGAGAGGCTCTGTCAGAAGAGGGCGCTGGAGGTCTACAGCCTGGACTCAGAGAAATGGGGCGTCAACGTTCAGCCATACTCGGGTACCAGAAACTGACTTAAGGATGATAAGGAGCGAATGCTTTGCGTTGAGCTCGACTGTGTTTCTTAGTCTTCTCCCGCTCTTTTCCACCTCCTGATGTCATGCTGTCTCCTGTTGAAGGCTCTCCTGCTAACTTTGCTGTCTACACGGCCGTTGTGGAGCCCCACGGCAGGATCATGGGTCTGGACCTTCCCGACGGTGGTCACCTCACTCATGGTTTCATGACTGAGAAGAAGAAAATCTCGGCAACATCCATCTTCTTTGAGTCCATGCCGTATAAGGTACAAAACGATGGCGCGTTCGGCTGCAGAAACTTTGTCCCAAACCGCAGGTTTAAAAACAAATAAGGAAGATGGGAGATGATTGTTTTTAATAACTCAGTGATGCGCTGTAATTGTTTCAGTGCTGGTCTAGAGTTTATCTTATGTGTCTGTTTCAGTAGATTTTAACAGTTTCTAGTGTTTCTAGGTGAATCCAGAAACCGGCTACGTTGACTATGACAGACTGCAGGAAAATGCCCGGCTGTTCCATCCCAAGCTCATCATTGCAGGTCCGTTTTACTTTCATTACTGTGCCGCTCTGAAATACGTTGCACATTAAAACAAATGAATACTAAGAAAGTAGCTGTAAATCCAACAGTGAAAACATCTCCGTCTTTTTTCTCATCCAGGAACAAGCTGCTACTCCCGAAACCTCGACTACTCCCGCCTGAAGCAGATCGCTAGTGAGAACGGTGCGTATCTGATGGGAGACATGGCTCACATCAGCGGGCTGGTGGCTGCTGGAGTGGTGCCCTCGCCCTTCGAGTACTGTGATATCGTTTCCACGACGACGCACAAGACGCTGCGAGGCTGCCGTGCTGGACTCATCTTCTACAGGAAAGGTGGAAAGGCAAGATTGTTTCTTGTCAGGTGTATGGACTCCAAAAACCGCCGCCCTGCTGACAACGTATCTCTCCTCCAGGTGTTCGGAGCATGGACGCCAAGGGGAAGGAGACTCTGTACAACCTGGAGTCTTTGATCAATCAGGCTGTGTTTCCCGGGCTGCAGGGAGGACCACACAACCACGCTATTGCAGGTACACGTCTCGTTTGACGCTCCAGTTTCATCTCGACGGCCGTGTTCGGGCTCTGAAGGGGTGAAACACATTGGTCGTAGGTGATGAACAGTCCTCAATAAATGATCCAGGCGTATATTCTCTGCAACTCTGCAAAAGATGAACGAGGATCCACCTGTGCACAGACATTTTCCTGATAGTTTTTCCTCTCCCTGCCAGGTGTTGCTGTAGCTCTCAAACAAGCCATGACACCAGAGTTCAAAGCGTACCAGACGCAGGTTCTTGCTAACTGCAAAGCTCTGTCCAGCGCCCTGATCAACCGCGGTTACAAGATCGTCACTGGTAAGAGATGTGACGTCTCCCTACAAACAAACGCAACCTCTGTAACGTCTTCGCCACAGAGCAGAAGACTTAATTTCCTCTGCTGAGTTGTCGTTAGTTTGGCACGGTGCATGAGCCGCTTCTGTCCACATGACATGTCCCAGGTCAAACTGGTCACTGATCACTGTATCAGTCATAAAGCCTTTGAAAACTGTAAAACTGTTACCTTCTAATGAAGCAACAATAGTTTAGCATGATCATAAAATCAAACTGACCTGGTTTCTCACAAAGCTTTTTGTAAAAAGTATAATTAATGTTTGTGATTATGTGTGAAATGAATTCATTAGATTCAACATGTCAGGTGTTGATGTGTTTCAATTACTGCATGAATTTAGTCGTGGTGGAAAAATGTTGAGAAATGATTCTTTTCGAGAATATTTAAGAAAAGTGCAGCTGTGGGGCCCGAAAGAGACGACAACATGTCGCACTTTGGAATAAAAAAAAGTGGTTTGTCATAGTGGAGACTGCTCTTGTGTAGGTGGCTCTGACAACCATCTGATCCTGCTGGACCTGCGCAGCAAAGGCAGTGATGGAGGACGCGCTGAGAAGGTTCTGGAGGCCTGTGCCATCGCCTGTAATAAAAACACCTGTCCAGGTAAGGTGTTGTTCTAAATGTCTTTTTCCCCACAGAGATCGATTCTTAATAATTCTTGTGTGTGTGTGTGTGTGTGTGTGTGTGTGTGTGTGTGTGTGTGTGTGTAGGGGATAAAAGTGCTCTGCGTCCCAGCGGTCTGAGGTTTGGGTCTCCAGCTCTGACCTCCAGGGGCCTGGTGCAGGATGACTTCAAGAAGGTGGCTGAGTTCATCCACAGAGGTGAATTTATAAAGGTTCCTGATCCAAAGGGCATAAGCTTAGAAATATGTGTTTAACTAAGGAATAAATGTGTTTTCATTCGAGAAAATAAAAGGATACAGAAGGTAGAAAATTGTTGTTTTCCTCCCCCTGCAGGTATTGACCTGACCTTGGACATCCAGAGAAGCATGGATCCCAAGGCGACTCTGAAGGAGTTCATTCAGGCTCTGTCCCAGGGAGAGAAGTTCCAGGAGCAGGTAGCGGTGATCAGGGCTGAGGTGGAGGCTTTCGCCGGTCGGTTCCCCATGCCGGGCCTGCCTGAGCTGTAGAGGGCAGCCGCTCAGACACTGAAAGCTTCAGGACTGATGATTAAACAAATGTTATTACACAGATTCTTGTGCTGTCTGTATTTAAGTTAAGTTTGTCGTTTGTTTTTTTTTCCCTCTGCTGCTTTAGTCTCAGATTTTACAATCAGCTTTAATCTCTATTTCGTTTCTATTATGTTTATGGTTCCAAAGGGGAATTATTTAGGCATGTCACAGCAGCTCTGCGTTCGAACAGAAAGAACCATAACCATAACCAGAAACGACTAACGGCAACACAAATACCAAATACCTAGGTTTCAGAATAAATATACAAAAAATATCAGAAATGTATGTCATGTACAGTCAGCGTCAGTTTAGGGTTTAATGTAGTGGGGTTTTCAGATTATAAATATGACGATGAAAATCATGATTAAGATGTTGTTCTCCCCTTTCTCAATGATCTCCTGTGTCTCTGTGGAGCACTTGACAGTTAACAGACTCTGGCTGAACATGCTCGTCTGTCCAGCCAGGACACTGAAGTGGGAAGGAGGGATTGTCCAGTGTTGAGGAAAGTTTGAACATCATCCTCCTAAGTCCAGCTTTACATCTGAATAAATGTAAAAAAGAATATAAATGCCCCAAAAATTATTTGGGCATATTGCTATTGTAATTGGTTATAGCTTTAATTCACTTTACATTAAAAAATATCATTATATGGTATGAAATGTGTTGGGTTTAGGTTTTTATTTTTTGGGATCTCCTGATTATTAAAATGTTTTAATCCTTTAATTTAATAATTTATTTTTAATTAATAAAATTTATTTATTGGTGTGTGCTGAGTTAGCCGAGTCAATCGAACCACTCTGTGATCGTTTAATCGCGCCTTGTTCCGTAAGGTCAGAGGTCAGCCTGCGCGGTTTGCGTCCACAGATCAGGACGAGCAGCTGTTCTGTAACAAACTGGAGCCGTTAGCCCCAGCAGCATCCATGGTGTTTCTTCGAAACAAACTAAAAAGATAGACAAACACAGGAGAACCTCGGAGTGTCTTTATTAAGGAGCCGGGTGTACTTTTTTCAATTAGCGTCGATAGCCACTTATGCTAACGCTAGCTAATTGGCTCAACTTCAAGCTAGCGTTAGCTGATATTTTTTGACTGGAGCTCACTAAACTAAAGCAGACATGCAGGATATGCTGGCTAACGTGGATCACATCAAGTTTGATCTGGAGCTTGCGGTGGAGCAGCAGCTGGGGGCACAGCCGCTGCCTTTTCCCGGCATGGACAGTAAGTGCTAGGCTGCTAATGTTAGCCCCGTGCTCATTTGCATTAAAGTACTGAAAAGTTCAGGAGGAAAGGGGGGGGGGTGAGGCTGTGTAACATGTGCCGCGCGATTCAACATGCGTACCTTGTCGAAACCATCAGTTGGTTGTTATGCCCAGTGTCTTTTCTCTAGTGAAAGTAAAAACATTGTATGAAAGTCTTCCAGTTAGCAGCTAAGCTAGCCTTAAGTTACTCGTGGGTTATCACCACATTTAGGCTAACGGTCAAAAGAAGCAACAACGAGCTCGAAAACTAACGATAATGCTTTATAACAAACGTTTTAAGCAGTATTTATATATTGTGGTTGTACGCTGATGAGGGGCTGAACTGGTTGATTTTGGTACATTCATTGTCCAGCCGCTTCCCTGCACTTGTCCCCGGAAAGCGGTGGCTGAGCCCGTAAAGGCAACCCTTCAAGTGCCCCCCTCCTAACTCCCACTAGGAAAGTGTCACAGCCATTAAATTAACACCGCTAACCAGCATCAGTCCTGCAACCTGCAACCAAGTTATTTAACTGTGGGACAAACCGAAACCGTATTTTTAGGGGCCTTTTATTAGTAACATGATAAAACTGAAGATATTTCTCCTTCAAGTAATAGTGTTCAGTTGTTCGAAGTGTTATAGAGGTTATTTTGGAGGCTTTAGCTTGTTTTTCTGTTTAACTTTATATTCTGCTTACAGGTGGTTTTATTATTTATTTCACTTTAATTTTATAGAGTTTGAAATACATAAGAGAAACGCTTTATCTATATAATGGTGAACAGTTCAACAGTAGCACTAACTACAGCCTGAAATGAACACCTCTGAAACTAGGTTTGGTTTGTGTAATTTTTCACATTGAAACCGATGAATGACTGCAGAGGAACTTAAAGGCTTAATACTGTAGTGTGTGTGTCTGTCTCTGTAGAATCCGGGTCCGCTGTGTGCGAGTTCTTCATGAGGGCAGCTTGTCTAAAAGGTAAAATCACAGCGCGGTGATGCTTGATGTCAGACACATGAGAGATCAACTGTCTAAGCCTTAAAGGAACATTCCAGCAAGTTTCACTTTTTTTTTGCCCCCGCCATCAGGTGGGATGTGTCCATTTCGTCACATCAGTGGAGAGAAGACGGTGGTGTGTAAGCACTGGCTCCGAGGACTGTGTAAGAAGGGAGACCAGTGCGAGTTCCTCCATGAATACGACATGACCAAGATGCCTGAATGCTATTTCTACTCCAAGTTTGGTTCGTTTATCCCCACACTCACCCCAATGTCTGCCCATTGACCGTATTTGCTGTGTGTGTGTGTGTGTTGTTCAGCATAAGTTTGTATACTTCCTCCTTTCTGTTGTCACATGAAGCCTTTCTTTATTTGTATGTCCGCACAGGTGAGTGTAGCAACAAGGAGTGTCCATTCCTGCACATTGATCCAGAATCCAAGATCAAAGACTGTCCATGGTATGATAGAGGCTTCTGCAAACACGGTAGGTCCCTAGATGAGCCTTTTTATATGATTTGAGCAGCCTGGCATTATTTTTATATACTTCAACTTCTGCCTCAGGTCCTGACTGCAGACACAGACACACAAGAAGAGTAATCTGTGTAAACTACTTGGTGGGCTTCTGTCCAGAAGGAAAGTCCTGTAAATTTATGCAGTGAGTTTCTTCTTTTACACGATCCCTACATCACCTGTTTTTTCTTGTACATGTCATAGCCTCTTTTTTTTGCTGAACTTTGTGACTACCCTATGCAGAAGAGTCGGATTCATTACATCCACAAATATACAGAAAAGTCAGGATGCATTTTATAATGTAAAGACTTAGAATTAAAAAAACGTACAAGTACTTGGATTCGTTACGTAGGTTTAACAGTGAGATGTTGTTCCGCAGCCCCCGCTTTGAGCTGCCCATGGGAGCCTCTGAACAGCCTCCTCTACCGCAGCAAAACCTGAACCAGACTAAGGTAAGAAATGTAGATGATGGATCGCTGCAACCTCTTCATTAGAACATTTTCCTTTTATCTTGACAAAAGGGCTCTGATTATTTCTCTTTTTGTCCTTCTGCAGCCCGTGCCCACTATCGGCCGCTCCTCGCTCTCTCTCATTCAGTTGACCAACACCAGTCCAGGCCAGCGGCCTCAGAACAACATAGCAGCAGGTCCTGTCATCCAGCAAAACAACATGATTGCCAACAGAGGGCCTCGACCTCTGGACCAGGTCACCTGTTACAAGGTGAGTTGTCTGAACATTGGTCTCAATCTACTTCTCCTCCAGTCTCTCACAGTATGCTCGCATTAAAATCAAGGCTTCTTTTAAAGGAGCATTTTATTTATAGATTTATGTATTTTATCTTTCCAGGGATGTTTTTTGTGCGATTAATCATAATTTCCGTCTTCCCTGTGTCTGCAGTGTGGTGAGAAGGGTCACTATGCCAACAAATGCACTAAGGGCCATCTCGCCTTCCTGAGCGGTCAGTAACCCGCAGAGATCCAGACGTCGTGTTGCTGATGCGAGCAGCCAAAGAGAGGAAGTCCCTCTGCTCCACAGGCTGATGTTGAACTCTTAAGACTTTTTACACACTGAGGATACATGAGAATAACAAGGAACCGAAAAGACACCGAGATCAACATCTGCAGTTTTCTGCAGCACACTGAGATGTTGCTGAAGTTTCCTCGGATCATCTGTGAAACCAGACGGCGGCTGCTTCTCTGCCGCTTGTACTTAATCTGTGTAAATAAATGCTGTTTTTCTATGACTGATTAATCAGACCGGATATGTTCTAACTTATCAGACACACAATAACAATCAGCCACTACATTAAGACCAAGTCATGTTTTGATGTGGCAGAAAGGGTTGAATAAAAGCACTGTTTAGAGTCATGTGTTGTGATATTGGTTGATCACAGATCTGCTGACCCCCACACGGTCTTAATGTTGTGGCCGATTAGTTAAATGTTAAACTCGTCAACAATAACCACACTTGTTTGTCCAAACGTTCTAGATCCATGATTCTGTCGGACACGGTCTGAACACGCTCATCTGGCCTGTGTGCAAATAAATGTTTTTGTTACAGATTTACTTCACGTTGTGTCCATTAAATCTCATTTTTAGAGGAAACGCCAACCATTAAATGTTTAGATTGTTTATTGGTCACAACAGTCACAAATTAACAACAGAGCTGAGGTTGGAGAGAGCAGGGAAACAGGAAGTTCAGCCCCTGATGGTGTGATGGCTGCTGGGGAGGCTCAGTGGTACTTCCTCCAGCGATCGTGTTCTGGAAGAACAGACAGAGAAAGGATCAAACGTCTGTGTGAATATACACTGGAGCTAAATCAGACTAAACAAAAGTGTGTTTGACTTACTGACGTGGTCGTACTCCCATATGTAGCTGAGGGTTACGTAAGCCGTCAGCGCAATGGCCACGCCAGCAATGCCTCCCTTCCTTACATTAATGTACTTGTTCTGGTATCTGTGATAGCCTGGAAGATGTTAAATAACTGCATTAAACTGAGCTACAGTGGTTAGAACATTTAAATCATTCCTTGTTCTGCTGAAACGTTTAAAAACGGCAGGTGTTCCCACCCCTGATAAAGGCCGACTGGACGCCCTTGGGAGTCAAGTCACGGCTCCCAAGCCAGGTCCCCAGCTCGCCCACTTTCACGTCCATCAGTCGTTTCTCAGCTACGGGAACTGGACACAAGTGGAGACAAGAGTGAAATTACATCGGCCACAAAGAGGAAATGACCTCATTAGTTGCAACCTCATATCAAAGCAACAATCAGTGCTCAAATTAAAGAAGCATCTCCGCTAACACTCTTTAGTTTGTTTTTAACGTTGCACCAACAGCTGTAGCACAATATACAACGTTAATGTGTCTTTAGTAGATTTGAAATATACTAAAAACAAATGAATTTGTACATATCTTTTAGGTAATTTGGTCACTTTTCTGAAACTAAAGGACACTATGTTCACATGACGTTTTATCACGCTTCACAACATGCTAAAAATATACATTATCATGAAAAATTCTCTGTCAATTGACTAATGAATGTATGATGAAATCCATTTGTTATATATCAAATCAATGCATCTGTAATTTTGAGTTAATTTGTTGTAGGATTAAATTGAAGCAAGGAAAATAGCGCTGTGTTTGCAGGCTATCGGGCGAGCTAGCATACAGACTTGCTTACGTAACTAAAATGTGCAACTAACATATACTAGTTTTAAAGTTTCTTATCTCTGAATAAAACGGTTTCATGTGCATCCGCGTCAATCGGATTTTTCTTTACAATAAATCTACCAATGACACGGAAAGTCCTTGACAGCGACTCGAAAGATTCATCTGCGCGTGTGTGTGTTCGCCTTCAGACGGACGAAAAACCTTTACGTGACTCATTAACGGTTTATCCAACAGAAGAATACACATTATGTCTTAACATTAACCATCACGAAGCTACAAGCTACAGTTTTATTCATTTAGCAGAGGTCAGGATTTTACCTGGTCTGTCCGCCATCTTGACCGGTGCGAAAAATTCGCCGCACAGGATGATGGGAATAAAACGACGAGGGGCATCATGGGAGCAGATGTAAATTTTCAATTTGCCCGACAGAGGGCGACAAAACACACCAAAACAGGTGGTTTAATGGCCATAAAACAATGAATAAAACGAACAAATATTTAATCCAGACAGTTGCGGGTCTAGAAATTTTTTACATTGGGGGGCAAACAAAAGAGTGGCAGGTAGCTAAATGGAGTAAATGTATCAATATCTCATTTTAGAAAACATACTACAAGAAAAAGTAGGTTTGACAGTAACTTCCAGTTATCAGTTCTCTGTAGCATGTTAAAAAATTAATCACACATCAAAAAGCCCCACTTTAGCTGATACTTCCAGAAACTGTTACCATGCTGACATTTTGCAATATAAAGTCGTTTGCCCTGATGCCAAAAAGTACACAAATGGCTCCAGGTTTCACCGCACATTACAAAGTAAGTACAGTTGAGGTTTTACACTTACACTTTAATATATATATAGTATCATAACATGACTAAGAAAATAACTTCTTCTTCTTCTAGTTCAAGAATTCCAATCAATGTGTTTTAGTGTATGAAAGCTTGATGACATGACCTCCTCCCTCCTTTAAAACCAGCATGTCCGACTCATAAAGGATTTCCTAACGCTCGATCAGAGAAAGCAGCCGATCAATGAGCAGCACAACAGCCAGCAGCAGCGGTTTACCCATGATGCACCTGAACATTTAGTTAAGGTCTTATTTAAGCTGGTGTTTGTGCGTGTGTGAGTGGCAGGGGTGGAGCTGTGGTACTTTAGGTCTCCTCTCAAGACGCTCACTGATCGATACGTTCCTCCTTATACACACACACACACGCGCGCACACACGGGCACACACAAACACACACACACACACACACACACACACACACACAAACACACAAACACACACACGCGCGCACACACGGGCACACACAAACACACACACACACACACACACACACACAGTGAACTAGAGGGAGCAGAGGTGGTTTTGGCCTTTGTCCAAGACTAAGCAGCAGCTACTTCATCTCCTCTTCTGACTTTCCTTAGATGGGGACTGGCGTAGATGTCCTACATACCTACATATCTACCCTTTATCTTTTTCTCCGCCTCTCTCTCCTGTAGGTTTCCTAGAGATGACTCAGCCCCCTTCTTTCTTTCTTTCACGATGACCCAAACGTATCGTCTCTCTTCTGACGCTTCACATCACACCGACACCAAAGTTTCCTGTCTGTCCACGACACACACACAGACGAATGCAGCCCAATACGCTGAGCTGTACAACTGTCCTGCCAGAGTCTGTGTTGTTGTGTCCGCTCCGTGGCTGAGCCACTGGTGCGGCCTACCGTCACACATGTTCGAACCTGAACCGCTGAGCAGTCAGCGCAGGCCTTCACCATGGGAAAACATAGAAAGCAGGTGGACAGCAGCCGAAACACAAACACACGTGGTTTCATTCAAAGGTCACAGAGAGCAGTGCCACAGACTCTCTTTTGGAGAATGAACCCACGAGCAGAGTGACCCCCGCGGTGCAGGTTCAGCATGTTGCCCGTATCCTAGCCTCACTGACGTGTAACAACATCTCTGCCACTGTTCTGGGTCCCGTTCACCTGTTACTGCTTTATGGCACCATGTCACACACAGCTTCTTTGCATTAGCTCGGCTAATGAGATTCCTTCTTCTTCAAGAGCTGAACGTGTGTTTACAGATGAAGGAAGGAACCGTAGGTCGAGCCAGGGAGCAAAAGCACCTTATCTTTACCAATCACTCCAACGCCGGCGCCTAACTCTAATCTGAACCCACGCCCTAACCCTCAAACAGCCCTTTGAATTTTCTGCTGGCGTCGAACTACAGTTTGTCCACACATACACAAGCGGGAGTGGACGGATGATATTATTCCACCTCAAGAGGCAGGAGCCCCCGAGGTCTGCCACGGAGACAGCGCTTTGAAGCTGATGGAGAGAGATAGAGGGAGAAAGAGAAAGTGGGTGGGGGCTAGAGAGCGTCTGTACCGGAGGAAGGATGAAAAGGGCTGTGGACGGGGAGAACAAAAGCAGAAAGTGGCAGCGGAGAGAGGATGATGGAGGGAAAACGGGAGAGAGAGCCCACGTCTCTGCGCACGGCGCTCTGATGCACATGACCTTTAAACAGCCACTCTCCCAGTCACGCCCTGCTCATCCCTCCTTCATGCTCCACATCATTTAGTTTTTCAGACTTCCCCCTTTAATGGACACTTTTGTTCCTCTGCACTTTCCCATGATCACTCTTCTCTATTCCTGCTGCCCTCTGACACTCTCCTCCCTATTTCTCTTACCCATATTCACCTAATGTTGACGTCCACTGGTGGGTCGCTGTGCAGTCGTTCAATGTTAGGTCACGCTTTTCTGTTTCCTGTCCATATGTTTCCCCAGATTCAGCCTCGAGGGCTCGGATGGGCTCGAGATGTTAAATTCGACCATGAACACACAGTTAAACAGAAATGGACGGAGCATGAACGCAGACAGACATCAGATGGGGAGGATGGGAGGTCTTAAGGTTAAGCAGGTTAATTCTAACCTTCTAAAACAAAACGAGCTGAGCGACGGGAAGGTGAAGTCGACCTGGCCTGGAGCCTCTGTGGCGTGGTCCCAGTGCTTCACGGTGGAATAAAACGTATCATTTTATTACACACGGTGCAGCAGAGCCGGATGACTGAAACGGTAAACAGGCTGGTTGTTACATAGCAACCTTTAATAAAACATGGGCTGTAGGATGGAGACGAGGATAATGAGGGACACGGAGAGAGAGACACAGGGGTAATTGAACTCTGGCTCTCTGACAGTCTCTGAGCTTTGCTTACATGAGTATTCGGAGCAGGGATTTGTTAAAGACGAACAACATGTTTAGTAAAGCTCTCGAGCACACGCGTGCACAGAGACACGTGTCTACAGGCAGCGTGGACCGTGTGTGCAAAGCAAACCGACAAACACAGCGGCACCAACTAGAAATAGAATTATCTGAACCATGAAACGGGATCTATCTGATGCTGCTGATCATTTTGAAGAATTACTACTTTATTACTACTGCACAGACTGTGTGTGTGTGTGTGTGTGTCACACTGTGAGAAACACAGAGATGCTCGCTCTGTGTCTCCCTGTAATTCCAGCCCAACACACAGATCACAGCCAAAC
>JAUMHF010000025.1:16123584-16134519 GCA_032359275.1 Microctenopoma steveboyesi | reverse complement strand
CACACTGTGAGAAACACAGAGATGCTCGCTCTGTGTCTCCCTGTAATTCCAGCCCAACACACAGATCACAGCCAAACATAACAACAATGTGGATTTAGAGCAAGTGCTTTCCAAGCGCTCAAGGCAGAGTGTGTGTGAGTGTGTGTGTGTTTCTGTGAGTGTGTGTGTGTGTGTGTGTGCAAACTCCATCTTACTGCGTTTGCATTTTCCTCTGTTTACGTCCCACGAGAGAGGAAGATAATGCGGTAGTGTGTGCATGTGTCTGTACAGAAATAAAAAACACCATTGTGTGTATGTGTGTGTATGTGTGTGTATGTGTGTGTATGTGTGTGTATGTGTGTGTGTGTGTGTCAGTGCATGAGAGAAAGGTCTGAGATGAACAAACGTGACTTTTTGCTGTAACACCGTCAGACGGTGTTTTCATGTGAAGTCTGAGCTGAGTTCCTTCTATAAACAAAGAAACAAACTCAGGAAACTAATTATGATGTTGTGATGAACATCAATCCGTTCACCTAAATGCCTCGGAGCAAAAGGTAGAAGCAGACCAACCCGATCTGTGCAGCAAATGCTGCATCTCATGATGTGGTTTGACTGAACCATGTCACCTGCTGCCCTCCGTCAGTGGTTCAGTGGCTTCAAATTCACTTTCATTTCATTCAGCATCCAGCTTGAGCCACACTTACTTTTCATATAACTTTTCACCTCAAGCTGTGAAAAAAAGCTTCTGTAACAGCTTTATTTTTAAATGACCCTGGAAGCTCTATCAACGTGGACATGGAGACGTCCCCGGCCCTGGAAGGCGCTGTCCATGGTGCTGAGACCTCACAATATTTCAACATTTGATTGGGTCAGCGCATCTTCTACAGCACACGCCCCTCAGCTGTGATGTTCCTGCACGGTAAACCTGCTCAGAACTTCTCCCTGAGGTAGAAGGTTCTGGACGTCGCGTCCAGTGCAGCAGGTCCCAGCACGTGACTGCGTGTTTGGAAACTAGTGAAGAAGAACGTCAGGCCTGATAATCACTACGCGCTCTCTGGCTTATTCTTCCTCCGTGTTCCTGAGCCCTGCTCTGGTTTCCCTTCACACATACCGTTAGCCGTATCTGCTCTTGGTGCACAGAAACCCTGCTCCAGCTTCTCCTCTCGCTCTTATGTGTTCTCTCTTTTTCCTTCTTTCTCCTCCTCGCTCTCTGAGGAGCTGCTTCTCTTTCCTCACATGCTGCATGCAGCTACTCTCCCGTCTCTCTTCTCCTCACTTTCTGTCCTTGAGTCTTCTTGCATCTGAATCGCTGCCTGTGTGAACTCTCCACCTGCTTTGTCTTTTTCTTCTCCATCCCCACCTCCTCCCTATATGTGCATCGATACCTCAATCCCCCTGACTCTGCATTTACACCTGTCTCTTTCCTTTCATCCCTCTTCCTCTTCACCTGCCTCGCACATCATTACCTCCTCCTTTCCTCGTCCCCGGGGCCTATGTCTTCGTCTTGCTCGATCCGTGTGACAGGATTAAAACTCCATCTGTTTCTCGCTCTTTGAATTTTTTTGGTGGCTTTGCTGTAATTTTCTTGTCATCGTTTCTCTAATTTGCCTTTTTCCCTGACATTCTCCTTTACTGTTTTCTCTTTATCTTCTTCTCCAGAGGTGGTTTCAGCATGCAGAGTCATGGTGCTGTGGCTTTGCCGTCATTGATTGAAACAGCAGCTAAATATAGACACAGCGGAGGCTCAGCATCTTTCCCAGGCGGAAGGAACGATGGGTACACACAAGTGTGAGCCCATTTTAGAAAGTAAATACTGTAAATGAGTGGAACCCCCACACAGTCAGTGCAGTCCTGCAGGGTAAGGTTGGGACAGGAGGCGGAACGTGACCTTTTCACACATTCATGGCAGATAGCTGCAGAGAAAAATATTTATAAGCCCCACGCACATTCCCAGAAACGCCAACCGACGGGCAGATTGCTGTAGGCTAAAAAAAGCACGACCAACCATTACTATTCAATGTGCAGCACAAACCCAGAGCTGCACGTCTTCCCACATGCTGAGCAAAGAGAAAGACAAAAGCCGCAGACAGACAGGCAGAGAGCGAGAGCGAGCGAGAGCGAGAGAGAGGAGCAGGGTGGGACAGGCAGGATGATGGAAACTCAATTATAACGACCACAGACAGGTGAGGTGAGCAGCAGACAGGTGAACAAACAGCCAGCTAAAGAGATAAGCAGGCAGGCAGACAACCAGAAAACAACGCCCTCACCATCCAGAGGATTAAACTCATCTCAAGAACATGTTTGGAATGATAAAGGATGCGGAAACGATAAATCACAGATTCCTTTTGTTTCATTGTCAGTAACTAAACATCTGAGTAATGTCTCTTAAAAGTCACTGAAGCTTGTTTGTTGTTCTGTTCCTGGTCAGTTCCTCCTGAAGAAACATCTCTGAGCTCATTATGTGACAGTTCTTTCATGAAGTCTGTCAAAGACACTAAATGTGGGATTCAAACCTACAAGCTGCAGCGGCAGATCTGACAGAACATGTCAAAGGACAGTCACGCCTTTTAGCTGAGTCCCATCTGGCTCTGCTCCTCTGGGGCAACAGTGGGGGTGTGCACTGAGCTGGAGCCCGTGCCAAAAGGAAAGCATCAGCATATTGAAATGATAAAACTGTCAGTCAAACACAGGCTTGTGTGTCTCTATGTGTCTCCGTGTGTCTCCGTGTGTCTCTGTGTGTCTCTGTGTGTCTCTGTGTGTCTCTGGGTGTTTCAGTAAATAGAAAAGTCTCATTTTACATTTTTTTCTTATCTAGTTTTGGCAGCAACACGCGTCACATATCACGATAATGACGCCAAATAAACTGAAGAGGCAGCAGGAGAGAAACTGTTGCTGTATAACAATAACCACACGTTTCAGTTTTCCTGTCGCATCTTATTTAATGTTGTTTTTCATCTCTGTGACGCTCACACTTGATTTATTACTACTGTTGCATTTGAACCAGCTTTTACCGTAATGAGAAGACGTCTGCATGTGCAGGGCCGGATCACTGGGACACGGGCCCCCGGGAACAGACTCACAAAAGACCCTCCCCCATCTCTGTGTAATGTCGTTTCAGAATCAGAAAGACTTTCTTAACCCCCGAGGAAAAGATGAGGTCTTCGTTGCTCTGTGACAGCAGGAAGTTAAGTGAAGAGAAGAGAAGCTCATAATACCAACGATGCAATCCAACAAAAGGACAACAGAATGTGACGTGAGCTGCAGCAGGTAACGCATGTACGTGTGATTGGCCGTCCTTGACATGGAGGAGCTGTACAGTGACGTGGCCACTGGAAGGAAAGACTTCCTGTGTCGTGCATTTCTCTGAACGTGCTCCAGCACATCATGAAGGGGGTCCAGTAATAATTTCCTCTCTGACACCACCTCCAGAGAGTCCAGCTGTTGACATCCACAAGCCTCAGCCTGCTCTCCCAGCATGCAGCAGCGTAGAGGACGACTCTGGCCACGATGTTGAACGACCTCGGCCGCCTCGAGAAATAGAGACGACTCGGGACCTCCCTGTGCAAAGCATTTATTAACCCAGTCCCGTTTATTTTGTACTTCCAAATATTTGTGTTCCTCCATTAGGTCAACATCACCGCTCTGGATAAACAGGAGTCACAGGTGTCCCAGACCTCCTGAGGTTCATGATCCGTTCCTAGCTGTGTGACAAGGGTGTCCACTGTAGTCCGGGCTCATCATCCAACAGTCCGTAGTAAGTTCCTTGAGGTGCCACAGTGTCGGATTCTCTTCAGCTTAAATCAATTACCTGTCACTTTCTGTTCTGCAGGATCTCTGGGACCAATTTCTTTGTGTTTTCATTTCTGTTTGTGATGTTTTTTATTCAATATTGTTTTATCTTTGTTTATTTTAAGTCTCTTTGTGGTTATTTTTATTACGTCTTTTTAAAGAGTTTCTTTTTGTTTTTGATTGTTTTTCATCACTGGGATCAGTTTTGTTTTTGTCTATTTGTTTCTTTTATTATTCCTCTGGGTTTTTTCTGATGGTTTTCTTCCTTTTGGGAAATCTAAACCATAAATATTAACAGTAGCAGTTCCTGACTGTTCCTGTGGATCCACCTGGTGTTTAAAGCATCAAACTGGATTCAGCGTGAAAAGTTGTTCATCGTGTTTATGACGCTTCCACCCCCCCCCACCCCCGCTCACACACCGCCCCCTCCTCCTCGCCTCCCTCTCATCTCTCCTCCCCCCATTGCTCTCCTCATCCATCCATCCACGCTCCCTCTCCTCGGATGCTGGATGGTGCGGATAGGAGCGCATGATGCTGGACGGCACCGGGGGCTTCCCTGCTGTCTGATGGAGACGGGCTGAGGACGCATAAAGAGCACCTCAGAGATCCAGCGGGGACACGAAGGGGAGAGGGACAAACGGGGGACGACAGTGGAGGTAAAGGGTCTATTAATAACCTGTTGTTCGTGTTTCTGATGATGCAAAAAAGCGCAGCGGTCGCAGACGGATCCGCGACGCGGCATCCAAAGCTTGTTGCACATGATTCGGATGGTTTTAATGATTTAAATGAGAACATCTGTGTGTGCTCTGCTCAGCCGTCATGTTTTTTTTATAATCATTCATTTTCACCACTCGAAGAAGGAAAACACGTGAGGTCAACTGATGTAAAGTTCATTTCCCAGGCGGCTCATAGATGCTCGCTCCCTCCTGATGCTTTGTTCCTGTTGCTCAACAAGAAAAACTGCTGCAATTTTGGGCACAAATTAAATTACGGTCGTTGGTGGAGCCTTTTAATTTGAGAGCGCCGCCCAGAGTTTGGAAAAGGAAACGCTGCGAATCCCCAGCATCAATCATCGGGCAGCAGTGAGCCGTGCACCGTTTCACATCAGCCTCTGTTTGCATCCGCTGGAGGCCAGGATGAGCCTCACAAACCGCCCTACAGCATCTGATGCTGGGGTTTAAACTGGATCCTGTGTCTGAGGGAAACACACATGAAGGCTCAGACAGCTGATGTGATGCGTGGCTCCCTCTGCGTGTCTGCAGGTGTTTGTGTAACCGCACAGGCGAACACAATAGACTACACACTGTGTGTGTGTGTGTGTGTGTGTGTCAATACCCATTCATATTGATCTAGCTTGCAACAATAACATTTTCCTCAGCGGTTCCCCGTTGACTGGAGCGGATGACAGCAGGTTATTGGACCTGTTTCAGCTGCTGTAATGACAGACTTTAAATGATTACTCGGTTAAGTCCTTAACACATGCAGGGTTCTACCTAAACTACCAGCAGGGCATCAAATGGTTTACGTTTTAAGAGTAGCTGTTTCTCAGTGTGAGTGTGAGGATGGAGAGACTGTGGAGGTGAAAGTGCCGATGAATCGTTAATCAAACAGTCTGAACGACTTGTTTCCATAAAAACTGGTCGGGCATATTACACATCACCTGCTACTTGTGAATCCTCGTGGAGGTTTGTGCCAGACACAACCAGCTGTTCCTCAGATACTGCGTGTAATCGGTTCATTCGAGTGAACGATCTGCGCCTGAAGTTTCACCGAGGTGAGTTCACGCTGAACCTGATCTTGGTCCGGGGAATAGGAAGTGTTTCCTAAGCCCTGTTGGTATATTCTGCAGACGGGCTGAACACTGTTTCACTGCAGCTTGAAGTACCTGCCTAATAAACTGCCGCCTCGGTGCTTATTGCAGATCCAGTTCCCTGATCTCTTACTCAGCCTGTCTGTCACCCAGTCGTGCATCCTCCCATTTCTCTCATTTAAATGCCGCTCACACGCTGACACACAAACACTCGCCACCTCGACTCACTCTGACAGGTTCTTATTTTACGTTTTCATTCTGTTTCTCCAGCAGATCCTCCACAACCAGAAGGTCTCCTGGCTCTCTACCAGGTCGTGTCTCAGGGATTGTGTCTAACATGCACGCCCCCAGCGGTGTGTAGCCGACAGACCGAAGAGGAGCTTTCAACGTGCGTGTGAGATGGGTTCGGTAGGAGCCGAGCGGCGCAGGCCCACGCCGGCCCAGACGCCTGAGGAGAGGGATGTGTGGAGGGACGGAGGAAGAGCTGGATGGAGGGAGGTTGGGAGGGAGGGCTGGAGAGAGGCGAGGGAGAGCGGCGTGGTGCAGAGCTACAGCTTCGACTCATACCAGCTGGAAGAAGAGGAGATCAGTAAAGACGCCCCAGAGCGAGGAGTGCTGGCTCTGTCCGAGCCTGGTGAGTGTGTGTGTGTGTGTGTGTGTGTAGACTGGGTTCATAAATAGTAAAGAAAAAATAGATGTTTATCCTTCTACTCCAAAAGCAGCAGGAAAAACAGGGGAAAAGAGCATTTCTTCTCTGAGGTGTTTGGATAGCTGGTTGATCCCTGGCCAGGAGGAAGCAGGCAGAGTTGTCATCATCAGGCTGAATAATCAAAACCAACCCATTCACACAATAAAAAACCTCTTTATGACAGTGAACCAGAGCGAGGTCATCCTGCAGGAGGCAAAGCCAACAGTCAACACTTAATTAGAGCGATTACAGAGTCGACCAGGTCACTGGCACAGAACCCTGCAGTGTGTGAATGTGTTCCACGTTCTCATCACATGACTGCCATAAGCAAAACACAGAGAAAGAAACGTGTTCATGTCACCTTCCACCTTCCCACTGGCAGACGAGTCAAAGTTAGGAGACGGACCTTCAGCGTAAAACTAAACAATGAGCTCAGACAGGAACCGCATCCAGGTATTAAAGCCGACTAATGGTTATGTCATGGCTACGTACGTCTGGACAGTCCTAACTAAACAAAAAAAAAGATAACAAAAGTTATTTTGGAACAACGCAGACAGTCTCTGTCTTATTTTGTAATTTTAATTCCAGGAGCAGGAATCCATGAACATTTGAACAGAAACACTATGAATAATATTATTATATTATACTACTATATTTTACTCTTTCTGCATGAACTGGGGAAATTGACCAGTTTTTTTTTCTGTTGTGTTTTGTACGCTCTGCGTGAAAAGAGAGCCAGGATGAATGGAATGAGTCAGGACAGATTTGAGCAGCGTGGGTGTGCATGATTAAAAACGGTGACAAGGCACAGTGGGCAGCCTGTTTACAGGAAATCGCTCTGTTGCTTGGTTACACAGGTTGCACAAAGGGCAGACTGATTAGATCAGAAGTGACCAAGGACACAAAGCAAGGTGTCTGGATGTCCAGAGACACCTCCCGCCCGCTCTGCACTCACCACTCGCTCTCTCCTTTCCTGAGAGTTTAAATGAATCCTGGATGGAGAATTAGACTGTTTACTGACAACATAAAGTGAGGTGTCACACACACAGGTGATCGTCCACGTTGAAACAATATCACGTGTCATCTTCTCAAAATGACTTTGAACGTACAAAAAGAGACATTTTCAGAGGCCTCAACATCGGTTTGTTTCAGCCGTAAGATATTAATTCATGACTCAAAGCTCATTCTGTCTCTAACGAGGCAAAAGTCAGGTTTAAGAACTGTATTTTATGTTTTCATCACATTTTCTGTTAATGAGCCTCAACTGGCTCCAGGCGTTTTTTTTTTGTTTAACCATGGAGACTACTACAACACAGTCGGCTCTTTTCTGAACAAATCTGCTGTCAAAAGCCAAAATCACTTTTTATCCTGTTTGTCAGGTTTAGTTTTTTATCCCAAAAAAACAACAAATTCAACAGAGCAGCAGAAATTGAAAGCAGCAGCTCGCGTTGCCTTTAGGTTCATGCAGTCACTCGTAAGAGAAGAATGTGGATCATTAAGCGTCACAACCGCTGTTACAATAAAAACACATCCAGGGAATCATTCATTTAAAGAACTCACATAAATATTCTGTGCACATGCACGACTACGACTGTGTGCATGCACCAAGATATAATCTCCAGCCCTGTAAAGTATTTCTGGTCGTTACACATTCCTGGTGAAAGCCGCGCGGACACTTGACCACTGATGGGTTTTAGCTGCAGGCCTGTTGACAAACCAGACGCTGTGGCTGCACCAGCACCGTTTTCAGTCCAACTGCAGCAGCAGCACCGAACCACACTTTGACTCACATTTCCTCTCTGCCTCCTACCATCCATGTCCATAAACACAAACGAGAACACTGAACAAAAGATATTCAACTATAAGATTAAAGGTCTCATCTAATATTTAATGTCCTCTCATCACTCCACCTGCAGCTACCTCCATCACCTGCAGGGTGTGGAGAATGCATGAGCTGCGTCGTCCATCTAGAGAAGGCGCGTAGGTGTCGTGCTGTGCATACTTTATTTTTCTCTGATCATTGTGTGACCGGCACAACAGGACCAAATTCCTGCCCCGTATTAGCTGCTCCATCAGCTGGAGCTCCAGCTCCATCCTGATTAGCTTTAATGAAGATGGAGTGCGCTGCTTCAGACCTAACTCAGACGTTTTGAAGTCAGCGTTTGAGCATGTTTCATTTTCTTTTAATTCTCTAACCCACGTCGCCCTCTTTCCCACTCAGACTTTGAGGAGCCGATCCCTGACGACCGTTACCATGGCATCTACTTTGCAATGCTATTGGCGGGAGTTGGCTTCCTGCTTCCCTATAACAGCTTCATCACCGACGTGGACTACCTGCACCACAAGTTTGAAGGTATAAAGATGCAGGGGCACGAACATGTAAGCGCCCGCGCACAGTAAACACACACTCACAGGAGCCTGCGTGTCTGTTTCAGGAACCTCTATAGTGTTTGACATGAGCCTGACGTACATCCTGGTGGCTCTGTTGGCCGTTATCCTCAACAACGTCCTGGTGGAGAGACTCAGCATGCACACCAGGATCACTGTGGGTAAGTCAGAGACGAGCCCGCTCGCAGACACATCTCTTATCTCTACAGAAACTCTGCTGCTCTGTTCTACTCGGCTACAGTTAGTAATTTATTAATGACCTCAAGGTCTATCATAGCAGAATACACAGAGCAGAAATACAGTAAATGCACACAACGTTTGTCCTTCCAGACTGTGGGTACTTTAGTAGACCACAAGATGATGTGATGTGGCCCAGAATGATCCATTAATAAGCTTTTCTAAAGCTGCCCTACACCTCTACACGAAGCTACGATGAAGCACACCCAACATTTAAGTCATGTTGGAGCAGAAATGAATAACTGCTCTTCAAAAATGTCTGTCCCCTCAGGAGAATTGCACAGTGCACATAAGATCAAGGTTCCACCTCTGTACCCTCCGCAGCTTAAAATAGCTCCGCTCGCTTCCTGGAGGAAAATATCTTTTGAAGTCTGCTTGTGTGTCTTGTGGTTGGACCTCTGATGAAAGTGATACAGCTCCTACGTCACCTCTGTGTTCAGTCATGCAATCATAGCATGGCCCTGTCTCCTTCCCTGCAGGTTACATCTTAGCTCTGGGGCCGCTGGTCTTCGTCAGCGTGTTTGACGTCTGGCTGGCAAAGTTCACAACCGGGCAGGCTTACATAATCAACCTGGTGTCTGTGGGAGTGGTGGCCTTTGGATGCACAGGTACCTTGTGCTAATAATAATTCTTATCTACACATCTACATATTTGGACTGTAAATATTTAAACAGCGACACAGGTTTGTACAACGAGCTACTGGAATGAAGGGTGACAGAAAAAAACACAAACACAGCTGCTGACTTTCACACACCAACAGAAGCAGCAGTTAATTACTGGAGGTCCGGAGGTCAGGTTAGTCCCGCGCGGGGCACAGAGGTTCAGGAAGTTGTTCTTCTAAATAACTTGTTAAGTGTCAGGCTACTGCTGCACTGATAACGGCTTCCTACTCCCTCCCCAGTTCAGCAGTCCAGTTTCTATGGTTACATGGGGATGCTGCCCAAGAGGTACACACAGGGGGTGATGACTGGAGAGAGTAAGTATGCTCACGCTGCAAACACACAACTCTATCTCTGCTGCCTTCCTCCACCATATATTTTAGTGCTGAAATCCATCGACTTACTAAATGCTGTGTGATTAATCATATGTCCAGAGGTTACAGAATATGTTGGTAGCTAAATAATTCATAATTCATTTTAAGCACAGTGTTAGTGCTAATGATCAATTATTCTAAATCAATGCATAATTTTGACACCCATAATATTTTTCTTTATCCTGTCCATCCTGACTCCACCCTCTCCCCAGGTACAGCCGGGGTCATTATCTCCCTGTCTCGCGTCTTCACCAAGTTGTTGATCAGCGACGAGAGAATGAACACACTCATCTTCTTCCTCGTGTCCATCAGCATGGAGATGCTCTGTTTCCTGCTTCACCTGCTGGTCCGTCGCTCGCGATTCGTCCGCTACTACACCAACCACGCCCCGGGCAAAGATCCAGCGAAGGCTCACGATCCCCGTGACAACGGGACTGGATACAGAGTTCACCACGATGTGACTGCAGAGGAAGTAAGATTTGTAAGTTCTGTGGCAGCTTCCTGGCGATACTGTGTGTGTGTGTGTGTGTGAGAGACTGTCTCTGGTTTATTTAAAGGTATGTGTAAAGTAAAATAACATTTAGATTTTATTCTCTAAATTAACCTGGTTTACAGCTTCCCTGCAGAGCTCCCCTTTTTTCTTCAGAGCTGTAAGTCAGACGATATATTTTTCCAGAAATAGTTTTCTATAAGGTCCCTCGACACTACTTATGATACGACTATTATCTGATTCTCCTACCTTTCTAACCCCCTAATCCAAAACCCTGACCCAACACGACACTGAAAACATTTAGCATTACAAAGTATGACAAAGTAGATCTAGAACTGTTGAGCATCTTTAGTCCCTAATTACATTTTACACAGCATCAGGTTTGGGAACAGCTTTGTACTTCCTGCAGAACTCTTCATACACCACATTTTACTGATGACAACAGAAAAAAAGGCCATTAGTAAGTTAGTAAGTGTCTCTGGGGTGAGTGAATGAGGATGTGATTTCAGCCTTTATCAAAT
>JAUMHF010000025.1:16091851-16106608 GCA_032359275.1 Microctenopoma steveboyesi | reverse complement strand
AGGTGCTAGCTTAGGTTACAGGACCCCAGATGGATCAAAAAGCAGCCCACAGGTAAAATGCTTTATTTTCCTCACCTCTATGAAGTCTTTCCTGTGAATAGAAGAGTGCAGAGCTGCTGGTAGAGACTGGCCGCACATCTGATCCCGGTTCTGGGAAGAAATTTAGATTTAGACTTAGTTCAAAACTAAAAATGAATCCATCAGTCGCTGACGTTCAGCATCAACGGGATGCTGAATCCAGACGGCACCATGTCTGATCCAGACGGATCCAGACGGGTCAGACATGGTGCAGCTTTAGTTTGGCTCCGCATGTCCCCACCTTCAGTTGCCGTCTTACCTTCTTGTCAGTGAGTTTCTTGCCAGGGTTCGTTTCTTCCGGATGGTAAAACCAGTTGACCCTGACCACCATGTTGCTGCCCCACGACTCCCACATGCTCTGGATGCGGCCGATGAAGGGCAGGTTGGGCCGGCCGGCAGACAGGAACACAGCGCAATCCCCGATGCGGATCATTTCTCGGCCGCGCACAATGGCCTTATAGAAGAGCTTCTTAGCCTTGCCCTTCATCCCGCGTCTCTGGAGGGGTCAGAGGAGGAAAAACAGTCACAGAAGGAAGGACTGATCCTGGTGTTTTTCTCTCATGTGGGATTTCTCTGCTCACCTGAGTGGGTTTACCAAACCACTTCCAGAGCTGTCTGGCTGGAAGGAAAGCTGAAATTTTGGGCCTGTTCTCTACACTGGGAAGCCTCTGACGTTTAGCCAGCTCCTTGGTGGTGGGAAGGTGGACCCCCTCTCTCCGCTTCGGTCTCCCCACTTTCCCCTCTCCTCCGCCGGGCTTCGGTTTCGGAGGACGGCCCCTTTGACCGGAGCCCTTCCCCGTGAGCGGTTTAGCAGGTTTACTGGGAGCAGCAGTAGTTGTAGAGGTTGAAGAAGTGGGAGACTGTGCAGAAGGAGAGAGTTCTCCCTCCTCCACTTTTACCTCGACCTCCTTCATCTCGTCTTCCTCCTCCTCCTCCTCTTCTTCTTCTTTCATTCGTTCTTTCAGTTTGTCCTGTCCTGGGGGTGAGGGTATGGTGCCCGGTGGAGGTGTAAGGGTTCTCTCGTCATCTGAGCTGCAGGAGGAGTCATCGGTAGAGGAAGATGAAGAGGAGGACGAAGATGATGAAGATGATGATGAGGAACCAGAGCAGGAGGAAGAGGATGAAGAGCAGCTTGAAGTGCACTTCTTCTTTTTCTTCATTTTCCCTTCCTCTCCTTCTTCCTCTGACTCTGAGCTGCTGCTACTCTGAGATTCCTCTTTAATCTTTCTCTCCTCCCTTTTCTCCACCTCCTTTCTTTCGTCTTTTTTACCCTTGTCCTCTCTTGTGTCGATCTCCTGTCCTCTAGCCCCACTTCCACCATTGTCTCCCTTTTCTTTAGCCATCGTCTGAGCTTTGTAGGTGGACTCCATCTCCAGTGAGCCAGGCCCTCTGTCTGGAGCTCTTACTTTAGCCTTCAGCACCTTCTGAGGGGCGGCGGCTGCGGCGATGGGGGTGTGATCTCGTCTGATCCCACGACCTTCTAGCAGCATCAGGG
Organism: Microctenopoma steveboyesi; assembly: GCA_032359275.1. NCBI lineage: Eukaryota > Metazoa > Chordata > Actinopteri > Anabantiformes > Anabantidae > Microctenopoma > Microctenopoma steveboyesi. Next base: position 16,105,035 of record JAUMHF010000025.1, on the reverse strand, counting down.
CCTTGGTCTTCTTCGTCTTAGGGGAGGTGACACCTTCGTGGTCAAGCTTTACCAGGGGCTCTGCAGACAGCGGCTTGCGTCTCACTGCTGAGCCGGCGTCACTTGACCCTGAGCCGGGCTTGGTCCTGGAGATGGGGCTGGGTCTGGAGCTGGAGGACAGCTGGTTGGAGGGCATCTTCAGCTTGGGCCTGGGGCTGGATGATGATGACAATGATGACGATGAGGGTCTGGGAGTGAGCGAGGAGCCGGGTTTGCCTGTTGACAGCCTAGAGATGGGGCTGGGGATGAGCCCGGAGCCGAGGCCGAGTCTAGAGCTGCTGTGAAAGTCTGAAGAGGGTTTGGTTTTGGGAGTGGAGGCGGAGATGGGTCTGGGTGTGGAAGAAGCACTGGGCTTCGTCCCCGTGGAGGATGTTAGTACCCCAGGTCTGGACGTGGGTCTGCTGGTGGTGGGACTGACACTGCTGGTGTTGTCTCTTTCTCTGCGCTGGTTGTTGTACGAGCTGAGGTTGGGCTCGCTGTACAGATCCACAGTCAGGACTTTTCCATACGTGGAGGGATAGAGGGAGGGGGGTGTGTGTGTTGATTTACCAGCAGCAGGCTGGGCCGAGCTGTTCTTCCTGTGGACCGGGCTGGGGAGTGTGGGGCTGCTCGCCGGGGACGCCGTGGAGCTCTTGCGGCCTGATTTTGCCGTTGTTCCCATTGTCGGTCTGGATGCAGGTTGCGGCTTCTCTTGAGCTGCCTTCTGGACAGAGGTGGTCCTGTCCTGGGCAGGCTTGGCTGTAGCCTGGGGTCTGTCCGTGGCCGGGGTAGAGGAAGGTGGTGGATCAGCTTTCTCTCGCCCATCTTGATTCACGGACGCGTCTAGGAAAAAATAAAACATTAAAAAAGTTAATCTTTTTGCCAAACTCGTCTGGAAATCTGTTTACAATGGACATGCTGATGTGTTTATTGTGTTCGTGACGTCTGTCGGGAGACAAATCAGCAAGGACACAAGCCTGAAATGAAAAGCTTGCATTTAAGAGCTGCTTACCCAGACGAAACGAGGCCAGCGTCAGCAAAACACATACTACAGCCAGAGGAACACACAGAGATTTATAGAACAACCACGAGCAGTTTGGTCAGATCCATTACCAGAGATGACAGCAGCAGCTATTTCTGTTTCGTCTGTCGTTTTAAAAAAAAGAGAAAAACGCCTCATCTAGAGATCTGGATGAGGTTAGAACACATGCTTTACTGGTCCCAGGGAAATTACTCAGAAAGAAACTTAATGCTCAGTGCACGGGTTCCTCTATTATTCGGACCTCCTGTGGGGAACATTACCTCGTCTTTCTTCATTTATTCTAACACACGTCACACTTCACAGTCACCTCGCTGATATACATTTGTCAAACAAATTAGGTCCAAAGGATCTAACGTCACATCACTAAAATAAACCGGGGGTTGGTAATGATGATGATTTCTGTTATTAATCTATCAGTCCCCGCATTGACTGACTCACCTGGTTTGGGTTTGGGTTTGGGTTTACGACCGGGTTTTCCTTTGATCTTTGGCGCCATCTCCTCTGGTTTGGTTCCCGCCTCTTTGCCTTCTTTGCTGCATTTGCGGACTCGCCTCCTGGAGCAGCTGGCCACGAGCAGCGCGGGGGACGGCTCAGCACCTGGACCCAGACAGAGAACCGTTTGTCATACTTTCATAGCTGGGTGCTCCATTTATATCTTTATATTGTAAGAGAGTCATAGTGTTCCTCTGCATCTGGGACCTATTTGATGTGGACACTGTGAAACACATGTCTCAGTTCGTTGGGTACACTAAGCTCAAATACAACAGTCTTATAATAAAAACCACACAATAAAAACCTAATTTGGGTTTAAACTCGGGGAGGTGTTAATTAAAATGTTTGATGATCATGGGGCCTGTATTTTCCACTGCTGTTGAAGTGTCTGTAACTCTACACACAATGCAAATGTAGACAGGTTTGATCCGCGGTCTGCATGCGTGCGCACACATGATGAAGATACCCTGCAAAATGCAAAGTGACACGGTGTGAAAGGTTTGTTCCCTCATCTCTTTTAACAGAGACCGGGATGACTCTCATGGGATCGTGATGAACGGAGTTGTTGCTCTGGCAGAGCCGTGTGCTCACAGTGGATCTTGTAGTCTGGCGGCAGCAGCCTGATGTGGGAGAGGGGGATTCGGCCCGTGTCGCCGTCGTCAAACTCCACTGTGATGAGATCGTCATTCTCGTCAATATCCGAACTTCCTGTTTGGGTAAAAAAAAAGAAGCGAGAACAGTTTCGACACATTTTGTTGTAGTGTAGTAAAAGTGTGTTTATTAGAACTCGTGTTCACGGCAGCAAAGCTCAGTGATGAAGTACCCAGAGCAGTTATGTTCCCACTGACAGAACAATGAACTGCAGTACACACTGTTAAGATGTTTCACATTTAATGCTCATCGTAAGTGGATTCTGAGTCATGTCTCTACCGTTGACCACGGTGCCGGGGTAAAGGCAGCGGTACTGCTGGCTCCAGTAAGCAGCGATGCGGGTGCCCTCTGGGAGGTAGCGCACGGACGGAGGCTTCACATCGATGATCTGCACATGCAGAAGGAGGAACTCTTAAATGCCGCACACACGCACACTCACACACACACACACACACACACACACACACACACACTCACACTCACTCACTCACTCACACATCGCACGTTTCAGAGATGTGAACTATTCAGTAGAGCCCGTGTACACGAGAGGTGCTCGGTTAACTCACAGCTTCCTGCAGCAGTTGTTCCAAGCAGTAGATATGTGGCCGGTTTCCTCTCTCGCCCTCCACCACCACGCTGTAGCTGCAGGGAGAAAGAGCTGATGCTTACACTCACTGTAATATCATTTCCATCTGAATAAGGCTTCAGTCAGTTTGTTTTCTTTTAATTAAGCCACTTTGGATTTGATTGTCAGCTTAATAAGGAGGTCCTTCAGATTTACATTTAGAGATGTGCTCTGCAGGCACAGAAGAAAAAAGGCAGAGCTAAATCTGACTCATGTACAGTAATTAATATTGCACAGCGATGCTCCGTTCTTCATGTGCGCACTCACATGTCAGGAGAATGTACGGTGTTCACGTGTCCCGCGTACAGCAGCTGGTCGTCCATCGGGATCAGAACTCTCAGCCCGTCCACCAGGGAATCTTTATCCAGGACACACTGCACTGGAGCTGAACACAGCATGCAGTCAATCTACAGGTCGCTGCTCAGCGTTGGCAGCGCTCGACGGTCTGTGTGAACCTACCGGGTGTGGAGGACCGCTCTGACACGCTGCTGCTGCGCGGTGGAACGAGCTCGTCCTCGCTGAAGCTGCTGTCCTGGTTGGGTTCGAAGTCTTCGTCCGCTGCCATACTCTCCATCAACCGGCTCACTGCTCCCCTGGACTGCTGCACACACACATGAAACACATGCTAGTTCAGTGGAGTGATGCCACTACCGGACACGCCACAGATCCATTTTCCCACACATTCAACAACACGTATGGTGTTTTTTACTTGTATACACATCTTCACCACTACGGAGAGCCATGCGCGCACACTTCTGCTCTGCTTTTCCAGAACAAGCTAAAGTCCTGGCTGCTGGCAGATGGCATTAAATCACACAGTACAAGAGGTTTGCTAGTTTTTCCCACAGTAATAGAACAAAACTGTGTTTACTACACGAATAATCTGTTCATTTCAGAGACTTATTGTTTCTCTTCATATGTGTTACAAATTGAAAGAGTGACTAAAATAATCTGGTTGTGCGTTTCTCTAATGGCTGTGCAGCTGATCCGTCGTCCCACTGACCTCTCTGGCTTTGGTCTTGGCTTTAGTCTGGCTCTTGCGCGCTGGGCTGAGGCTCACAGACACAGGGGCATCTGTGATTGGGCTGCACACGCTGGTTGGGCTCACAGGTAGAGGAGAGTCCTTCAGCTTCTTCTTCTGGTTTTTAAAAGTCAGCACACAGAGTTAAGGAACGCACATGGACAAAGCTGTACTGGACACACACACACACACACACACACACACACACACAGAGTGTGGGAGGCTGCAAGGCTGCCTGCAGTTGTCCTTTCTTGTCAGCAACACGACGGAGTCAGCAGGGGAGTGCTGCAGAGACTGAAGTACTGAGAAACCCTGCTGGCACCCTGACACACACACACACACACACACAGCGAGTGAAGAGAGGCAGATGAAATGAAATTACTGACGTACCTTCAACACATCTTTCCCCTCTCGGCTGGGGGCACTGGGTTTGGGTCTGGAGGCAGGCTTCTGGGTGAGTGCGGGGGCCGAGCAGGAGGAGGAGGAGCTCTGACTAGTTGGAGCAGGCGTTGACGCAGACGTCTGATTGGCTGAAGTCGTGGCATCGTGGAGGAAAATCCTTTCGCTGCGCCGCCGGTTCCAGCCCTCGTCCTCGCTGAAGCCTCCGAACCCAGAGCTGGAGGCGAGGTCAAAGCTGAATTGACGTGGGGACCGCGGCGAAGGGCGTGGTGAAGGGCGTGGCGAAGGGCGCGGTTTGGGCAGCGGCTTGCGTTTGACCGGCAGCGCTTCATCTCGTTTGGTGGGGCTGGCCTGGTCGATGCGGCGGGTGGCAGGGGGCAACAGAGGCAGCTCGGGAGCAGAGCGTTTGCCGTGCAGCAGGGAGGGGAACTTCCTCAGCTGCAAGTCAGAGCCAGAGTCTGACCACTCACACTCTGAGGAACCTGACGGAGGAAAGGAGGAGGCCACGTGATGAAGACAGGGCACACAATGACAGAAAACTGTGGAGGAAGGGGCATTTGCTAATCCATGAGGAATGAGGAATAATGAGTCTTAACGTTTGACCCAGACGCCTCAAGATCAGGTAAAACGGCTGCGTCATGGTACTGCTCATTAGTCCCAAAAGCATTTTACCATAACCAGTGAAAATGTAGTGTCACACATCACGTGAATGTTTTAAAATGACAGCTGTGGTTAGTGGTCACTGAGCAGGTCACATTCATAGCAGCAGCATATTATTATTCCTTCAAACAAAGCTTCATGACCCGTACGGGACCCCTGCAGGTCAGAGGAGGGGGAGGACCCAAATACATGTCCTCATGTTCTCTCTGAAGGCTTACGTCATGACCGATTATTATAGGACGAGACGTTTCGATCCCCTGAAGCTACTCAACATTAAATAAAAGGAAATAAATAAATAACCTTCTGTCCACCGTTATGAGCCGACACATTCAAATCACATCCACTTTATTCAACATAGTACTTCTACTTCCTTTTGGTACATTGAGTATATTCTGCAGATAAAACTTTGTTCACTGTGGTATTGATCACTGCAGTGGGACGGCTATAGTAATAAACGGAGGTGTTAGGTTTTCTCTAATCAATAATCCTGTAAACTGAATTATTGACCAATCTGAAACTAATACAGAATTTGCGACTGAATCATTACGTGCACTCTGATGTGACAATTAGAAATGAATGAATATTTAATCACGAATCAATAACATCATTTTAAATAAATACTCAGGCAGTGGAACCTGCTCAACCGTTAAGAAATGCAATTATAGTCTGGACACTGTCTGGAATTAGTGAAAATCAGGAGAGCTGCTGCAGTGGACAGAATCTCCTTTTGGTTTTTGGGTAACCCACAGAAATCCCAACCAATTCTGTTTTTATGCATAAACTCCACAAACAGCTCGTGTGTTTTTACCCAGAGTGCTCTGCCTGCTGCGGTTTTTTCCATCATGAGGGAGGCTCAAAGGGGCCGAGCTGACGGGGAGCGCACTCGCTGCAAACCTGGCCAACAGACCCAGGCCGCTCTCCTCACAGCCAGCGTCGTCTGAATTCGAGTCCTCCGCGTTGTCGTCGTCCTCCGAGGTTTCTGTTGTAAGAGAAAAGATTTTCAGCTCAGAGATTAACGAGACTTCAAGCTTGGGCCTGGGCCAGAGTTCAAATCAATTTTTTTCTGCTGCTTTGTACCGACTATCAACGCGAAACAAGATGAATTAATGGAGAGAAACAATCAATACACAACTTTTCTCAGATGGAAGGAGTTAAGACCTATGTGAAGGGAAGCAGCAGCCTGGGTCTTCCAGTAACACATTTAGTCTGCGCACACACACACACACACACACAGACAGACAGATTTTAACATGTATGCTGATCAGAAAACACAGTGGAGCAGCAGAAGATTCACCGAACCACTGCAGCCTGCATCCACACTCTGCACTAATGCTGTGTAAGCAAGCACGGTAGTTTACCACATGCATGTGAGCCGCACACACACACTCCCAGCTGCTGAGACCAGGTGAGCTCAAACTTTGGCGCATTTATCATTTGCTATTAATACACTCACACACACAGAAGTGTAAGAGAGGGCGATAGAGAAGAGAAAATCTGCTCTTCCTCCTCCCAAGCGCACACACAAAAGCAGCTCCAGAGGGTTTCACACCAACTCAGATTTTGCACGCCGTGTTGTAGGTTTCACATAAAGTGGATAAAACTGCAGTTTGTGCTCATCAGTTCTGACCAAATAACCTAGAATTCACCTGCTCCTGAATGTTTGAGACTATAAAGCCAAGAAAAGCCCGGAGTGGGGTCGGGACAAGTCTCTCTGTCCTTCATGAAGACTTTAAACGCCTCAGAACACCCGAGGAGAGTCTCACGGTAAATTAGACCGGAGTTTGAGATGATCTGCCTGGAAAAATGGGATAAACTGTCCAAATCGTGTGCACTAACGTATTTCTACACATTGCGGGTTACTGAATGGAAACTCATGAGCTAAAACTGCTATTTAATCTGTTTATAACTAAATACAACACAACGAAAAAAGGTGCAAAATCTGAGGGCGAGTCTTGAAAGGAAGCGTGTATACAGGGCGCAGCACAGTGAAGCTGGTCGTTAGCGGTTAGGTCCACGGCAGCAGATGAACAGAATGAGCGTCTCCTCAGGGGTTAGTGTGTGGATTCACAGCACAAAATACTTTAAAACCAATAAACTGAAAGATGAAAACCTGTTAATCTCTCTCTCTCACCCACCAGAGGTGTCATGTTGTGCTCATCGCTACCACAGGGTGAGAGGTTAAACCCACCGTGGAACGTTGCTGCTTTAGTAAAAAGCTTATGACAGTATAAACATTTGAAAACGTGCTTTGTGCGCTGTACTGTGAATCCAGCGTGTGTTAGCGTTAGCAGACAGACGATGCAACAAGCAGGCCCTGAGAGGACAGCCCTGTGAGGCCCCTTTGTGTGACATCTGAGTAACCATGGTTGCATCCTCCATCACACCAGAGCACTAAATATCTTCTGAGTGAGAGGCGGTAACCATGGCTCCCGTTGAAGAGCTTCAATTTGTAAGTGAACAATAAAAATACGAAAACATTGAGATCAAAAAAGGTCAAAGTTAATGTTCAATAAACGTAGTTTAATTTCTGCAAAGTCCATGTTAGCGGTCAAAGAGTAGATGGAGGGGCACTTCCTACTTACAGAGCAGGTGACAGGGGCGTGGCCTCAGGCAGGGCGGGGACAGGGCGGCGGCGAGGGCGCAGCGTAGCCTAGCCTTAGCACAGTCTAGCTTAAGCAAAGCTAGCCGTAGCGGGGCAGTGTAGGCTCAAGGCTGCGCTAGTCCTCGCCAAGCTTCTGTAATGTCGCAGCGGCAGCGGCAGCAGCACAAGCACATGGAACAGGCTAAGAGACACTCAAAGCATTATGGGTAGGATGTGAGGGGGAGGAAGGAGGGAAAGGTGAGAGGACAGAGCGAGGTGTCTGAGAGAGCAGCGAAAAGGGAAAAGGGTTATTTAAAGGTTTAGTAGACACAGAGGAGGAAGCTCTATTGTCCAAATATCCCCAACATCTCATAGCATCACTCGCGGTGCGTTTAGGGCCCCACAACACCAAACACCAGCCGACATCCTCCGTTAACGTAGATAGTAACTCTTCGTCTTGTGAGCGTTTAAACGGACTGAACAACGACTCTGTCCATCAGAGTCTCTGCGCTCTGAGCTATGCTTCTACGTTTCTCTTTTCAGTTTTCCCAGATGTAACGTCTGCCAGGAAACCCAAAGGGATATTTGACGAACAGAGCGCTGTAGAGGAATGTGGTGCAGTGGCAGCTGGACAGACTGACAGACGGACAGATGAAGCAGACACAAGGACCACAGCGCTTTGCTTTCTGTGCCAATCAAATCAACATCTTTAATAGAGCTTATAGTTACCAAACCGTAATACAACTTTATGGAAGAAAATCTCACAATTCACACAGGTTTTCAAATGTACAAATGCTACAAAACTGTTATTCATCCAGGCATTAAAAACTCCATAGAAATAGAGAAACTCTTTAAAAAAAAGGCAACTTTGAAAAGAAGCCAGAAGCAACAGACGTGGGAATCGTAAGGCTAAAAGCACAGTCTGAAAAACAGCTGCCTCAGCGAAAAGCAAAGACACAGGCTGTGACATGGCTCAGAGACAAACGGCGGCGGGCAGGGGTCTGTAAGATTTGGTCAGTAACCTTGGTCAAAGGAGTCGTCAGAGGAGCTGAGGCCCGCTTCCTCCAGCAGCAGGGATAAGTGCTTGTGTTTCTTCTTCTGAGACTTCTGACTGGACAGCCGGGACGTCTGCGGCGACGCAGACCGCCTCTTCCTGGTCAGGCTGCCCTGGGAGCGCGTGCATGAGAGAGGGGGCCAGCCCCCCCGAGCCGAAATGTGCTCCTCTGAGTCCGAGTCTGGTGCAGAGAGAGTGTGGTTATGACTCATGACGGCACCGAGACAACACACAAAGACCACAGCAAACTAACTGTAAAAACTCTTCTAGCTGCATCATTTCCTACTATTTTCTAATTTAGAAACGTATAAATAGTAACTACGGGAACTCAAAGAAGACATCACGTCGCCCTGGCGTACTCACTGTTGGAGCAGCTGCTGAGCTCTGATCTCGTGGGAGAGAACAGAGCCGCCTTCTCCTGACCTTTCACTTTGCGGACGCTCTCCGACGTCAATGCCTTTGTGACACTTTTGTGTTTCCCTCCTTTGGCCGAGGAGTGGATGCCGTGCTCCTTCATCCGACTCTGTGCACACTTGCCCTTTGACTTGTCTAGTTTAGCTTTAGAGGACAGTTTGCGGGACGCGCCGAGTGAGCCGAGCTGCGACAGCGACAGCGCTCTGTCGAGGTCTGAAGCCAGCTGCTCCTGCTCACACATGTGGCCGCGCTTCGCGTTCAACACCTGAAGACACCAAGAGAAAAAACACGCTTCGTTAAGTCCTCAGAACTCATTACACTGCTGTCAAACTCATGGACTCAGGACGGATTACCTCCAGGGGGTGACTCGTGGATGGCCCCTGGTCATTCCAGCTCTTCTTCTTCTTCTTCTTCACTTTTACTGCCCCACTTCCAGCCTCCGTCTCCTCCTCGTCCCTGCACACGCGGAACTTCTTCCTCTGTCCTTCCCCAGCTTCAGAGTCCTCAGAGTATTGCACTGTCCTACCCAGCCTGAGACACCAACGGAGATATGTGAAGCCAAAAAGTCACCGCGCAATAAAGGCGAGCCAACACGTGAACTGCAAATCACACTCACTTTCCAGGCCTGCTGTCAAGTTTTGGAGGCGTGGCCATATGTTTTCTCTTCCTGGGTCGCCCCCTGCCCCGTCTGGTCAGACTCTGCCTTTCGTCCTCCTGCTGCTCACTGGTGTGACGGAGAGATGGAAAGGGTTACTATAGTAACGAGCATTAGTCTGAGGTGGAGAACTTGCAGCAGGTGTGCGTCGCTGGGCATCAACACCGGCTCATCTTGAGCGGCGTGAGCCGCGTGACGAAGGACTCACTGCTTGTCCGCGCGTCTCTGCAACTTGCTCAGCTCCCTCTGCTTCTCCTTATACGTCTTCTGCAGGTCAGCCAGGCGGACGCGGTACTCCACCTCCACCGCGTCCAGCGCGTCCACAGACATTTTACTATACAGCTGCAGCGAAGAGACACAGTGAGGCGAGAAATAAGCAACAGCTCTGTCACAACATTTCACAAACCCACTCTCCGACTCTTCGTCTTACCGGCTCCTCCTTCCTCTGCCTCCAGCTGTACTTCTTGTTGGGGTCGAGCACCCTGGACAGATTGATGTGGGACTGTTTCTCTATGGCCTCCATCAGGATCTGTCTGCTTGCTTCGAGAAGACACTCCAGACCCTCTAATGTTACATCTGGATGGAAGGAATCGGGAAGAACGCAATCAGAACATTAAAGAAACACAGAGTTTATTTTTATCCGACCCTCCCTCCCTCATCCTCTACGCACCGTGCTCCTGGCTGATGTGCTTCATGTCACTCTGAGCCATCTGGCTGAGCAGAGCCATCCCTTCCAGCGCCACCATCTCCAGAGACGCCGCACTGCTGTAGTCTGCCCCCACTGGGGAGCCGTCCCTCTGCGGTTCAAGGGTCGGGGCAGGAGGGGTGCCGGGGCGGGGCTGGATGACCATCTCACTGGCTGTTAGCAGGGCGTACATGCCCGCCAGTGGATCCTCTGGACCAACGATGAGAAGGGGAGGAGCGCAGGAGTTGGGGGGATGAAGGGGAGTCTCTGTGACACGTTCTCTCCGACTGGGAGTGTGTGAGTTGTCCGGCTGATTCTGTTCACGCACAACGCTGCCAGTTTGCTCCATTGACACACTCATCTCAGCCGATTCCGTGCCGTCTGAATCTGCAGGGATGCGCGATGGATACGGCGTTCCCTCTGGATCCTCTGATTTGGGCTCAGCTTCTGTGGCTGGAGACGGTTGAGAATACGCGACCTGACAGGAATAAGACGACGCTTCCAGTTTGATCTGACCGCCTTCGTTGACTTCTTTGAGCGTCTCGCCGTGTGGTGGTGGGGGACTGGGGACATGAAGAGGGGACGGTTGAGGTTGGGGCTTCAGGGCTTTACTCGCTGCTTCTCTGTCCTGGCTGGCACAAACAGGGCTGCAGCTCCGGTGACGGGGACCCAGAGGTTCGGGCGTCATGGCCAGAGGAGGCCGTTCCACGCCAGGTTCCTGTTTGAGGAACGACCCCGTCTTTGACGGCTCTAGTTTCTGTGGCTTGATGTATCTGTCCAGCTGCCGTGGATGGAGGTGGGCTGAGGACAGTGAAGAAGGTGTGTGTGGAGAGTGGGAGCGATGGGGCGGGACAACGTCTGTGCTGGCCCCTGTGGGTGCTGGGATGTGATAGGGGGCAAAAGGGGAGCCAAACGGAGCAGTGATGGACTGGTAAGGGTAACCTGGGGGGAGATCTGTCACAATAAGTAAAAAAACTGATTAGATAGAATCACACACATCTGATTTACTGATCGTTAAATGTACCACATGATCCAGGAAAGACTCACCAGAGTAGATACTCTGAAAAGCTGCAGAGCTCAGCTTCTGTGCCGCTCTCTGCTCTCTCCGTGCCACCTCCCCCTCTTCGGCTGCCTCCTGCTTCGGCCGCCGTGGCGAGGGCGGTGGTGGAGAGGCTGAGCGAGGGGAAGACGGGTGGGGCAGGGGCGATGGAGGATGGGACAGACCTCTTTGTCTCCCTTCCTCTGACTTCAGGGTGGTCACTGGCGACGTGAGCGAAGGCAGCGGGGTGAGGGAGGACGTAGAGGGGGTCGGCGAGTGAGACTGCGGGGGAGGTTTTCGGGGATGAAGGACAGGTGAGGAAGAGGGAGACGACATGGAGGAGGGACGGGGTTTAGGGTCTGTGTTCCGCTTGTCTGGTTTGTCCCCCTGCTCCGGCCGGTGCTCGCTCGCCTTTAAACGCTCCTGAAAGACGAGCAGAGAACAGCTTAGTGTTGATCTCTGTCCGTCCTGCTCACCGGGTTCTGCTTCGTAACGCCGTTGCGGCTACTTACGACTAGCTGCGCGTTCCTCTGCAGCTCCAGGACCTGCGCTGTGTGCTGGTGGATCATGAGCAGCTCCTGTTGCCGGAGCATCTGCTGCTGGGAGAGTAGCTGGAGCTGGGCCGCGTGCTGCAGCGAGCTGCCCGTGCCGTAGACTCCGGACCACACCGGGGCCCCGCGCTCCAGCACGTCACCTCCTGCAGAGCGGTTCGTATTAAACATAAATGAAAAACTATCTAAATGTGTAATGAATGAAGCCGGGGATCCACCACAGGGACTGGTGAGAGGCCGGCACGTGCTGTCAACTTTAACTGTACTGTTTAACAGCGGGAGCAGCTGTGGACAGAAACCTGCACTAGGCAGCAGTGAAGTGTGCAGGAGTTGGTGCCTGAGTGAATTCCTCTGCTTGGTCTCATCACAATAACTGCTCTGGCAGCTCAGAGTGAGACACGGCGTGTGGGCGAAGTGGGGCAACGCGCCGACTACAAATTACATGAGGTAACGTACTTTTACACCTTTTACTTTTTAAACACATGTTGGTTTTTGTTTTTAGTTGTATTTTATTGTACGTTACATTAAAGTTTATGCGGGGCATTCACGAACATTACATAATGTAGATTCAATTTCAGGTTTGAAAGGCAGTAGGCAGAAGTATCTACTTATTTTTATTTACCTTTATTTGTAGCTTAACAAACAAACAACTAAAACAAAACACATTCTTCCTTAACTTTAACATTTCATTAAGGGTCATTTAATTTTCATATTTTATTACTTTTAGCTATTTCTGTGATTTATCCTTTGAATTAGCATTTGCTACCTTCACCTGCTGTTACATTATTTTGAATTATTTTAGCTGTTTTCTAATTTACTCATCTAACATTGCTTCTACTAATTATTAACTATTTATAAATTACTTTTAGTGATCGATCAATCAACCTCTCACTTTTAGCCTTCCACCATTAAGACATTGGCCAATTCTGCTTCTCTGCTAGCTTGGCCCACAAAACCGTTCACCTGGACACATACATATAGTTATCTAATCAAATGTTCATTTACGTCGTTGTCCAATTAGCAGAGGAAGGCAACAAACCACTGGCGCACATTCCACAACACCACATGCACGAGTCTGTTTGTTTACAGTAAGCACCGAGCAACATCTGTCTCAAAATGAACGTGGTTTAGCTGAAATAAAACAAATAGCTGGGAAACATATTTTATATGTCATCACACACACACGCGCGCACACACGCGCGCGCACACACACACACGCGCACACACACACACACACACACACACACACACACAGAGCGCTTTACGTACCATAGTGTGGCAGGTGTTCAGTAGGGAT